>JBBIGA010000040.1:27598665-27613030 GCA_037576975.1 Alestes dentex | reverse complement strand
GTTCTCAGAACCCCCGCCCCCGCCCCCCCCCTCCCCCCTCCCCCAAAACGTCATTACAATCAAGTTCTAGAAAATATCGGCTTACAAACGGAACGCCGCATGCACAACACCTAGTCTTAAGAGTGACATTCGTTTTTTTTTTTTTTTCCCCCAAGGTTTCGGTTCCTTTTTGCAACGCGAGGTGCACCTCGGTTTGTAAACCAGAAAAAAAGAAACAGAACCCGACCCACCCCGAAAATAAATAAAGAAAGAAAGAAAGGAACCAAAAAAAAAAAAAGAGTATTTCCTCATTTGATGTACCAAAAAACATGACACGAGACGCCACCACACATCAACCTTTTCTCATCGTTGAAATGGTTCTGGCATGCGTTTTTTTAACCATCCATAGACAAAAAAGGCAGACAGTGATGCTCTTTTTGTTTTGTTTTGTTTTGTTTTTTTTGTTGTTTTTTTTTTTTCTTCTCGTCTGGATTACCAAAGTAAACTTATAGAAAGAGTTTTCAGGGCTCCAACTGAACTCTTATCTTAATCCTTAACGGTGTTAGCATGCGTGTTTTCCGTCATTCCAGGGAATGGTGACATGACTTCTCTATCTTCTTTTGCTCTGGTTGGTGTGTAAAGGGTGGCTCCTAAATTTGGACGGCACACAAGCACACTTCGATGTGATCTGAGGGAAGAAAAATAAGACATAAATCAGCTTCGGGGAGATCTTCTGGCTAGCTTTTTACATATCCTTTAAAGGGCAGATAACTATGGAAATTTGAAAAAAAATCCTTACTTTTGTTTTTTAAAGGATATATATCTATCTATCTATCTCTCTCTCACTCTCTCTCTCTCTCTCTCTCTCTCTATATATATATATATATATATATATATGTATATATATATATATACATAGTGTAGGATATAATGTAGATTCAATGCTCAGTTAATCGGAACTATGTATAGATACTAAGTTGCAAAATAGGTCATTTTGAATTGTGATGTCACAAAAAAACAATTTATTTACATATATGTCCACATAATCAGCCAACAGTAGTTTAGCAGTTTATCTATAAGGAGTGCGGAACTGCTATTTGAATGGCAGGAAAGTCAAGGTAAAATAAAGGGCCCAATCAGAAAAGAGCTAATTTGCATATCTTAAAGCGACAGTACTAAAAAAACAAAAAACAAAAACAGCCTAGTAGAAAACAGAAGTTGGAAAAAGTGAATAATGTCTCTTTTGAATATATGTGTGCATGCAAGGAAAAAATAAATATATAAAATACCAGAAAAAAAGCAGCATTTGAGCCCTTTGACAATACTTTTTTTTTTTTTTTTTCATTTTTAATCCAAACATCATCATTAAGAAACAACTTACTGTTTGAAATGCTCCTACATCTGAGTCACGTACTTGTGACTAGTCAGATGATCTGCAGATATTATTGGTATCTGGAAGCAAGAATAAAAAAAAAAAAAGAAAAAAGAAAGATTAAATGAAAACATCAAGGTCAAGACCATTTCTCATTCCACAGCTTCATCGACAGCCTAGTCCTCCCTCATGCATCTGACAGCTACCTATCTATACATATATTATGTACCACAAAGAGGAAAATTAGCTGTTAATTGGATTCTCTGTATCAAAGATGTGTCGTCTTTAATTTGGTCATTTTTCATTGGTTTAATGTAGCTGTTAAAGAGTGGACGTGGCCTGGACTAAATCCCAGAGTCCATTTAACTGGCTTTGGCTTCTTTTGATGCTTAATATCCACGAGCCTTTCATTAGTGGTCAGTTTCTGACAAAAGAGTCAATCCTGACTGGACAGTTTTGGGTGGTGGACCTTGAATACACTCATACCAGCACCACACACATACTTCTATGCCATTACCAATTCAGGGTCACTGCTATGCTGGCCAGCTACCTACGTAATATCTGGTCAACAGTGGTCCTGTGAGACAGAGGACACTTTTCCATAGTTATACAGGAACCGTGCTGCACCCAAACCGTACTCTAACGGCATGTAACTTGCAGCATGCTTTGATTTTCCGGTGTATCTCAGTAACTGTGGTAACTGTATTGGCAGTCCAATGCTCTCTCCACAGTTTATGGATGGTTATTGTCCCAAAATTGAGCACCAGTGGAAGGTTTTTCTTTCAGCTTTTGTTATTGTGTTCTTTTATTGTTTATAGACTTGTCTGAGTTTTAGCTGCGCAGAAAAAACCTAACCCAGCTAGCGATGGCCTGGTATGCCATTGCCTTTCCTACAGCGTCAAAGATATATTTGTTATCCCCATAGAAAAGTGAAATTTATTTTCAGGCCAAATAGACAGGAGTGCTTGTATTTCGTTGACTTCCCAGTTGCTAGTTTGTATCTTCATTTTTTTTTTTTTTTTTGCGAGGACAGTAAAAAATACAATGCTGGTTTTAGCCCTGCCATCGAGCAGCTCAGGTACAGCTTGGGTACGGGTCACTTCATTTGTAATGGAGAAACATTTGTTTGTGGTATACACGGTTCCTCGTGCCTGTGGAAAAGTGCCAAGAAACTGACCAATGACGAATGAGAATGATTATGGGGTGGAGGACAGCGTGTAAAGGACAGCAACAAAGGTGTACACCTATAAAGTGGATGTCATAAAGAGGCCAGTGTCCTAAGTGGTGTACTAAGACATGCATTTGGGCCTGCTTGGTTGTTCTTGATAGCAATGAGTATTAACTCTACACCAAATTAGAGAAGCACTCCGACCAAAAAAAAAAAAAAACACGTTCTTGCCTTCTAGAGTGACGTTTTCCAGTTTAAAGACTAAGAAACTCCCCTCCCTTTGATGATGCATCCGAAAAGTGGGCTGTTTGATGTGAGAAGTTTTTTCCTCTTTTTCCAATAGCCAGCTTGTGCATAATGCTAATGTGAGAGCTAGGTAGCCGGGCATCACATCTATGCTAGCTGTTGCTGTGCTAGCAGTCGGGATTTCCTTCTCCTGATGGTCATGTGACATAAAGTACCATGCAGAAGTCTTAAGCACTTGAGAAAGTTATACTTAAAAGCTGTTTACTACTGGACAGTAGTGTTAAGTTTACTGTATGTATTGTAAAATTACAATACATACAGTAAATAGCGGTTTTATGCCTGGCTCAGTGTTTGCTTAACCATTTCCAGACCTCTTTCCTCATGGAAGCCCAGTATTACTTGTAGCTCCATCAAATACCTGGGCTGACTCTCTTTACCTCATTAGATTAAGTTAGGTGTGTCGATTATTGAATTTTATAAATCCACAAAATAACTGGAGGCAGAGAGCAGAAATCTGGAAAAGAACCCGTGTTCTTCTAACCAGCTCACAAAATGCCCACTACTTTTTAGGAAAAAAAAGGAATCCTGATACTTTTTACTGCTTTCTTATTTGCATTTATTCTACTATTCACTTGTGGTTTTGCTGGTAGAAAGAAACCCGTTGCTGATATAAATGGCTTCAACAATTTGCAAAGGTGCCTGAAACCTTTGCACAGTACTGTATGCTAGATAACTGTAAATTCTGTCAAACTATGCGGCTTAGCACTAGCGGTCTGTTATATAACAAGACAAGTGACATAGTTAAGTGCTAATTTTAGGCCGGAATGCCCCTTTAATGTGCTGGTCGGAGTGATTTCCTCAAAACGAAAGCACAGTAATGCATTATTATGTATTATTAATGACAAATGACGGCAACAGTCCGATGAGCAGGCAAAGCGATCCATGCACTCGCTCTGAAAATCAGGCTTAGCGTGAGATGTGGCATCTGACTGAGCGGCTAATGATGGCATTCGCATGCAGGTTAACAGGACGGAGGTCAGTATTGTACAGTATGATGCAGCCTCACACACGCACAAACACACACACACACACACACAAACACACACACACACACACTCGCACAGCTGGACTGAGTGAGGCGCTAGAGAGCTAAACGGAGGCAGAGGGAAAGCGGTAAAGGAGCAAACCTGATTGGCTGTGGCTGTTGCGAAGGGTACACTTGTGGCAGATGTGGTGGCTGCTGACACAGTGGCTGGCGAAGCACCGTGCATCATGGGAACTTTTCGGAGGGAAAACCAAATAACCAAAATGAACAGGGGATAGTGCAGATGTGATATCAACTCGATTACTTTCAGTGAAGGCAGATGAGCATGGTCCAGGTGGGGGGGTTACACAAAGGACAAGCCATGCCATAGGTCAATAGATCAAAAGGGCACATTAGTAATGTGTCATGCTGCCATTGCCAGGGAGCAACATTTTGCTGATCAACATTACAAACTGGTCAAACGTAACAACTGTATTTCTCAGGACTGCAGAATTACTTGCTTAAGGGATTAAAGGAATAGTTTGGTCAAGAATCTACTGACAAAACCCCCCACCCCCACCTTCCATGTATTCAATCAGCCAAGACAGTGTTTGCTTCTTTAGCTATGATGCTAATGTAGTTAGCAAGTCTGTAATCTTTTGTGTAAACACATGACCAATACCATGCAGACCTGCCTGTGTGGTTTAGGATAAAATATGACCTCATGTTAACTGCATAAATGAACGAAACTTCACTCCAATGTCAATGGGACGGCCATCTTTGACAATAACAACCATTCCAGAAATGTATACATTCAGTAGACATTACATTTATACAGTCAGCTCCATAATTATTGGCGCCTTTAATAAAAATGGCAAAGAAATGGTCATAAAAATGACCTGATTTAAATCAAATTGGTTGTAAAAAAAAATCTATACAATTTTTTTGGCTGAATCCGAAATATCTCCTTACCCTCTGTATATGTGAGTTAGAATTTTTTACATTTTACATACAGAAAGTGTCTAATACATTTGCATGCAAAAGTTTGATCAAATGACATGGCTTGTTAGTTGTATAAATTAATACACATCCTCAACGGATACAGAACACACTCCTACAAATTTTAATGCGCAAATACTGTTCATTTGAGTTAAACATGTTGTGGCAGAAGTTTAAGGTTTAATATTTTATTTTATGCAGTAGGCTCAACTCTGCAAATAAATGCCACATGCAGAAAAATGCCTTTTTTTTTTAAGTTTGCTCCTTTTAGAAATTGTGTAAAAATACAGAAAATCTGGGGGTGTTCAAAGTTTTGCACAAAGCTGTATGTCCAGTAGGAAGCTGTCCACACTGTTTGGAGACCTGCCTAGTGCATTATGTAGGGCATAGGGAGCCATTTGGGATACAGCCCCAGTCTGCGATTTCTCAGTCTTGCTTATTTATGTTGTTATTCATATTATTTGCACGTGCGCTAATGGGTTCCATTACTTGTTTTACTTTTGGCTTCAGTGCAAAACTAGAGGAGCAAACCTGGCTGTTTGATTATTCAATATAATAACAGGATGATTATGCAAATGTTGTTATTTAGCTGAACTATTTCTTGAAACTGAAAGATGTAGTTTTTCTGGTGACTTTCACTTTAAAGCCTTGAGAACAGAAACGGCTGCTGGTCAACCTTGTCTGAAACTCGGAGGCCATCACAAGTCACGCATCTGTTCAGGGTGCACAACAAAGAGCTGCTGAAATCCATGCATTTATGTGTATGAGTGTGTTTGTGTCTGTGTGTGTGTGTGTGTGAGACAGAGAGAGAGTGTTTGTGTGTGTGTGTGTGTTTTCCTCTCAGTAAAATGTCAGGTAAATGTCATGACTCAGGAGTTAATTGATGTCAGATGGCAGAATAATATGACATCTAGCCCCTCTGATGCGCAATGCTCCACTAAATGATGACTGAAATGGAGTGTGTGTTAAAAAAAAAATATGACAAATAAATAAATAACTAAACAAAATAATAAAAGGCTTGTAGATAATCAAGAAGGAAAGCTGGCACCTACCAACACTCGCTGCAGGTGTCATGCACAATATTGAGCCTGCCCATCATGCATTGCAAGTGAAGTGGAAAGGCAGAAGGGGTGGGGGGGAAGGGAAGGGAGAAGAATCAACACAACCCATCACATGAGTCATTAGAATGGAAACATAAAACAGGAAAATAATGTTAACAGGAGAATCATCCTTCAGAAGCACTGAACAATTAATACATGGTAATTAATGGCTTTCAATGGTAATTAATTACAGTGCAATTACAGTGCAGTGTGCAGGTGCGGTGAGGAACTGGGGAGAATCACTTCATCATGGCACGTTTGACTATAGCACCGTATCTGTCGTAGTGAAAGAGCTACACGTAAGACCACTGAGTCTCCAATCCCATTAGCGATCACATGGCTTCATAAATAAATTCAAAGCATTAAGCTGTCGTCATTAATGAACGCGTGTCGGCAGCTCGTCTCGTCGCTCCTAAGTAGCTGTTTCAGAAGTTCTGAGTGCTTCTTAAGCCAGATAAGACAGAATTTACTGAACAGGCTGATAGTTTTTTTTTTGCAAGGAAGTCGGTTTTGTGCCACTACACTGATTAGACGCCAATTAGTGACTGTACCTCCTTGTTTGCTTGCAGATGATTTTAGCATGAATGGGATCAAATGGCCTATCCATGCTCCGCCCATGAATGCTTTCTTGTTACTCAGCTGGTTGAGCTTAAACGAGTCAATCTTTTGCCCTCCGGCATCTCCCGGAGAGAGATTTATATGTATATATGGGAGACAAACAGAAGTGAGATATGTTGTTCAGAATCTCACTTCTGTTTGGTTGATCAAATTGCATTTTGTTGCACATTTTACTGTTTAACTGTCAAAAAAAAGAAATGAAGAAGAAAAGATCATTTGTGGCCTGTGCAAAAGTTATGGCACATTTAATATTTTGGGTCTTTTTTTTTCCCCAATATGATGTTCAGCAAAGTTGGTTCCCTGTGGGGGGCATATTATACGACATAAACAGTGTTTGAGGGGTCCAGTAAAGATTTTAAGATCTTAATAACCGGCTTCCCTGCGCCATGGGTGAAAGTGTGATTGTGCACACTGCGCACCTTTTTATACTGTGAAGCTAAATAATAAATAACCGAACCCAGAACAATGTATTTGGGGGGGGCGGAGCATGGATAGGTCATTTGGAATTGCAAAAAAATAGCAATATTACTTCGTAAAGCTTACGTGTAGCTCTTTTATGGAACGTCACACATTAATCACAGAGCCTGGGCACCACAGTCGATCGCTACACCTGCATATAGTGCACAGTACAGGGAATCTGACGTGGACTAACACAGCTGTGGCCAAGGCAGAGAGTGTAAAATCCTGACAGGGGCTGCTGGGAAACTCTACGCTACTGATCTAACTCTCCTTGCAGAGTGCTGTCCATTTGCACGCTCTAAGCGAGTCGTCACAGAACCGGCGGGTGGGGAGGGTGGGGGTGCTGGGTACTGCAGAATGGGGGGGCAGGAGTATCAGTGTGGTGAAAATCGATGCTGTGCTATTTTTAGGGCAGGCAGGGCGGAGAACGGGCCGGGGTGAGATGACTTTGCCAGGGCCGGGTCGGGCTGAGCTGGCGCCAGCACTGCCACACAGACCAGGGGAGGGATAATGGCGGTTCACCTTGACTGAGCCCACTGGGGTATACAGCAGTATTAAGACAGGATCAGGCCTGCAGAGCGCAGGCACTGGGTCAGCCAGTCATTATGGGTTTTTAACCCCTCTAGGCTCATTATATTTATAAGCTTAAAGGGCCTTTTTTATGGAAATCTGAATTTTCCTCACTTTAACTTAAATTAGCACATCAATTCTATTGAACTTTTAAAATGCTGCAAACTCTAAATACTATATGCAGTCTATACAGTGCAGAAGTCTTATGCAGCCACAAAAATAATATTTAAAAAGTGTTTAGATGAGCAGTGAGTGCTTCTTTCACATTAATATTAGTAAATAAAACTAAAAAGAATACAAACACTATACAGTAAATAGTCATTTTATGTACAGTTTATCAGTGCGTTCCTTGTGGAAGCAAAGTATTTTTGACTCAGTCAGTCCTACATTGAATTAAATCAGGAGCTGCTGATGGAGTTTCACAATCCAAACAATGGCTGGAGGAGCTGTGGTGAAATCTGGACCGGAACCAGTGTTCTCCTCACCAGCTTGACAAAATATCAGCTACTTTTTACAAACTAAACAAATCTAGATACTTTTCACTGCAATTTGCATAGGTGCCTAAGACATTTGCACAGTACTATATATATTTATGACAGCAGTGTTCGCTTTAACACAGTTACACAGCTGCAGTTCAAATATTTCCATTAATCTCAACTTAAACATTAATCTAATCAAATCAAATATAAGACCAAAGCTATTTGCCCCTGCAGGGCATTCACATTTGATCTAGTTTGTTATAGAAAAACAAGTTACCCAGAGCATGGGGTGCGGAATCATTACAGCAGCTGCAACGGGGGACCAACTCCAAATGAAAGTCTTTGTATCTGAATGCAGTGTCATTAAAATCTTGGTTGGTGTAATGGTCAGGCGTCCCAATACTTTTGTCCACACAGCGGTCTATATAAATATAAGTATAGACAAAAGTAATGGATCGCCTGACCCCCGCGAAACCCACCCGAGACGTCGGGCCATAGACAATAAATATATGTCCATGCATAGAGCTGCGAACTTTTAAAATAAAAGGGTTAAAAAACCCTACGTTAATGTGCGATAAAGTAATTCAGAGTCAGAGTGTCCATGCTGACCACCGCTGAAACACTTACAATGGGCATGTGAGCAATGGACGAAGGTAACTTAGCATGAACCATTTGAGGAACATGAACCAATTGAGGAACATGACAAAGAGTTTAAGGGGTTGAACGCTGCTAACGTCTCGGTGTAGCTATCACGGCACACCTTTAGAGGTCTTGCCGACTTGATGCGTTGAAGGGTCGAACTGTTTTGTGGGTCAAGAGGGAGCTACATATTTTAGGCAGGTAGTTTTAATGTCATGACTGACCGGTGTATAATGAAGATTTAATGAGAGTGTCCTTTTCCTTATAATTAAGACTAGTATTCATCTGGGTGAAGCATTCTTTCCTAGCATAACATAAAATACGCAAGTGATTCTATTTATACAGTCATTGCTTTTACTGGAGTCCGAGGAAAGCACTCTGCAAGGCTAGCGTCGGTACGGTCAGTAAATGAATGAGGTGAAGGGTCAGAGGTGCCCAGGCAGGAAGGTACGATCTGTCAGTCAGGCCTACCTGATGGTATGAAGGCTGCCTGTTGATGGAACTGCATGTTGGTGAGAGCCTGTTGGTACTGGAACATGCCAGTGTTGAACATGGCGGTGGCACCGTTGGTTTTTTCAAGTGCAGGTCTCTTTGGTAATGGAGGCAAAACTGGTGGTATCCCCTGCCGTCCGGACGGAGGAGGAGCGGAACGGGACGGATAACAGCAGGTGGAGAACAGAGAGAACAGAAAATTTGTTAGGAGACGGAAAGCATTTCTCCGAAGAACACATCTGGCAAACAGCAAGCAAGCAATGGCCTAGTCTAGTCCTCATAGTGGCTCAGATTTAATGCCAGAAACTGCAAACACAAGGTAAAAAAACATTGCTGACAAAGGCAGCGGTGCTAATTCTGTAAAGCAGGCATTGATTTAAGAGGTGGAGCTTTCGTTATATATGTACGGCAACTAATAACAATAATGATAATATTAATAGTAATAATAATAGATAAAGATGGCCTTAACAAAGAAATCTGCACTGCTAGCTCCATGATAAAGTACAAGCGGAGTTAAACACCCCCTCCCCCCACCCCCCCACCCGTTCTCAAAGTAGATCATGCAAAACTAGAAACAGTAACGTTCATGCAGGATACGTAGACACAACATTTTGATAGTTCTGTAAGTCTAACGTCATGCTACACAAATACTTGAATACGTATAAATTACCCTTACATGTTCACACCCTGCCTCGCATCAGTAGAGGTGATGAACTGACTGTGTCTAACAGGAGACTCAAACCGTCCCTTTTTTTGTCCACTTACTGCCATGCAGAGACGAGAGAAAAAAGGTCTTTTTGCGTTCGCTAGCAGGTTAACAACTGGCCGAATGAGTGCAGCACAATCAATTAATCACCCCTTTCTATGAAATCTTGAATACAAGAAACAAAGAAAAAAATCATATAGTTTACAATGTTTTAGTTCAACATAGTTTCTACAATAGAGCTACATGCCAAGCTAAAAGGTGAAAGGTCATAGTACCAGGTCAAAGGTTGCCTCGAGGGGTCGCTTCAGTGATTTGACAGCCGACTGAGTCTTAATTAGCAGGCAGCGAGCACATGATGGCAATGGGCCAATGGGGGTCAAGCGCATTAACATAAACAGCAAGCAGAGGTGCGTCATGGGGGCAGCAGTGCAGTTTGGGTAGGTGAGAAAAAAAAACAAAACAAAAAAACAAATCATCGGAATGCAATATACAACAAATAACAAGACTAATGCATGCACAGTAATGACAATTAGTTACTGAAAAGGGCTAGGCTACGTGTCATGTACAACAGGGTCAGTTACTGCCATAGAAGAACATTGTAAACAGCGAGACAGTTTCTATCTACAAAGCCCTACTTCTAGTAGCAGAAATGAATGATTTTAGGTCACAAAAATCAGAATCAGCCCCCTTTTTCCATCTGAATAATGATAAGTCCCAGTTTGCACACAATGATAGGTGTCAGTACAGTGTTCATAAGGTTATTTATTCCATGCTGACTCACCCAGTGTCTGATTGATTGGATTACGTTCTTCCGCAGGTTTCCAAGAAAATTCAAGTCTCTTTTTAATTTATACAACCCTGGAAAGCTAAAATTGAGAAAAACCTGGCCCTTTTGCTTCTAAATGTACGTCTATTATTATTTTTTGGTTAACAGTAACTGCTTACAGAGCGCCTTGACTGACCTGATGAATTAACTAGTCTATATTAACACATTTTATGGTAATATGGTTCCACCGCAGGTCAATTTATTGTAATTTATTGGTGTACCTTTTTATGTCGGAGCACGAAACATTGCAAGCCAAAAAAAAAAACACAAAACGGAAAAAATATTATCTCTCATCCTCAAAACAGGATACAGATCTGCTGGAGCGTTATGAAGGTTATTATGGAAATTGAGAGCTTTTTTCTTTTCAATGATCTGTTTTATTATTTTTCAGATTGGACTTTTTAGTCGCGTACCTCATTAAAGGTATTTAGCATTTGGCAAAACTGGAAGGAAATATAAAATAAAAGGCTTCTGAATTTCCCTTTTTAATTGTAAAGCTAATTAGAACTCCAAAATATTGCGAACGGTTCAATTAGACTAACCTGATGTGAGAATTTACGACCATTTTACCAAATTCCACGATTTAAAATGGAATTATTTCTCATTGTTGTAGGCAGACAAAGCCTGCTTTATTCCGTTAGGCTTGATTTAAGGTACAAACTTCCCGAATTCATTAGCAAAAACTTCCCAAGGTTGTATGAATTACAAATATGTTCTTTTCGTGGTGTGGCCTGTTAGGTGTGCTGGCATGGAATAAATGCCTTAGAAAATATTTATCAGCTCCTGAACCCAGTCTGGGGAAATCTTGAAGTTTGCAGATCCAACAGTTTTAACACAGTTATAACAGGTGACACAGGAAGAGGGTTAAGCGAACACACCAATCTGCTTTTGGGGCATATTGGCACACACTGCATTACCTTCACCAGAGCTCGTGAGCGACTCGAGGTTGCTGGAGTTACGGTTTCTACACGGGGCAGGGGGAGGGGCTGAGAAAAGGAGGAGGAGCAGAAGAGCCTGAAATGTGTGCTAAGGAGCGGGCAGGGTGGTGGGAGGGGCCTCGTGTATGAGTGGCACGGTGAGGGACCTACCATGGCGGCTGCGGCCGCCGCCTGGTTGACCTGGTGCTGGGCGGCTTTGATCTTGGCCTGCAGGTGCGCCGGCGGGTGGAAGTACTTGCACTTCTCGCGAGAGCAGCGGCCCTTGATGTAGTCCATGCACACGGTCACCGTGTTGTCGTTGGTGTCGATCATGGTGCTGTCGGCCGGGTGGGCGAAGCGGCAGTCGTTCTCACCTCGCGTGCAGTTCCCTCGCTGGTACTCCCGACACACCTGAGAAGTTCAGACAGAGAAAAGGTAGAGAGAGAAAGAGAAAGATCGTTTAACTACACGGCTGTCTTTTTTGTTCAAAGGGCCCAGATGATAAGAAAAGGGAAGATAAGACGAGATAAGATGAGATAAGGCAAGTCCCACGAATTGGAAATTTGCATTGTTACAGTAGCAAGGGAACAGAACGGGAGAAGAAATGAAACATATGGAAATAGACCTATACAACGGAACAATATATTATAAAACCACTGTACACTATACAAAAGAATGTACAAAGTTTGTGATGATGGAACCCCCCCCCCAAAAAGTATGGACTTTAATTCCTTATGTAAACACTGTTAAAACCCATTTTATTCTGATTTTGCTTCAAAAAGTCATTTTTTTTATCTTAATGGTGGTGATGTCACAACAACAAACATGATTTACAGCCTTCTCATTCACGCTAAAGTTACACAGACTGGTGTATATGGTGTCTATGGAAGAATGAATTGGAGTAGACATTTTTACATGACCATTTTCCAAGCCCTTTTATCTCTTTGATTAAAAAGAGTGAAAGAATCAAAGAGTTTTCATTACTGTGCCTGTTAGACTCATCTAACTAAATGACCTGTGGTCCAGTTGTGTGCTCTCTATTGCGCAACATCAGAAAAGCAGGCAGTTCTGTTTTTTTCTCTGTAATCTCTATCATGGAAAGCATTGAAATACTAAATCGGCTGTTTTTGGAGTTAAATTTGCATATATGGACTGGACCTGAAAATGTTTATGTACTACATCAACCCCTTTATATTTAAAACGATCAGTATTTCGTGAAATGGACCATTAAAACAGTGTGCTTATCTGGAATGCTGTGAAGTGTAATTAAAGCTTGCAGCCTTCTATAGGATCCCACACACGTGGGAAGAGTAGCAGAGTTTCTTTTTTTCCTCAGTGTCCCTGTGTTTTTCAGCCTGGTACCATACAGGACAGTCAATCAGAACCAAGGTCATGGTCATTCTGTTTAATTCTAAGAGAAATAAGAGGTAATAGTTGAATGCTTAAGTAAAGAAATATGCATAAATAATTACGTAAAACTACATATTGAAATAAATTAGGAATATGGTCCCCTTTAAAAAGCCTTCAGCAGGTCCAGACTTCCTTTCGTCCCTCTTAAAGCTACATATTTTACATATAAATGGGTTCCTATATTATTAATATTAATTACTGGATCGTAATTATAAGCCTGCCATGGGGATGAGCAATTCTGGTCCTAGAGGGCCGCAGTCCAGGACAGTGTTTACGCACCTGTTTCAACCCATTTATTACCAGGTTTGGTAATAAAACTATCAATAAAAACAAAATAAAATCACCAAACAGTGATGGGCTGTGACCTTCTAGGAGCCCCCCCCCAACCCCCCTTAGAGTTTAAGGGGTTAATGCACATATATATATTTGCTCATTTTGCACCTGCCGCCAGTAGGGGGCGGTCAGTGCCTGTGCAGCCTGATGCCGTTGAATGCAGACAGGCTTCGCTCCTACGAGCAGCAGGTTTACCTGGGAGACGTTATCTAGACAAATCCCCATAAATCACGAAAACAAATGCGTGACGGCCGTGCCGCAGCCTTGGCCCTGCTGTGTTTGGTGCAGAATCACAGAGACTTTCCAGACACACACCGTCTGGATGAATCACACAGGTGGGGGGCGGGTGGGGGGGTACGTCAGGACAGAGTTTCTTGCAGGGCCTCGGTTGGACCGTTAGATTCGGAAGGCTTTAACCCCAACCCCCCCACGGTGAGGCCACAGGCCACGGGCCGAGGTTATAGAGACCTGGCCCGCCCGTGTCGCCATGGTCACCACCTCTCCTGCCATTCATGTGCATGAGTGATGGGCAAGAGAGAGCTAATGAAATCCACTGGGCACTGGCTGCTTTTTAAAGAGACCGAGGCTGCCTTGTTGTCAGGCAGACACTGCAAAAGTGTGTGTGGGGGGGGGGGTAGAGAAAGATATGGTGAGAGATGGAGAGAGAGACAGAGACAGAGAGGGAAAAGCGAATGATAAAAACAATATATATAAATACAGTAAAGAGGGTCAACAGGCTTTTGAGAGGATTCAGAAGAGGGGGGTGGAGAGAGAGATAGAGAGAGAGGGAGGGGTAGAGAAAGGGGGAGAGTGAGAGGGAGAGAGAGAGAGAGGGAGAGAGAGAGAGAGAGAGAGAGAGAGAAAGGAGAGAGCGAGGAAGTAAATAAAGAGAGAAGGAGGAGAGAGAAATGGGGAGAGAGAGAAAAGAGAGAAAGAGAGAGGGGTAGGGACAGAGAGAGGGAGGAAGAGAGAGAGAGAGAGAGAGAGAGAGAGAGAGAGAGAGAGAGAGAGAGAGAGAGAGAGAGAGA
>JBBIGA010000040.1:27577308-27590414 GCA_037576975.1 Alestes dentex | reverse complement strand
TCAGGTTCAGGGACTGGACTGAAAATGAGAGTCTTTGAAAGTCCTTCAGGAAGCCTGGAGAACTGTTCCTCAAGACTCCATTAAAAACACAAGAGAGTCTGGCTCTTTGGAAGCAAACTGTGAAGAAATGAGGGCTTAAAACATTTGCACAGTACTCTACTGTAGCTAACAGCTAATAGGATGGTGTTAACTGGCTGCATACATCACCATAAATCTTGTCTGGGCAAATTTCAGGTTTCCCTCATTTTTTCACAAGAGGAAAGAACCGTTTGTTTCTCGCTGTTTATATTCATTAGTATTGGTTCTTGCTGACTGACCAACTGACCTCAAAATGTGTTTCCATGAGACTTGGGGACTTTAGGTCGAGAAACCTGACCATTCACAGACCCGAGACTTCTGTTTTCCTGTTTTGTGCCCAGCGTGGCATTTCCCCACTCTTTTGAAAACCCACCCACTGGCCACTGCCTGGTCAGAAATGCCTACAGTGTCCAGCCAAAGTCCTTAAAAGACTCGTTGGCTGTTCCCTCTGCAACAGTGCCACCCTCCTCTCTCTACACAAACACATACTGGAATGCGTTGGGGAGGGAAATGGGTGGGAGTGAGGAGAGTGAGGGGAAACTGAGGGCAAATAACAGTGTTTTTATGCCCAACAGCACAGTGGGAGAAGGAAGCTTCGGGAAACTGAGGTTTTGGGGGGGTTTGGGGGGGTGCATAACTGTACGGGCCATCAGGAGCCCAATTATAGGGAAATGACCTGGACTCGAAGTCCTGGCCGGTGACGAGCTGCAAGTGGTGGGAATTTCAACAATGCAGTTGTGTATGTGTGTGTGTTTATATGTGTATGTGTGTGTTTGTTTTTGTACATTTTCTGAACTAAATGACCTGACTCTAAAAAGGCCACAGAAAACAGTTTCTCTTGACGTCAACTTATGACATTTATGTAGTTTTGTGATTTAAAAACAGGCAAACGTCACTTTCACACAACTATTTCACAACCTCTGACAATTCCCTTTGAATTAAAGGCTGTTTTTTGTTACTGTGTAATCTTTGTTCTGATTGGCTGCCCTACATACAGGACAGATATACCTTTTCTGTGACATTTTGCACACTGCACTGATCTTGCTTCTGTCTGTAATGTTTGTGATATTTGTTTAGTAGGAATATTCCTTTTTTCTGTAAGTTTTATTATCTTAGTTTAGCCTTCCCAAGTTTCTCTTCAAAATATTTGATAACTTTGTTGCACAGTCTTGTGGATCGATGCAGGGACTAATTTTACTGCTGTTGTATAACTATGTGTGTGACATATAAAGAATCTTGAATCTTGTATCATTTTGTCTCATTCTAAAGCAGTCTGGGCTGAAACTGTCATTAATGGTAAGAGCTAACCTGCTGTAGACTGAATATACACCAATCAACCACAATGTTAAAACCAGTGACCGGTAAAGTGAATAACAGTGATGGTCTGGTTACAATGGCTCCAAAATCTCCAAAATGGAGGTCCCCAGTATCCAGTGGTCAGTACTGACCAAAAGTGCTCCAGAGAAGCAAACCTGAAGAATCAGGCTCATTAAGGTGTGGGGAGCGACAGCCTAGCCTGTCTAATCCCACAGAAGAGCTACGGTAGCACAAATTGCTGAAAAAGTTCATGCTGGTTCTGACAGATAGGTGTCAGAATGCAAGGTGCAGTGCCCTCTGCTGCATATGGGGCTGCAGACCAGTCAGACTACCCATGCTGACCCCGTCCACCGAAAGTGCCTATGGTGGGAACTGGACCATGGATCAATGAAAGAAGGTGGACTGGTCTGATGAATCACGTTCAGGCTTGAAGGCACAGCAGAAGAAAAAAGATTGAAAAGAAATATTTCCTGACCAACAATTCCTCTCCTCTTCTTTCCTTCTCTCTTTTTCCTCTCTCCTGAAATCTGTTCTGCTTCTCTCCCGTCCTCTTAGCACATCTGCTGAACACTCGGCTCCTTCTTCAGACCAGATTTCAGCCCTGATTCATGTCAGGTGTTAGTTTTTTTTGTGCATATGGACGTGTGGGCGCGGGTGCGTGAGTGAGTGACACAACGGAAAAAACAAAACACCACGAACGCACAGCACTAAACAAAGAGGTCATTACTGCCACTGCTGCCCTGACGGTAAATACAGGTAAAATCAGCTATAAACCCAGCCAGAAAGGAATGTTATGGGGGAGAGGCTGGAGTTAGGAGGCTTTATTTCTTCCAAAAGCAGCCTATCAGCATGTTTTGGCAGCTGTATTTGGACCCATTTTATATTAAGTGTGTAATAACTGTGTAATTATATGTAAATAAGGCATGCAATGACGGTAAATACTAGTCATGTATTCAGTGTTACAGATGGATTACATCGGTGCAGCTTATGTAAATACACATGCTTTTACTCATGCAATTACATGGGATGAACGTGTGCAATTTGCTATTGAAGTTAATACACATGTGTAATAAAATAAACATTGTGACTGTAGCCACCTGTAACAGTGAATACATGACCAGTAGTTACATTATTGTTGCATGCATTGTTAACGTGTAATTACACAGTTATTAGGCGCACTTAATATAAAGAGGCATCCTGAAGTTTACCTCTATTGTATGAGGCTACTGAAATAATTAATAGAAGGTTAGGAGCACTAATTAACAGTTAGGACACTGTGTGATGCATTGCTAAAAACGTTTTTCATGAATATTTGCTGTAAATACACTTGCTATGTAGCATTGACATGATGTGACGTAAGCTAGTAATAACAGACGTCAGATGCTGTAAAGAGTTGTGATGACAAGTTATGTCAGAATATGTCTTGACAGATGGTAATTTTTGATGGCATGATATTAACTCTTAGAACCAAATTTTCTTTTATTCTGGGTCCTAGAAACAAGTGATCTTTGAACCTGGGAGAACTTTCAGGATAGTCTTCGCCCACAAGTGGGTGGGGATAACCTGCAGAGGGCGGGGGTCCAGAGAGCGGCCGAGCAGTGGCGCGCCGAGCAAAAGAGCAGCAAACAGGGATCGTGTATAAGAGTAAACACCACTTTAGACTTTTTTTAGACCATTTTTATTTGTTGAAATCACATTTTACTAGTTTTAAGGGTTGAAAAGTACAAAAAAGTACCGATTAATTTTGTATGTCCAAAGCGAGAGATTGATGAGTCTGGTACTGCATTTCAGATAAAGGGAGCTCACTTGGGAAGTGCAGAATTGTGAAGAATATGTGTGAAGAATAGCGAGAAAGGCCTCCACTACCACAACCCCAAATAGTGAAGCAGGTGTCTTAGCTGTGCCGGCGTATTGTGTGTGCGAGGGTAAGTGGGCGTGATGCGTGTTAGAGTGAAAGAGTGGGTGGGCAACTGAAAGAAAGAGAGCGAGACTGGAGGAGAACGAGTAGGCTGCGGTTGACTAGCGCTGACTCTGGTTGCCTTGAGTGGAAGGTGTGATGCAGGGAGTGGTTTCTCTAAGCTTTGGTTAAAGTTAATAACAATTAGTCAAATCTGATTTCAACCGATGTTTGTTCTCCTCGCCGCTTGCTGCTCTTTCGCTCAGTGCGCCGCCACTCAGCTGCTCTCCAGACACCCCTCCCCTCCCTCTGTGGGTTTTTCCCACCCACTCGTGGGCGGAGATTATCCTGAAACTTCTCCCAAGTCCCGAAAGGACTGTCATCCGCTCTTCCTAGAATTGAATCCAGGATCTACCCAATGCACCACTGTGCTGCCCACATAAACTCATAAATAAAGGAAACAAACTTTAAAGTAAAAACTTCCATTGAAAATGCAAATTTGTGCATTCTCATAAAATGGTATTTTATTTTTAAGATATTTGCCCGGATTATCACAAGACAAAACACCGGAGGAGTTGATTGCCATTCCACTGGTGGAATGACCATTGAGAGGCCCTGTTGTCAGGTTCAGACCAAGGTGGACCCAAGCGCGGACTAATACAGGCAGTAATGCTTATTCTATAGATCAGATACAAAAAAACAGATATTGGCAAAGATAAGCAGACAATTCTGAATTGTCATTCCAAAGAGTCGAGTCCAAGAATAGAATCCAAATGGGGTCCAGAAAGGTAAACTGAATCAGCAAATAGAACAAACGGGCCAGACAGGAATCAGAGTTGACAAAAAGAGGCACGGAAATACAAACTGGAAACACTGAATTACAGGACACAACAAAAGATCGGAATGCAGGCACAGTCCAGACACTTTGCAAATGTGGAAGTCTGTGGTACCTATGTAAGTTAATGAGGGTCTTATGATTTAAACTCACATAAATTAGGTCTAGGCATTAGGAGCTGTTGTGGGGATCCTGATGGGATCTCTCACCTGTAAGTGACCAGTAACCAGGGCAAGATCCATCAATAAACCAGAAAAAGCTTCTGAATTGATTTCTTCTCCCATTAATTAGCACTGTATGACTGTAACAATGAGAATATGAATATTCATATGTATCAAGAGACTGACGTAACCAGTGTCAATGGTACTGTAGTACATCAGACTGGTCCCTTTCGAAGTCAGGAAAATATAATGTGTTGTCACTGGAGGTGCATATAAATCCTGGCTATCCATTTATGAGTGAATCCCTTGAGACAACGCGACGAAAGTTGGAGGCTCCTTCAACGATGCCGAGCACATGCCAACCAAATGGCACAGCATGAAACACAGTTGGGGTCCCAGGGAGTTAAAACAAAGGGAGAGATAAGAGAGCGAAGAGCACTGGGTGTGGTGGGAAAGAAAAGTTAAATCCGTTTAATCAAGAGAAGCTGTACTGCAGGACGGGGGATCCCTCACTAGACTACCAAACACCATAAATCACTTCGGCGCAGAAAAAAGCGAGCAAAAAAGAGACACGGACTGAATTTCAAGTTTGAGGGGTGATTGCACTGAAATGGAAATGGTCGTTTAGAAACCTGACCGAAATCTCTGGGCCGACTTCAATCTGTCTCTGGAGACGGGAGGAACGGAAAAATGAGGAGAAAATCAGGTTGAGAAAAGAAAAAAAATAGTCTGGATACAGAGGAGGGGTGGGGAGAGAGAGAGAGAGAGAGAGAGAGAGAGAGAGAGAGAGAGGGAGAGAGAGAGAGAGAGAGAGTGTGTGTAAAAACAAATCAGAGAGAGAAGGCCTCTTTGTATCCAGGCAACCTCAGCACAGGTGCTTGAGTAAGCTATGGGGGTTGTAGAGGGAGCGGTGTAATTACACAACTCACTGTTACACCAATTCCAGCTCTCTGCATCACCCGCTGTTCAAGGTACACTCACCCACTCCAAACCCACCACCTTCAGTCACGATCACAGCCGTTTTTTTTTGTTTTTTTTTAGATTTTTTAACTCATGTTTTTGAAACGTCTTCATAAATGAGTGACTGGACTGGTACCACTTCACAATTAAACAACCCTCAGAAAAGGATATAAATGATTTATAATCAGGTTGTTATTTAGGTTCTGGACGGTTTATAAGGCATAAATAAGCAGGTTTATAAGGCATAAATAAGCAGTTATAAACAAGTTAAAAATAGTTGATGTAGGCTCACTGTTTGGTAAGATCCAGTGTTTTAATGCTAGTGACATGTTAACAAATACCTGATGAAGCTGACAGTTGTTGTTTAGAGCTGCTCATTAATGATGTATAAACTGTCTACAACCTAATTAACAACCTGATTATGAATCATTCATAAACCCTTTATAAGGGCAATCTTATTGTAAAGTGTTACCGACTGGAACTCTAGTCATGAGTTCTTTTTTTGTGCTTCATCCTCAAACCCTGTCTTGCAATCTGTGGGTAGATGAGCATTTTCAGGGCAACAAGCCTCATCTGAAGCAAAACTGACGGGACAAGGTGAAGGAGGCTGAAGGCAAAAAAAGGAATGTCGAACTACAGAAGTGTCTTGGCCAGCAGCTTGGCTGAAACCTCCCTGTGTCTTAAAAACACACTGGCAACAGGGAGGAGAAATATTTGGGGAGAGTAAGCAGCACAGAAGAAGTGACAAGTGTGTTTATGGTCAGTTTAATATTAGTAGAGAGGGAGGAGGCCCATCGCAGTCTTGGTCCTAACTTCGTGCAGTTATTGGGTGAGGAGAAACAAGCCCAACTAAGGAATGGAGGGTATTTCACAAAGCGGGATTTCTCAGGTTACTGAATAAGCTCCAAGTCAAGGTTGCTACAGCAAATGCAACTGCAACTTTGAATGGACCTTTTATCAATAATTAATTATAAAATAGTGTATACTGCACCGGCAGTCACATGCATGTACATTATAAGGTTTCCACTGCAGTTTTGATCAAAATATAAGTGATCTTTGTAAAAACATGACCAATTTAACATGGCCAAAGATGTACAAGATCTTGGTGTCTTTTGAAAGACAACCTCTTTACATGTGGCAAGAATTTCTGGGAGGTCGGCATCGATTTTAACAAAGACACCATCGAGTACCATCAGGTCCTGTCAGAACCAACCTTGAACTGGTACCGTTTTACTTTGGACAGCACTTTGGGTCAGGTGTTGTTTTAACACTTAGAATGCGAGCGGCACAGATTGGTGCCAGAAGTGCAACAAACTGAAAATTGTTGTCATACAGCAAGACAGCTCCTTATATGGAAGTTCCCCCAGTTTGTGTTGATACTCGAGGTGTCAGACGTCATGCTGAGCTTTGTTTGGTGTTCCTATGACATGTAGGACCAAAGTTAATGTCATTTTAAAAGCCACTGCTAATAACTTAATAACCTCTACTGGGGTTTAAAAATGGCATCACTTGCAGATACCCATAACATAACAAAAATTGCCAAATTTCTTTTATTTTAGGTCTTGGAAACAAATAGAAAAATACAAGATCTTTGAACCCAGGAGAACGTTCAGAATAGAAAACCTGCAGAGGGAGGGGGCCAAGCAGCAAGTGGCGAGCATGGAAACATTGGTTTCAGACTGTTTAATATTGGTTTAATTTGTTGAAATCAGATTTTTGAATACACTAAGGGTTCTAAGGGTTAAAATGCGCTTTATAAATAAACTGAAGACTTGACTTAAAAATCATAGAACTGGACTCTTTGATACAACAAGACTGATGACCACCTGTGTACCTCACTCCCCAAGAGTTCTCTGCTGCTGTCTGCTGCTCATTGCTGTTCCGACTACACATTCCAGCGGTGCTCACACAGCAAGATTTACCCCTGCGAAATTCAAACCTGCTTAAAAATACGATGCTTGCAAACAGGGAATCATTGCAATGATGAAATTGCATGAACTGCGGTCATAGACGCAGGCAGTAGTTGGTCACCGAGGGGGCCTGGAAAGATAGCTGTTGCAGGTAAAAAATAAATTGCCTGAGCCAGGAAAATCAGGGCTAAAATACAGTAGCAGCATAAAACTTCATTTACGTAAAGGCATATATTACCTTGTTATGACAAATGTGATCCATTTTTATCCTTTTCTATTGAAACTATGACCCGTTAGTTTGCTGCAAAAAATATCACTTTACAAAAGTGCTTGTATTCATTCCTACCAGATTCTCCAGGCATGAATCATGCACTACACCAATGGATGGGTCAGCACGGAAATCCCACTGTGGGAAATTCCACTCTGATCCTGTTAGACCAGAAGTGATGGTTTCCCTACTTCTTTACCTTGCAGATCATCTTTTATGGGACGCAACAATGATGGTTAGAAACCGATTCTTTAACTGTTAATCACCCTCATGGTTTTGGATGGTAAGTTCAGCAAGAATAGTTCCAGAGAAAGATGGGGCTTTGAAACAGAATCAGTGAAGAACTCTTCACAGCATACCTAAGAAGATCCAGGCTGAAGAATCAGAATCAGAAAATTGTATTGGTCCTGAAGAAAACTGCTGAAGCTTTGACTGCAGAGAGACACAGAGGCAAGAACAATATAAAATATAAAGTCAAAATAAAACTAAATTTTTGACTTTAGAAAATACTCTGAAAATGCTTAGTACTAAATACACAATTTTAGGTGGAGATAAATACTGTATCAAAATAAATAAAATGACTGCTAAAGTAGTTAACTAGTAAACACAAATAGTGGTTTGGAGTTGTTCTCTATACTGAGTCTGTTATTGCACATAACAGTGACATAAGTAGAGATACTGCACATGACAATACTATTGCACATAAGTATTGACATACGGGATATCAGCAGTGATCTAAGTAGTGATGTTACAGATGATAAGACTATTGCACACAACTAGATTGCAATCCTCTGAGAAAATGTGATGTATGATTGCATGGTTAAAATAAAACCAGTGTATGGTTTTACACCCAAGCATTACAGGCAAAAATAAAGTTTGTGTTCAAAAAAATACTCACAGCATGAATTCCAACCGCCGCCTCTTCTGCTTCTCTTCATTTAGCACCCAGCATTTTACCCCTGAACCACAGAGAGAGGATTAGTCTGCTGTCTCTTACCAAGCCATTTATGGTTAAAAATGGCTGAAAACCGGTGAAGCGAACCACTCTTGCCTGAAATTGGGTGGGAAAAGTGCACATAGCTGCATTCACAGGCTGATTATTTTTAGTTAAACCACAACAAACAGTGACACACATCCTATTTTACAAATGACCTAAGGTTTATTGCCTTGACCACCCACTCTCTCGCCCTATACACTGCAGAGGCGACTCGACTGCAAAAATCTATTTTTTACATAATCAGTACTCGGCCTCTGATCAACCAATCAAAAATCTGAATATGCACCACATAATGGACGTTTTGATGCCAATGTTTCAAAAACTGTAGGAGGAGAAGAGGTGCCAAGTTCCAGCTATAATAATAATAATAATAACAATAATAACTGTTATAATAAAACTTAAGAAGAATAAAAGTATGATTGCTTCCACAATCACATTAATAATTGCACATAATAATAAAAATATTGCATGTAATATCCCGCCTGCTGGTTCAGAGCTCACCAAACAGCTGGGCTTTAACAGATTGGATGGGAGCAGTTTTGCCAGTGATTTGAAGTGAATCATTTGTGCGTGGTTGAAGTACTTGGGATGTTCACGGCCACTGTGATTTGTACCTGGTAACTTTGCCAGAAGGAACCTCCAGGCAGGTCCAGGCGTACAGAAATGGAAACCTTTGGTTGACACCTAAGAAGAGTCAGAGTGATGACTCTACAGTGACTACCAGAAGAGAAACAGCATTTGAAACCATCCTGTCGCCAGATATCAAACCAGTCAGAATCGAATGAGAGCATATGCAGCTGCCGCTAGAGGCTCCTTAGGTCGTTGCCCGAGCTCTTTGCGGCCCGTTTTTCAGACAGTAGCTGCAGGGTACAGTTCCATTACGGCACAGAGGGAGTTAGAAAGGAGCTCGATCTTCATAGCCTCTGACTCATTGCATGTCTCAGTCTCGCAGGAAGGAAAATTCTCTCCGAAAAGGCGGGAAAATGACCGTTGCGGGCGTCGGAGGAAAGCCAATTTGGCCAAATGCCACTTTTCTGTAAAAGCGAGCTTCGGTCAATGAAGCTCAGCTGTTCGTCGGGATGAGTGCTGATTAAACGGCACTCAGATGTGTGTTATTTAGTATGACTGAGGGGTGGCGGCTAAAAATTGCTGCCTCTTGCTCAGCTTTGTTGTGAATGCACTCATTTGAAGAAAGAAAGTCATGTTCGCGCTGCAAACAGCCACAAACGCAAATGCCGGCATCATTTGTCAAGAAAACGCAGAATTCAGTGTAGGCGGGGGTATATCACCACTATTGGAAAGTTATATATCGTAAATGATCAAGGAATCAAGAAGAAAGGGCCTGCAAAGATTCCAGTTTGGTTACTTTTTGCTATTCTGTTGTCATGTTCTTTTATTTATTTGTTTGTTTATTTATTTATTAATGTTCCAGCTGCCTTTAACATTAAGCAAAAACTTCATGTTTACTGGACCAATAGGAATGCTTCAAAATCTCTTAGAATAAAATCCCTTATGTAAATCAAGTAATGTATATCAAACTAAAGCAGTTTTACTGACTAGAAAGAAGACATTTCTGAAGTACATACAGTATTTCTAAGGTACAAATATATGTGTATGTGTGCGTCTATAAATATATATACATATATATATATACATATATGTATGTATGTATATGTGTGTGTGTGTGTGTATGTATGTATATATATAAAAATCGCATAGTTATATGCTAAATTAAATAATAAATTCAAAAGTGGTGTATTGTGTACCTTTATATTTAAAATACTGCCATATGAACAAAAGTGCAATAACATTTGCTTTGCGAACACTTTAGACAAATAAGGAGCTTTTTAACAGCAGTGTTCACTATGACACAGTTACACAGCTGCAGTTCAAATATTTCTGTAAATCTCAACTTAAACATTAATGTAGTAAAATCAAATATAAAACCAAAGCTCTGAGCCCATGCTCAGAGTCCACAGCATGGGCGGCGTAACCATTATAGCAGATGCAAAGTGGGACCAACTCCAAATCAAAGTCTATGTATCTGAATGCAGTGTTGTTAAAGTGTCTTTTAGTGTAATTACAGCGCATCTCGGCCGCATATCCTGGACTTTTCCAGAACGCACAGATTGCCAGTCCGCCCCTGATACTGAGATAAAATGTACATTTAAACATCACAGACCGTTCACCAAAAGAAGGCTGTAGATGTACAGATAAAATTGGTCCTCCTTTAGGTTTATTCCTTGTCATGTCATGCCCTTGAGATTTAATCTCCACTTTTAGCTTCAGTTATGGGCTATTCTCCAGGGTTGACTTGTTGCTATATTGTCATCTACGAACACCAAACAGAGTAAGGAGAGGCAGTCAGAGGCACTGGGAACATTATTGAGGCTGAAACCGCCGAGCAGCAGCCCCACCCCACAAAGGCAGCGTCGCCAGGGCTTATGGGTAAAAATATCCTCAGCAAAACAGCGAGGAATGTATCGCACAGTTCACCAGGACAAACAGTTCATTTCAAATGTGAGCTACAAACAATGTGTTCGGACTACTTCGGAATTATGCACACTGACAAATGCTCTCTCTCTCACTCTCTCTCACCCTCTCTTTCATTTTCTCTCCTCTCTTCCCTCTCTCTATCCTCTGTTCACTCTCTCGTTTTCTCACTCCCTCCTCTCTCTCTCTCACCCTGTCCCTCTAACTCTGCCTGCCGCTCCTTGTTTCTCATTTCACTCTCTCACCTTACATTTTTCTTTGCTCTCTCTTTGTCTCTTTGACTCTAGCTGTTTTCTCCTTCACTCTCGCTAACTCTTTCACCCTGCCTCTACATGTTTCTTTCTCTCCTTCTCTCCCTTTCCGTCTCTTTCTGTCTACCACAATATTGAGGATGATGATGTGGGACCAGAAAGTGATGAAGGCCAAAAACATTGTTTCTAAACCATCAATACACGGAAGTAGTTGTTCCCTGAAACATATCCGTTTTATTTCATCTGGTTTAATGTTTTAATAATAATAATAATAATAATAATAATAATAATAATAATGATGATGTAATCATTTATGACTTTGGTTCCCTCTAAACTCTGACCTGTAAGAGCTTCTCCACAAGTCCACTCTCAGGGTATTCTTCTGAACTCCACTAATCTACACTGTGCACACCTGTCTCTTTGATTATATTTGCGTTTATTATAAAGAAAGAGCAAGGATGGAGTAAAACACTACACAGAAAGCCAGTGAAAAAAGAAATCAGAAAAAAAGCAAAACAGTCAAATCCAGTGCCTCTCTTAGACATGAGGGACATTCGTCTGTCTCTTTCTCAGCATTGCTGGAGTCCGCCATGCGGATCATCACTTCATCACTCCTTTTCATCTTGCTCTCACTGCCAGAGGCCTCCGTCTCCACAGGAGGTGAGATGGCACTGCCAAGACCTCCAAGCCTGGATGGTTCTGGAGGTGAGGAAGATCTCGGAGGTCCTTGAAGTTAGAAGGTCCTTGAGTGGTGTCATGAAGATCTCTGATGTTAGATGGTCCAAGAGTTGCACCAAGAAGATCTCTAAGGATGTTCATGTCAGTTTTGGTTGTTGGTCCTTTGGGTTTATCCATGTCGCTCCGAGTCCTGGATGGATCAGGAACTCCAGGTAGGCGCCAGTCTGCAGGAGCGTCTGTTTTAGAGGAGAGCTGAACTGACCTTCTGGATTCAACTCTTTGGGTACTTGTGTACATCTGGATGTGAGATTCGGACAGAGTTCTTCTCACCAGAATTTCCACCATTGTGACTGAGTCGTCGTCTTGTCCAGTGCTGTCTTTTCCACTTTTGTTCTGTCCATTTTCTTGGTCTTGGTTACCTCAGTGTCGTTTCCTTTCAGGAATTTCAGGCTGCTCCACCTGTCCACTCTCAGCATGTTCTCCTGACCTCCATTAATCTTCACTTTGCAGAAATAACCACACCTCTCTCTTACGTTTGTTACGTTCGTTACGTTCGTTACGTTCGTTACGTCCTTATGTTTATTTTTAAGCTCTGGTAAGAGCAAGGATGGACAACACCAGGACACAGAAAGCTCCTCCAAAAAAGACAGCCAGAGAAACTAAAACAGCCCATTTGATGCTGCTCTTAGAGTTGAGAAACATTTGTGGGTCTCTTTCCTGGCATCACTGGAGTTCGTTGTGTCGATCACCACTTTAGTACTCCTTGTCATCTCGCTCTCAAGAGCGTCTCTAAAGTTGTTCATGACAGATTGGGTTCTTGGGTCTTTGGGTTTATCCATGCTGCTCCGAGTCCTGGGTGGATCAGGAACTCCAGGTGGGCTCCAGTCTGCAGGAACGTCTGTATCACAGGAGAGCTGAGCTGACCTTCCGGATTCAACCCTTTGGCACATCGGGATGAAAGATTCGAACGAAGTTCTGGTCACCTGGGTTTCCACCATTGTGACAGAATCTTCTTCTTGTCCAGGGCTGTCTTTTCCACTTTCATTCTGACCATTTTCATTTGTCTTCTTGATCTTGGTTTCCACAGTGTTGTTTCCTTTCAGGGAGTTCATCCTGCCGTTATTGTCATCTTGGTCCTTTTCAGGATCTGTGAGTGCCGTCTGGGTCTTTTTCCCCTTTCTGGTTGACCTCTTTTCACCAACCTGGGGGTCCATGGTTGGTTCTTTTTTCTTCTTTAAGTCTTCTTCACTGTTCTCTGGAA
>JBBIGA010000040.1:27556022-27574862 GCA_037576975.1 Alestes dentex | reverse complement strand
ACGACTACTACTACTACTACAACTACTACTACGACTACTACTACTACTACTAATAATAATAATAATAAACCACTACTACTACTACTACTACTACTACTACTACTACTAATAATAATAATAATAATAATAATAATAATAATAAACCACTACTACTACTACTACTACTACTACTACCACTATTACTAATAATAATAA
This sequence comes from Alestes dentex, assembly GCA_037576975.1. Lineage (NCBI taxonomy): Eukaryota > Metazoa > Chordata > Actinopteri > Characiformes > Alestidae > Alestes > Alestes dentex. Next base: position 27,574,667 of record JBBIGA010000040.1, on the reverse strand, counting down.
CAAAGAAATTTGTTTATATAGCATCTTTTTCAAACTCAGGGTCGCTTTACAAATAGTTGAGGCAAGGAACAAGAAACAGCATTTTGCAAACAGTAGTAGACATAAACATTAAACAGACCAAGTTACAACAACACGGACTGCTGTCGCAGGAAAGAACAAATAAAAAGCAGAATCGAGATTTAGGAGACGAGGAAGAAGACTGAGAGAAAATGTACGTTTTTAAGCTGTACGATTGTTTTTTAACTCAAGAACCTCTTTGGTTTCACTGACACAGAGGGACGTGAAGACCGAGACACCACACCTCTCTGACTCACGCAGACACAAGCTTATGAAGTGTCTCACAGTTGAGTACAGGCTCAACTGTAATATTCATTCAGGTGTCAAAGCTGACAATAATACCAGAGTCAAGGTTCCCCTTTGGGTAGTAAGATTAGTGCCCTTAGGTGCCCTTTTGGCTCCCAAAAATGAAGATGGAACAATGATATAGAACAATCATTTTACCTGAGGAATCTTTCAGCAATTTTAGTTTTTTTTTTTATTGTTTTCTTTGTAGTGATCCCGAAGAAAATCCACTTTCAAGCATCTAAAGCAGTGTTTATGGATGCCATGGAAGAACAAATGGATGATCCTTTTGAGGTACTCAATTGAAAGCTTCTTCAGCGTAGTGGACCATTAGATGGTCCATGTTTTTGTAGTATCTCTGTGTTCCACAGGTTCAGGTGGAACAAAGGTATGAACCATCTGAGAGGTCCTGATGACCAGATTGACCACTGCTCTGAAGAAGCCATCATAACACTAATGGCAAGGTTTCCTTGGTGATAGTAAGTGGAAAGTGCCCTATAGGATTATTAGCTCTTGTAAATGAAGGTGGAGTGATGCCATAGAAGAACCATTTTCCTGAGGAACCTTTCAATGCATGCTTCTTTAAATTATTCAATTGAAAACTTGTGGTCAAACTGGTCATTAGGGCCCCATCAGATGGTCCACCTTTTTGCTGTGTCTCTACGTTTTGCAGGTTAAGTTAGAGCGAAAGCATGGACCTTCTGATGACCAGTTTGAAGCTTTCAACTGAATACTTTTAAGAACCATCCACTGAAAGGTTCCGCAAGTGAAATGGCTCTTCAATGGTATCCTTATACCCTGCTTTAGAGATTCGAAAGTGGCTCTTCTTTGGGATCACTCCAAAAAAAACCCAATTCTTTTTCATGGCTTTGTTTATTATTATCTGTACCACGATTCAGGAGGGTAATGTTAATCAAATGCAATTTAAACACCAACTGACATTTAGACCTCAACAGCTCTTTCCATAATATGACGTGTTACCAGTTGTTCCATTTAAAACACGGCTATTTACACTAAAGTGGAATAAATAGAATACTACAGAATAGAATATTTTATACTATACTATAGAATATTATATTAGTTATATAACCATTTGTGACTTTTTTGCATATTTTATTACCTTAGTAGATGTATGAGCTGTTGCCTACCTTCATCAGACATCAAAACATGTAAGGATTTAAAGATACAGCATCTTCACAAATTTCGCCATAAATGCTTATATTAGATGGGGTCAGACCATCAGATCTTGCGCGTCGGAGTCGCTACCACAGAAGCCTAGTGTTTCATGATGACCTGCAACAGATGCAAAAGATTTATACTGTACGTTTTTATAGGGCCATTAAAAATGTGACCTATAGATTTAATTAAAGGTGACCTCAGTGCCACCACATATTTGCTCCCCAGAGTAATCATGGATTACCTCTTAGGAGTTCCGGAACACTCAGGTGGACTTTGAAATATGAATGGGAACATGCTTCAGTTAAATTTTGTGACACATTTTTAAGGGTGTTTATTTTCTAAACGTACTTCAATAAAGTGTTAAGCATTTTTCCCCCTTTATCTCTTCAGTGCCAGACTGGGATTGTTACCTACAAAGACATTTTTCTTCATCTTTACCAAGATAAAGCCAATAATAATGGAGCTCAGCTGTTCAGCTGTCAATTAAAAAACAAAGGTTGACTGATACTGTCAGAGTTGACAAGGCAAAATGAAGGAAAGTCAATAAGGAAATTTCATTCAGCAATTCAGAGACAGTCTGAGTGGAACTACTTTGACTGGAGCGACTGGTAAAACAAGGTCTTTAGAGAAGGTCTATAAAAGGATACTATAGTTCCCTGCTCTTGGATAGAATCATCTTGGTGAAGTTGAGAAGCAGCGGTTTGGTACTGTAGATATTTCAGGACCTTAAAAGCATCCCACTGCTTATTACAAGTAACGCCAGTGTGGGATGGAAGCAGAAACATTGAAAATATTTCCAGCCTTGGAGCTTAAATACCATGGCTCATTCAGCAGAAACAGAGCTTCGTGCGAGTTTCCGTCTCCCCAACCGTCCTTGTTTACTGAACTGCTTCTCGTTGCATGGAGAACATTCCTGCTCTATCATTTCACTACTTGGACGGCGCTCCCTGCTGATTTATTATTAGCCAATGGACTTATGCGGTTGACACGAGCCACAAATACATCATGCGATGTCAGGTCTGCTTTGTAATGAAAGTTTACTCGTCAAGGCTTTAGTTTATGCAGGCTGACAGCCGTTAGGCCGAGCCAGAGCGGCCTGGCTGTCTCACTTTAAAGGGCTCCTATCGCAGAAAACGGCTGTCTTTGTTCTTTGGAATGATAAAAGCATGAGTTAGCACGCAGTTTCAGAACACCACCCAGTCCCATATGGTTCCATTTATGCAAACTAAGCAAAAAAACCCGATTTTCCTTTTTCTGATGTCACAACTGTGAAGACATTTACATATGACTGGCCATTCAATATACAGCTGTATAAGGCTACTTAGGGACTCAGGCCACTCACTTTCTTGAATGACACACAGTGCATGACTAGGCCAATCAGAACAGCTCTCATTTACATACACTTATATAAAAAAGCAGAGCAAAGGAAGGAAAAGCAGCCGTTTAAGGATTTGTAAGGGATGAGAATGAATAATATTTAATACTTATTACGAATAAATGTCTATTTTTAATATTCAAGAAACGGTCTGTTCAAATTTTTTTGTGACATCACAAAAAAATTTGAATCAAAACTATTTTTTATTAGTCTCCATAAATGGTACCATATTGGAAAAAACCTTTTTGAATCACAGGCAGCCTTCGGAATGGACAAAAGATAAAATAAAATAAAACGACTGAATGGCCCCTTTAATCTTGGGATGGCAGGAAGCTGGAGAGATCTGCAGCTAGCATCGCTAACAGAATGATGACGGTGACTTTGCAACTTTGGAGGGCTCAGGTTACACGCGGGGGGGCAATGTGATCCAATGACATGGCTGGTTATTGGCTTACAAGGTCGAGCAGGTCTTATACATCAGAGGCCGAGGAGAATCAGAGGGGTGGGCCGCCGCGAACAGACACGGCGCTTTTGTGTAACAGGGAAGTGAGGGGGATCAAATTCCGCCCTCTTCCCCTCACTTTCCTGGAAGGATGTCTCTCTGCTGAACCTCGCCCGATCCTGTTGCAGTGCTAACCCTCCTCGTCACTTTTCGCTACTCCTAACGCTTGTCGAACGTTCGGGCTCCAGAGCTGGATCACTTTTATTGATCGCACTCCTGGGGTTTCTTATTTGCCCGTGATGTATCTCGTTGCACGAAATGATACTCTTGGGGTGATGCTGAAGTGGAAAATAACATCTTTCTCTCTTCCAATAACCCGCAATCAGGAAAAAGAGGCGGGTGGCGGTGCTAATTTCGTGTGTAGAACAAGCAAAGGGGGGGGCCTGAAGGCATAAAGAAGCATCTGGCGTGTTATGACTTCTGGGTGTGCAAACAGGAGGTCGGAGTACAAAGCAGAAGAGCTGTTTTTTCACTCTGCTGCACGTTCCGCTATCCTCAGTAAAACTACAGGCTGTGGAATTAGGTAAAATGCAAACGGATGGTGCAGTGAGTGTGCATGATGGTATTTTCAGGAATATTGTTCATCCGTCTCCTGGAGGAGTGAAAACTGACAGTCCGCTGGACGGTCATCCACTGTCAAAATGACAACACCCTCGATAACATTAGTCACAGAGTCACGACAAAGCAACCACCCATTCAGCACAAATACTTTTGTACAATTCTGCATCAGTGTGTATATACCGGCCATATGGATTATCGGGCAGTACCATTTTTGTCCACTAGATAGCAGAGGTCACTATGGGCATCGAGCATAAGAGCATCCGAAAACCTTTGCCGTTTGGAAAGCCAGCAAGAAAATTCAAAACATACACTGTGAAAAAGCTTCTGATTTTATGTGTTTGTGCATGCTAAGCTAAAGGCTAATCCTAACCAGGAGCATCACAGTATCTGGTGAAACACCAGCAGTGTGTTAGTATTAGGAAGGACATCCTGTTATAAAGAAGGCCATTGTGTTATCTTTGTGATGGGCATTGTTTTATTTTTAAAAGAGCAATTTGTTATTTTAGAATGGAAATATTGCTATTTTTACAAAGGGCATCACATTTTTAAAAAGGACATTGCGTAATTTGTAGAAAGGGTGTTGTGTCATTTTCAGAAAGGGCAATTTGTTATCTTTAGAAAGGGCATTGTGTTATTATTAGAAAGGCCATTGTGTTGTTTTTCGAAAATGATTACATGAAATTTCATGAAATTTGTTTTTGTTTGTTGATGTGCTTTACAACGGAGTACGAGCGTTTTTTAATTTTATGGTGAACAGGATCGTAATGTAAATTGCACTTGATGAATATAAGCAAATAGAAAAGGCAACATATCAGCGAGCAGAGGATTCAGGTCACGGAGAAATAAGACACAAATGAAAGTTTATTAAAAACCTAATCCACGACCCCTGCGCTTCTTCGCATGACGCTGTTGTGTAATTTCAGCTCGGTGGGGCCGATGCGCCGTAAGTGCAGCATCTCAGTAATGCTTGGGTCAGAGGAATTGGAGCTGACCTTGCTGTTAGCGAGTGAGACGTGGCAGTGTAGCATTGACCCCCGAGCGACAGAGGAGAGAGAGAGAGGCTGGATTTATGCACCCCTGCGGGAACAAACACATTCATATCAATAACAGCGGACTTAGGTTGACACGCCACTACACAGCCTGAGTGTAAAACAAGGCCCAGAGCAGAGTCCAGCGCCGGCCAGCTGGACTCTCTGAACTTCAGTCAAACATGAAATATAGCCGTTGCCAAGAGAAGGAGACGAAGCGCTACTGACTTTAGCTGGGAAAAGCACTTGTCTGGCCGACGTGACGGCTGGAATTTCCAAAACACTGGACAGAGGGGAGGTCATAGAAGGGTTCACATGATCTTGTGACCTTGCAAATGGAACCTTTTCTGGAGTGTATTATCCTTCAAAATTCAAGAAAATATCTTATATCTTATATGTATAACTCGTATAGGCTCGCCTTTGAAGGATCATGCAGGGGCAGATGGAGTATTAAAAGCCAATGGTGGAATCAGGATCAGCTCGACGTTCCAGCATCAGCTAAATATTCCAGGATCAGCCAGACATTCCAAGATCACCTAGATGTTCCAGGATCAGCCAGACATTCCAGGATCAGCCAGACATTCCAGAATCAGACAGACATTCCAGGACCAGCCAAATATTCCAGGATTAGCCAGACATTCCAGGATCAGCTTGACATTCCAGCATCAGCCAGATATTGAAGGATCAGTTAGACAGTCCAAGATCACCTAGATGTCCCAGGATCAGACAGACATTCCAGGATCAGACAGACATTCCAGTGACAAACACATTTAAAGTTGTTTTTCACTGAGTCAGGACAATGATCCTCTTTTAAATGCCATATGTGAACAGGGTCCAGGAGTTCAACATGTAGCCCCCTGTCCACAAGAGGAGCCACCTGACCCTGACTGAGAAGAAGTAATGCTCGCTCTCACTGCTCTTACATCGCCCCCTATCACCTAAACCCAGTACTACAGCAAGACATTGACATCATTTTTAAGTTAAAAGCACGCTTTGTGTCAAAGTGACCCAGTAAAGCTTTCAATTAACATTTTTTCAGTACTTAAATGTTTAGACCAAAGTCCATGGAATGAAATAATAAAACAAATTGAATAACAAACTGAATTAATAAATAAACAAACAAACAAAAATAAATGCTCTGCATTTTCCGTGGCCTAATGGCAATGTAAATATTGCAGTATAAACTAACACAAAAATGTCTTTAAAGTTGATGATTGATGATGAATGTATGATAATTACTAATGTATTAAAATTACTAATCATTTATAATATACATTGTAATACATTGTATTGCACACTTCACATCCTGTCTTTTGCTCGTTTAGACAGTTCTGGTTCTCTGCTGTGCTCCTGTCGATCAAAAAGGGACGATTCGATGCCATTACGAAACAATGAAGTGAGGCGGTTACAGAAACACCCCATGATTTACTGTTACTTTTCCACTTCTGTTGTGAATTCCTTCGATCTCCCTGAGCGGAGGTGATTTATGCTGAAGGGGGGCCGATCCCCCCGCCCAGAACCCAAACCCATTGTGACAAGAGAGATTACATTATTTCACAAGACATTACACAGAGATATTCACACACATCTGCAAACACACACACACACACATTTATTATACATGTCCCTTGGGTAGTGATACTCAGTGGCAATGGGGGGATCGCACAACAATTTCGGTGAATTGAGGAAAAATATTTCTTGGGCAAGAGATGGACGAAAGAAAAATCGGATTTCTGTTAACAGGGTGTGATGGGGTGGGAATGGGGGGATGAGTTAATGAGTTTTCAATCATTTCTCATTACTCGCAGGTTTGCAGATTTTTCCAAGACACCCCCACCCCCATTTTTTGGTCTCTCAGGGAGTATTTTGGATCCTGGCCTTTGGTATCTGTACTTGCATTAAATTGAAACTTATACTGAATCCACTCTTGGTTCACACCTACTTCTGTACAGTCAGTACTGGACACAGTGCACCTCCAACACTCACCTTTCTTTCTGAATACTCCTGGGAAGTCCAGGAACCCCAAAAGCATGAGTTTCAGAAACCTAACGAGTATTAGTCCAGGAATTCTACAGTATGAGACGAAAGACACTTTTCAATAGGTCTACAGGATCCGTACTATATCTACAGTGTACAGCGATGGTCTGGAACTTGTAGCACACTTTGAGTTTCCAGTGTATCTCAGTCTATTAATGGCGCCTCCAACATGCAATCCTCTCTCCACAGTTTACGGCTGGTCATCATCCCAAAACTGTGTCCATGGAGTCAAACTAGTGGAAAGTTTTTCAATTTTTCAATTTTTTTTTTGTAAATTGTTTAGTTGTGTGACGAAAACCTAACCCAGCTAACTTGTTGGCGATGGGCTGGTAGACCTTTTCACAGCGTTAAAGATAAAATTGTTAGAGTCATAGAAAACTGAAATTTAACTTCAGCCCAAACAGACAAGTAGTGCTGGTAATTTTTGTTCCTGATACCAGTGGAAAAGCACCATAAAATTATCAACAAGTACGAGGTCCAGAAGTATGAGGACTAGAAACCCAACAATTATTAGGTCCAGAAATCAAGTTATTACACCAATCAATCCAACATCAAGTATAAAGGTCAAAAACTCCCCATGTATGAGGAACTTTTGGTGCAATGAAAGTTTCAGATGTCCTTCTAAATAATATCTGTAGGAATTTTGAAAGAGTTTAGATCAAAATTCTTATCATGCGCCTCAACTCGAGGCAGTCAACGCAAGTCATGTTGTGGTATGATCACTGGGTGCATCAGCATTCATGTCTGTTTTGAAGTTCCCAAGGGTTCCACATACAGTTCTCATGCTCTCCTTCTCCTCTCATCCTCCTCCTCTCCTCAATCTCATACCGACACTGGAAAGAAATGTTCAGGAATGAAAACTAGAGAAGGAAAGGAGACACAATGCGGAACAAAACTGAGATGGAGAAGCCGTCCTCCTCGTGCTGCAGACAGCTTTGAAGCCCGGAGTCCAAAACTTTGAAATTTATCAAATCACCTTCCGGTGAAGGTCCTTCAAAAGCAGTCAAGTAGAGGTCTCTCCTTCTCTCGCGCTCGGTCTCTCCCTCGTCTTCTCTCGTTCGTTCTCACAACACGCTGCAAGGTCAGAAGGCCATGCTTGATTTCCTTCGCTGCGCCAGGTCGCAGCATCCGCAGTGTTCACTGCACTGTCCCACTTAAACCAGCGAGCCCCTCCCCTTCACCCAGTCCGAACAGAACAGGGTTACTTACATTCATCCGCAACAAAGGTTCAAGGGTTCTTTAGTCAAGACAGTGATTATGTAAAACTATGACAACAAAATTGACCTTGTGTTTATGATCCTTTAAAGAAAACTTTTTTTTCTTTAAAGGATCATATTGCAACAAACCAGGTCCCATGTTATCAAATAACCTTGTTAGTACTATATATAACATTTTTGGAGAGTTTAGTTGTGTATCCACAGTTACAGCACAAGTGCCTTCATTATTACCTTTAATCAATGTTTGGATGCTTAATCAGTGAATATTTACTCTCTAGATTTCGCCACTGTAATCAAAACCTGATACAGGAATTGTTTTATCTTTTTTCACTCTGTTTTCTTACTGTTAAAAAATGTTGTTAGTTATTATTGTTATTGTTTTGGTTGTTGATGCTGTTTTATTGTAATATGTGTGCCTTTGTATGTCTTATCCGTATGTATTTTATATGCCATTTTTTCCATGAGATGTCTTGTCAGCTGGATAGATAGATAGATAGATAAATAAATAAAGTAACGTGGCCCCTTACAGTCACGTGTGAACACATCACAGTACACAGTGGGAACAATGTGAAATTCTTTCTCTTCATTTAACCCATTCACCAAGTGAAGCAGTGGGTTGCCACCAACAGGAACGCCCGGGGAGCAGTGTGTGGGTACCTTGTTCAAGGATACCTCAGTGATGACACTAGCAGTGATTCATCACTGCTAGTGATGAATTGCCCCAGCAATCTTCTGATTGCAACGCCCTACCACGAGGCCTCCAGCCGGCCCAATAAATAGATAGATGAATAGACAAATAGATAAATAGATAGATGAATAGACAAATTGATAGATAGATAGATAGATAGATAGATAGATAGATAGATAGATAGATAGATAGATAGACAGACAGATAGACTGAAACAGAAACTTCTTCAAAAACAATTTTTTTCTTGCAGCCCCCCTTTTAGTGCAGCCTCCCTTTCAGTCCCCCTCAGGGGATCATAAACCCCAGGTAGAAAACTTAAGATGGATGGATGGATGGATGGATGAATGGATAGATAGATAGATAGAAAGATAGATAGATAGATAGATAGAGAGGTAGATAGACAGATAGACATAGCTAGACAGACAGACAGAGACATAAACTCAGCCCCTGCTCTTTTAGCACTTTAGGGAGTAGACCCTTGCGTGCATACTTTGTTCTTGAGTGAATAATGGATTAGAATGTGTTAGTGAATAATGGATCAGATTCTGTTTGTTTGTTTGTGTGTGTTTGTGTGTGTGCGTTTGTGTGTGTGAGTGTATGTGTGTGTGTGTGTGTGTGTGTGTTACATTGTTGCCGTGGGGGCTTACGCCTACTAAAAGACACACAGGTCAAGGTCACCCACAGGCCCAGGTTACCATTACTCATGTTGAAAGACTGGTGAAGATACAGCAGAGGACTGCAATGCAACAAAATGCTAAAAATACATAAATCTAGATCATTCTCTCATCATTCAATTCAGTAATACAGCTACTAAATTAGAAACGAGCATCCAGTCTATACGGTAAGGCATGTGTACAGTGTACAGTACAGCAGAGCCACATGAAGTATTGATGAAGCTGCTGTGAGATAGTGTGTTTAATACAGATGGCCCCCTGACGAGCATTTGAGATGTGTTAGGTTCTGGGGGGGAGTTTCGGGGCGTATGAGATACGTCTGAGATGGCATGCTGAAAGTATGTGTGTGTAAGAAGTAGCTTTATTTAGAACCTGAGTCTGATGAGGAAAGCAGATGAGATGGACTGTAAGTGTGTCAGACTCAGAATTAGGACATCGAGCCAAGGAGAAAAGCCACCCAAAGCTTCAGCCTAAAACAAGGCCACCGTGGAATGGAACCCTGAAGAGAGGCCGGCGTACAATTTTCACACTAACATATATATATATATATATATACACACACACATCAAAAGCCAAACATTTTTGCACACCACTGGTTTTTACCGCTTCTCCATTTATCTCATAAAATGCAGAGCGGTATTCTTGTTAAACTGGAAAGTATAAATGAAAATATGTCAAATATGTCAAAGTTTCCTTTATAACATGGATAGAATCTGTAACAGTGCATGTCTGACTACTGTTAACTGGTTGTGTGGTGATGAGAGTTCTAGACGGTGATGAGAGTTCTAGACTGTCCTTTAACTTTAAACACACCCATTAACTGTTTCACCGCTTAATAGCTCATTAAAAATCTAACACTTGTCTGGTGATCCACATTATAATTAGAATTATAATAATAAAAGGTGGCTTTTTGTAGGCCAGTAGTGATTAAAAAATATGACATATTCTCACTAATGAAGGAACTCAAACGGTGAACATACTGTACATTTATTTGTTAGCGAAGAATATTGAGTGTGTTTTTAGTAAGTGAGTAACATGAAATTTTAATATTATGGCTTGGTTTTTATACACTGCAAAAAAAATTGTCTTTGTTAAAAAATAAAAATAAAAACAAAACAAGAGGCATCAGGAGAAAACTGCGCTAGCTTTTTAAAAGCAAGAATAAGTTTCTTAGAACTAGATTATTTATCTTACATAGTCAAGATAAAAACATATATGTTGTTTCTTTTCAAGATTTTCTGGCTTGTTAACATTGTATTTTTTTGCAGAGTGTTGGACATCATTTGACAGAACTTGGAAATATACATTAAAGTCCACGTAAAAAACACTGTAGTTGTTGCTTTTGTGTTTTCACTACTAAACCTGCCCATTTTTCTTCAAAAAAACAAGGTTCAGAAACGAACACATACACATTTAACACACACAATCACACCCTAATGATGCAAATGTGACAGATCTGTGTCCGCCACAGACACCTCACACCGCCTCTGATATACTCAGATATAGCACAGGGTCCCGTGTGGCCAGTGGCCGCTTTATAAACCCCAGGTGACCCACAGACACACTCTGCTCAACAGGCTCTAATTACTGCTGTCTGCACGCGAGAGTGGCACGTGTGTGTCCACGTGTGGGTCTGTGCACATATGAGTGTGTCCTCCAATCAAAGACACACCCAAACGGTTTAAGGCTGCTCTTATTAACACTGAGCATAGACATCATTCTCAACATGCACAGATCAGTCTCGGAAAACCTCATGTAAACGCTCAGTATGTGATTGCAGCTCTTACTGTGTAAATATGAACTCAATTTATACTGTAAATATGGCTTTTGGCAGCAATTAAACTGTCCAAACACAAAGTAGCACAACAATAATGTCATCTATGAAGATTGAGTGTTGCCATGGTTTTACTGACTGGCACATTTTGTGCCCATTCAGAGAGGTTCATGCAATGTTCTGCATGGTCCTAGCATACTGTGGGGGGTCCAAAACTAAAACAACAGCCTTATAAATCAGCAATTCAGTCAAAAATGCTAATGTTGCTAACAGTGAATGAAAGCCAAAAGTAACTCAGAAGCATAATGTTAAAAAAGCAGCAAAACTGGCATTTTGTAACTTGAACTTTATAATCATTCTTTAATTTTATGGGAGTACAGAACAGTCAGCAAAAAATATATATTTTGAAGAACTAAGAAAGGAAACAGCAGGGTAGGTAGGGTGGTCCTCCCTCTCCCCGTCACTCAGTATGAAGGTGACTCTCCCTCTCCCCCCATCATTCTGCATGATTGTCACCTCATGTCCTCCCTCCCATCACTTGGTATAAATGTTGTCTCCCTGGGGGGGTAGGGTGGTCCTCCCTCTCCCTGTCACTTGGTATAAATGTCCTTTCTCTCTCTGGGTAGGTAGCGTGGTCCTGCCTCTTCCCGTCACTCAGTATAAATGTCGTCTCTCTGGGTAGATAGGGCGGTCCTCCCTCTCCCCATCACTCAGTATAAATGTCGTCTCTCTGGGTAGATAGGGCGGTCCTCCCTCTCCCCATCACTCAGTATAAAGGTGACTCTCCCTCTCCCCCCATCATTCTGCATGACTGTCACCTCTCTGGTTGGGTAGGGTAGTCCTCCCGCTCCATGCTCACTCAGCTTAAGTGTCCAATATGTGGGTGGGTGGGTAGGGTGGTCCTCCCTCTGCCCCATCACATTTAGCATAACTGTCACCTCTCTGGGTGGGTAGGGTGGTCCTCCCTCCTCCCCATCTCTCAGCCTGATGTGAACCAGCGCATATGTTTGTTAGCTGATGCAACAGAACTGGTTCTCCTCTAAGTGTAGTATCCCTGTGTGATGGGAGGAGGGTTAGCTAGCCGGTAGAACAACTAAAGTAGTGGGAAAACTGGGTTAGATCAGTCCACCTTGAAAAATACTGCTGAATGACATTTTAATGCTGAAAGGGTTTTTGAAAGACTTTTCAATTCTGAAACACCCTTTCTATTCTTAAAAAAAGCAAACTACTCCATTGCTGATCATAAAAGAATCACTTTCTGCAGTTGTGATAGACAGCTTCTTCTATGGCACTGCCCTACAAACCCTCTGAGGCACATTTGGTTTTAAAGAATGTTGAATCTTTCATGCATTAAGACTATTTTGTCCCCAGTTGTTTTCTTGCCTTTGTGAAAATCAAAGGAATCATACATTTTCAAATGTTCATTTTAGCAGGAGGCCTTATCTTGGCTGGAGATATATCATCCAAAGTGCATTTCGAAAATAAAAAAGAAAGGATGACAGGGGAGAAGGTAAAATTTCTGCCATGACCATCCCAGTCATTTCAGTCGAACCACACTGAAAACCAATCTTCTAAAGTTGCGTTTTCACTGCATGGTACTGACTTGACTCGACTCGATTTTCTTTTACTTGGTATTTGGTGCTATTGGTTCCAAGTGAGCCAGACGAGCATTGTCTAGACTTCAGTCCATCATGGATAATGATGATCACCCATTCCACAGTGTGGTGGCAGAGCTGAGAAGTACTTTTAGCCGCAGACTCACCAGCATAAACTGCTCCACTGAACACCACAGAAAATCCTTCCTTCCCACTTCCTTCAGACTCTACAAGTCCTCCCTCTGTCACAGATCCACACATTCATCTGTGCAATAACCCGGTGCTAATTTCTTATTGGGTGTAAATCACTGTCATTATGTGCATCGATATCTTACTATTATGTGCAGCATGTGAAATATCACTACTTATGTCAATATTACGTATATACTGCTAATCTCTATCACATGCAATAGCAGACTCTTAACCATTGTTTATGTTACAAGTAATTCACTTAACAGTTAGTTACTTATCTATAGTATTTATACATCAGCGTTTGTGTACATAACACACTTTAAGTTACTTATACTATTAATTCCTCAAAGTGTATTTGATATAGAACATTTTCTGCAAAGTCTTTTATTGGATTTATTTAGACTGTTATATTGATCTTGTCTTTGTTCTCTGTGGGCCAGTGCAGTTGTAACATAAGCAATTTACATTTGTGGTATTTCGCAGAGTGGCCTCCATTCCCTAACTACAGGGGATAGTCTTCCTTGAGAAACTTGAGGTTAAGGGTCTTACTCAGGAACCCAGTGGTGGTGTGCTGAAGGTAGGACTCAAACCCATGACCTCTTGGTCCAGAGGGAAGTATCCTACCCACTAGGCCACCACCACCAATTTCCCCTGGGATCAATACATTTTCTGTTTCTGATTCTGAAGTAGACACCAAAACAATTCATGAAAACACTGATTGCTCAAAGAGAGTCATCATTACGTTATATGGGATATTTTTCAATGTTTGTAATTGCTACCGCGTGTGTCACACTGAGGATAAATATCCAACCCGATCTCACAACTTTTCGTGCAGCCTTCACGAAATACAATTTAATCAAAATACATGCTGCGATCACGATTTAGGGCTTTTTTACGTGCTAAAACAACGTTTCACTTTTTCGTGCTAGGACAACGCTTTACTACCCTATGTATTAACATCACCAGTATCTGTGCTAACTAGTGACTGTTACGGTTAGGTTTAGGGTTAAGGTTAGGGTTAAGGTTAGGTTTAGGTTTAGGGTTAAGGTTAGGGTCGGGGTTAGGGTTAGGGTTAGGGACTTTCCCCGTCTCATGGCATTTCAACCTGTTTTAACCACTTTGCCAACAAAAACGATAAGGTATCAACTCATTATTTCTCTCCTACTGTCCCTCAGTCACCAGTTAGCGCTGATATTGGCGATGTTACACAGTGCGCATTAAAATACATAGGGTAGTGAAGCGCTGTCCTAGCACGAAAAAGTTTTGCGTTGTCCTAGCACGAACAAAAACCCTAAATGGTATTTTGATTAAATTGTATTTTGTGATGGCTGCACGAAAACTCGTGAGACCTGGCTCAAATATCACAGTTTCTTGTGGCATCACCAGCTAAATCGAGCGTCTCTAACTCGAGTAGAGTTGAGTAGAGCTGGTACCCTGCAGCGGAAAAGCAACATAAGATGAAGAGCACTGTCTGTAAGAGCACATCTACTTGCCTGATGGATCTGGAATGCCTCGCAAGACCTTCCTAACGCTTTCACCAATCTGCTATAGCATTAGATGAACACTTAATATCATTATCCTTGTCAAGCACTTCAGCAAGAACTAGAAATAACACCCATAGTTGTCTTCTCTTTCAGTTAAATGCTTATAGATTAACTTTTCTTGCTCTGGTTGACTGTGCCAGTCCAGAAATATTGACAATAATTAAGTTCTTATATCTGAAATATTCAGATGGAACTCATTTTTTCCTCAGTACTTCGTTTTCTCCATATTTCTCAAGGGGTGCCATTAATTATAGTCCACTGCTGTAGATGTCTACAGTCTGGATGGCTTAAATCCACTGGCAAAACTCTAATGCAAATTTTAGCACCGCATAACCCTCATTTCTGCAAGGAAGCACTTGGGGCTCGGATATGGGATCCGACATACTATACTGTGTGTCTGAGTCAAATCAATTGGGATTAGACATTCACTTACATCAGTCAAATGCTATTAGTGACCATAGGGATTATACGGCTGGCAATGGATGAATGGCCCCATAAACGTAATGACTCTTAGGGTTACTGCAGAATGGGCATTAGAATATGCCTTCAGTTATGACTGTGATTTGGTTTAGACGTTTCCTCACCGTAAAGAAAGTGGAAAAGGTGCTTAGAAAAAGTCCTTTTGTAGCTGTTAGGCCCATAAGACATGTATCACCTAGCCTTCATTCACTGGAACTGTGTCCACTTATGTGATGTAGCGTCATAAAACTTTCAGACTAGACATTTTACAGCTAAAATGTAGCTGATAAATCACCTCAGTGCAATTCATATTGTGCCCCCAAATGCACTGTTTTATAGGTATTGTGAGGTTCTTTTTACAGGACATAATTCAATCCAAATGGTAATGCACCCAGTTTTTTTGTTGCTGCTAAAAAACATACATCATTCATAATTATTTTTTTCTTTTTTTTATTTTATATGCATGTGATAGGTCACTTTGTTCAGGTTTTGTTTTGTCATGTAATCCAAGATGGTGGAGATAAATATCTGATGTAGCTATGAAGTCAACATGGGGCCGAGTGGGGGAGGCATAGGTGTGGCTACTAGCTGCTTGTATCAATATTTTTGGTATCATTAATATATTGGGAGACATTTTGAGCATATTTGAGGATATATACGTATATATTTCTATATTTGAGGCAATATATTTTAGAAATATGGCCTCAGCCGTTACCACTTTTGTAAACAGTAAACACTAGTAAACTAGTAAACAGCCAAGCCTCCATCACAAGCTATTATAACATTTGTAAGTTACTCAATGGGATGTGCAGACATTTAACCTGTCATAATTCTCATGATGGCCATAAATGACGAGGGATGTGGAAAATGTGACAGCTTTGTTTAGCTGCAACTGTTAAAAATAATAATAGAACATAATTAATAAACAAGCTCAACCACAGAACCATTTGAATATAGGAAATGCCATTGTCTGCTTGTTTTACTGTATTTATATTTTATGTTAAAATTTAAAGCTGCATTTTCAGTACAGCAAGTGTATGTTTAGGTCATGCTAGCTATGTTACCATTGCTTTTCTAATAGACTTTAATTAGTTATTAGTATAATTTAACTCTATTAATACTATTAACCCTATTAACTATATTAATAATGTAACCACTGATGTGTAATTTTATAATTAGTATCATCACCTATGTTATCACTCGCGGCATACTTAGGGTTATCACTAGCTAGCATTAACTCTATTACTGGCCTTATAGAGTAGCAAAATTAACCGAATGTGATGATGTCTTGCGCTCTGAACATTAGTTTACTTTTCCTTTATTATCTCCCAATCTGAGTGTGTAAGTATGGACATGACTATAATTGATCACATAGCATTCATCTGATTGGTCATTGCTCAGCTCATTTGTCCAGAATGAGACAGCAGAGAGTGGGCAGGGTTTATCTCAGTGGTTCGATGTGTCACTTACTGTACTGTGTAAAAGTCTTAGGCACCTGAGAAAATTACATTTAGCTGAGCAGTGTATGTTTTTAAAAGATGATATTAGAATATCTACAAATAATCTTAATACCGTAGTTACACAACATGAACAAAAGTATTGGGATGCCTGTCCATTACACCAAGCGGAACTTTAATGACATTGCATTCACATGCATAGACTTTAATATGAAGTTGCTCCCCTTTGCAACTAGAACAGCTTCCTCTCTTCTTGGAAGGCTTTGCACAAGATTTTGGAGTTTCTGTGGGAATTTGTGCTCATTCAGACACTGATGTTAGACGAGAAGGTCTGGCTCACAATCTCCGTTCCAGTTCGTCCCAAATGTGCTGGATGGGGTTGAAGTCAGGGCTCTGTGCGGCCAGTCAAGTTGTTCCACACCAAACTCATCCAGCCATGTTTTTATGGAGCTTGCTTTGTGCACTGGATCACAGTCATCCTGGAATAGAAAAGGTTCTTTCCCAAACTGGGTCCACACAGTTGGAAGCATGGCTTTGTCCAAAATGTCTTGGTATACTGAAGTATTAAGATTGCCCTTCACTGGAAGTCCCAATATTTTTGTCCATACAGTGTGTTTTATGTATGCCTATGTGTTTGCTTAACCATTCCTAGACCTCTCCTTATGGAATCCCACTATTACATCATAGTTTTCATCAAATACCTCAAACAATTGAATTGATACTTCATTAAATTAAATCAGGAGCTTTTGATGGACTTTCAAAAGTCTCTTTCAAGGCCAAATCAAGGATCGGGGAGAAATCTAGAACCGCACCTGTGTTCTTCTTTTTTTTAAATAAAACAAATTTTAATTTTATTTAATGCCTTCTAGTTTGTTTGCATTTATTCTAATGTTAACTTGTGTATTTGCTGGCACAAGGTCCCTCACTGTTCAGATAAATGGCACAGAAGCCTAAGACTTTTGCACAGTGTTGTATTTGTGTATATTTGATGTCAGTCCCCACATCTAAGCACGCTATGACACGTTCGGTTTTACGTGAATTATTCCAGAAATGCAAATGAACAAAAGAAAAATTCATATACGGATTACGTTGCTTGAATCCTCCTTGTACAGCGTTAAAACATTGTGAATTCTTACACACATAATTTGCATTCAAAATGTAGACATTCTGACCAAAACCGAGCTGAAATTCCTCATTCTGTCGGATGGGATTTTTACCAAAAGTCTCCAAGGCTTAGTGTGAGAGATTTCATTCAGTGGGCGGAGCACAGACAGAACAATTCAGCACCGGGTTCCCATTTTTACAATTGAATTAAGTAATGCAGTCACTTTTATGCGCTTTATCATTTGGTTAAGTTCATTAATTTGATTTTTGCCACTTTGTCTCTGAAAACAACTAATCAAGCTCAGCTTGTTTTTGTAAACAAATTAAAGGTTAAACAGGTATTTAAATGTGCATGGCCTTGGGTGCATAAACTATTAGGGTGGTGATGGGGTTTGTATGGGGAAAAGGAAAAAGTGTGTGTGTGTGTGTGTGTGTGTGTGTGTGTGTGTGTGAGAGGACTGACGTTTATGCCCTGCTTGTTGTTTGCGCCTGGACAAATTACACATGTCTGTCACACTAGCTGACAGGTAGCGTGGGCGGGAGGCCTTTGCTCAGGCAGGCCCAAACACACACACACACACACACACAGAGTGGAGACACCATGACCTGACAACTGCAGTTTGCAGTCCCTGCCCTGTCGCAGTGAACCAGACCAATTAAGCATGCGTTTTTAATGGCCCCCGTGGGCACGCTCACTGCACTCACATTTCATTAAGTCTCTCCTACCTCTGTTCTTCAACCTATTCTATCTCACACGCTCTCTCTCTCTCTCTTTCTCTCTCTCTCTTTTGATGTATAGACAAATGTGAATTGATCTGTGTGCTGTGTATGCATTTGTGTGTGTGTGTGTGTGTGTGTGTGTGTGTGTGTGTGTGTGTGTATAGATGTGTGTGTGTGCGCAACTCGTGCCCTCGCCC
>JBBIGA010000040.1:27532397-27555922 GCA_037576975.1 Alestes dentex | reverse complement strand
ATATAAGAGAGAGAGAGAGAGAGAGAGAGAGAGAGATAGATAGACAGATAGACAGATGTGTGTGTCTATGTATGGGTGTGTGCTGGTGTGTGTGAGAGAGACAGAGAGAGAGAGAGTGTGTATGTATGTGTGTGTGTGTGTGTGTGTGTGTATTTGTGTGTGTATGTGTGTGTGTCTGTGTTTGTGTGTGTGTGTGTATGTGTGTGATTGTGTGTGTGTCTGTGTCTTTATGTGTGTGTGTATGTGTGTGTCAGTTTGTGTGTGTGTGTGTGTTTGTATGTATGTGTGTGTGTGGGTGTGTGTGTGTCTGTATTTGTGTGTGTATGTGCGTGTGTGTTTGTGTTTGTGTGTGTGTGTATGTGTGTGTCAGTTTGTGTGTGTGTGTGTGTTTGTTTGTGTGTGTGTGTGTGTGTGTGTGTGTGTGTGTTTCTCTGTGTATGTGTTTGTGTGTGTCAGTTTGTGTGTGTGTTTGTGTGTGTGTTTGTGTGTGTGTGTGTGTGTGTGATTGTGTGTGTGTGTCTGTGTGTGTGTGTAGAGGTATGTGTGTTTGTGTGTGTGTATGTGTGTGAGTGTGTGTAAGTGTGTGTGTGTATACTGTAATGCTGTTGGTGTAACTCCTCAGGTCTTAATGGCTTGGTGAGGGTCAGTGAGGCGGTTCCTGCTCCATCATGCGCGCGGCCCGTGGAGAGTTTCCTCTCCTGCCCCGCAGCCTCCTCGCGCTCCTCACGCTCCTCACGCTCCTGGCGGAGGCGCGCTGGAGCGGCGCGTGTCCCTCATCGTGCGCGTGCTACGTGCCCACGGAGGTTCACTGCACCTTCCGCTACCTGAGCGCCATGCCCAGCGGAATCCAGCCAGCTGTGGAGAGAATTAACCTGGGGTGAGACGCACTGACACACACACACACACACATTCATGCATACACACCCACACACACACACACCCACACACACACACACATTCACACATACTTGTCTGAGCGTCATTCAGGGACTACAAGCTGGAAGTTACATTGCGGGGACACACCTTTCTAGAGGGTTTAGACCAAAATGAATGTCAGATTCATGTTTTAACTGAGGCTGTGAATGCCATGATCACTTGAAAATTAAGAAAATACTTTAATAAAGCAATGTGACATTTTCCTACATCCGGGGACAGTTTCTGGTAGACAAAGTATGTGAGGACCTGCAAACACACACACACAATGTTTCTGGTATTTTGCACAATGTGCGTACCTGTGAACAATCTGGGGACATACTTTATCAGTCACATGAATAACAACAGGTTTCTTTTTTAATCTTAGTTTTCGTCATTTGCAATGCAGCCTTTTTGGACAGATAATTGCACACATGCCTTGAAATATTACAACCTTAACATTTAAATCAAAATTTGTCAATGCTAAAACATTTAAAAGGCTGTAAAACAAATAAAACAAACTGCTGTAACTTATATCAATGAAAAAACAAACAAACAAAACAACAAAACTGCCTTTAAACTGTGCAAATGCTTAATTTCTTTCTTATAAGAGCCTTTTAACACTCAGATTTTTCTTTTAAGTCTAAACTCTGAACAAGCACTGATTCCGTTAGAAGAACAACAATAATGTAATATGACCTCAGATTTTTCTTTTAAGAGCAGTGATTCTGTTCTTTACAAAGAACTTAACAGACAACCAGTCCCCGTCTTTCAATGCAACAGGATCAGCTTTTATACAAGCCTCACAATATTTTTTTCCTGGCACTGTGCAACTTTTGATGAAGCTGTTCAGATGTTTTTCAACTGCTTTCACTTCACTGGTTTCCCACTTCTTTTTCTTAACCACCTAAACTCCTAAATAAATGCAGGACAATGTTAGTCAAAATATGCAATACCTTTTAGTTTTATAAAAGCTTACCGTCATGTTTGCCTATTAAATAATACCTTTGGGAATGGATGTGGTACTTGCTGGTTTTGTTGCATGCTCAGCCGAGGTTTCTTGGGCTCGCTTTGTAGGTGGTTCTATGTCCAGTTGTGGTTCATGATCTACTTAAACACAGAAAGAATTTACACATTTTGAACACTCCATAATAACAATGATATTAACACTAACACGGCGGCTAACTGGCTATACCTATAACAGCTGAAACGTCAATTGACACAATGCCCAGTTTTGCACAAGACGCTTGCTACGACGCTGCTGCAGTGATCAGCGTTTAGTCCTGCAGCCCAGGCAGGCATCCACGCAAGCTGCAGCCAGCAGACACAGCAAGTGTCCAGTGGACTTTGGACCCAGAGCCCGTCGTACAGCGCCAGTCTGCATTTCAGAAACAGAATCAGAATCGCGTTTATTGGCCGAGTATGTGAGCGAACACATACAAGGAATTTGATTCCGGTCGATGGTGTATCTCAAGCACAACAGTATAAAACAACAACAATATACAAAAAGCATGCTTGCTGCTCCAATAGGCCAATAGACACGAGTGCCTGATGAAATGACGTCAATTGACGCTGTCAGCCGTTCTAGTGTTAGTAAGAATAACGAAGTCACCAGTTAGGGGTTTTATAAAAATTTACTGTCATGTTTGCCAATTAAATAATACCTTTGGGAACAGATGTGGTACTTGTTGGTTTTGTTGCATGCTCAGCCAAGGTTTCTTGGGCTCGCTTTGTAGGTGGTTCTATGTCCAGTTGTGCTCCATGATCTACTTAAACACAGAAATAATTTACTCATTTTGAACACTCCATAATAACAATGATATTAATAAGAATAACAAAGTCACAAGTCAGGGGTCCACTATTTAGCTAGTTTCTCAAATAGCAATTACAATGTAGGGTCTTACAGATATATACAGTAGTTTCAAAATTGAAATTATTAACATGGCTCTGCAAAGCTGTCTTTAATGCAGGGAATACATATTGGATATTTATTAATAGTAATAACTGGGTGATAACTATTTGCATAATTGTTTGTTTTCATTACAATGATCAGTGTGGGAAATGAAATCAATTGTAACTTGAATATTAATATAATGTGACTTAATTGTTAAGTAGTAATGGTGACCTTCTTCATCTGATTCATCCTCTGTTCCTGACTGATCCTTTGAAAAATCTAAACTCTGAACAAGCACTGCCTCTGTTAGAAGAACAACAATAATGTAATATGACCTAACACATACACTTAGTTAACCATTTAAATTTCCAGTTGCATAGAATTAGTTCACTGTATTTAACATACTGTTTGGATCAATGTCAATTTCATCTAGGCTTTTTCCGCTGAACTCCCCAATTCTTCCTGTTTCTAATGACATCAAAATCTTGCTTATCTTGGCCAGCTGGAGAGTGCCTTCAGGAACTCTGTAATAGTCTCCGTGAACTCTCACATGATGCCCCAAAAAGTCAGCCAGTTGATCCCGTTCTGTGTTATTGAGGTTCAGAACATTTGACAGTGTTGCTACGTGTTTACGCAGCTTTGTTGATGAAAGTGCCTTTGGATTCTTTGCACCACATTCTGTTGCGAATTCACGAAGACAGTCAGGTGTGATAGTGCTGCAGGACGTGCAAACATGTAGATGTTTTCAGGTGGAATTGCACATTCTTCTCTTTTTTCTTTAAGAAGATCCATATTTTTCTGCATTGTAGGTGTTAAAAGAACTGGAACCTTTCTTCCTCGCTCTCCACGTATCTCAATTCGAGTAAAATGTTTGCAGAGTTTCTTTTCAAGCTTTGAAAGTGCAAGAGCAACGTCATCATGCAGATCATCCGTGTTTCTGCTGACAAATTATGTCAAAGGCATTTTTGAAACCTCACCCTCTCTTCTGCGGGAGGATAGTCTGAGCCAGAGTAACTTTTGCAAGAAGTGACCAGTTCTTGGAGGAAGCATCTGCTTATAGTTTCTGAGAGTACTCTTCTTGTTTTTGATCAAGATACATATGTAGTTTTTTCACATTCTCAGTAAAGGGAAGAATAAGTGGAGCATTCCACTTAATTTCTCTTTGTGTCCGCAGTGCATGTGATGATATCAGTTCGCTCCACCTTGCCGTATAGATGTCTGAAAAGTTGCATGCTTTTTCTGCTTTTTCTGCTTTTTCACCATCCCTATCCATCATCGCTTGAAAAGAAACCAAAGACATCTTCTGTAAGCTATGACCTAGCTTCAAAGCAAGAGATGGTCGCTGAAATGTGCATTTTCCTTCATCATAACCAGTGGCTTTTCTGACAGCAGTGATGACATGCATAAAGTTAGTTGGGTCAACAAAATCCAACAAAATTTACTCAAAGGAGTAATTTCCCATGCTGCAATTAACAATCTTCCCATTTCTCTCATTTTCTGTCAAATATATTAATGTTTACCAGTATCTGATCCTACTGGGTTGTAAAAATACTCTCCTAATCTTCTGATATACATAACTGTTTTAATGGCAACAACCACTTCATCATGGCTCATGTTACTGAAAAGTTTCCACAGTCCAGCACTAGTTCCATGAGGTACGGGCCCCATGTAAGCACTCTGTGAAAGCACCCTTTTTTTTCCTGGTTTGGGATGGGAATTTTCATTTTTCCTCTGCTTACACTGTTTCATATGACGCCAGAGAAACTTTTTTGCAAAGAGTCCTTGACAGTTGCAACAGTGTACAAAACTGTGGGAATCACAATCCTTTCGTGGTTTCTTACAAGGTACAAGATCACCTTTTCCACATTATATAACCTCAGCATTATGTGCAAAATTCCCGCTGTTCCTGAGGTGATCTAGTAAGTTTTTTCTTTCTTTTGAACCTTTTCGTAAAGCCAGAGCTCTCACAATTTCAGACTCATTGCTATGAACCTGCTCTAAATGTCTTGCCATTTTTGATAGTGGTTTGCTGCAATACAAACAGTACTGTTTCTTGTCATACACTCTGGCTTTACTAGTTGGCTTTGAAAATGCTTTAACGAAAATAGAGCTTGACTGCTCAGGTAACACAGATTCACTGTTAACAGCACTGGACTGACCAGTTCTAGGACTGTGTAGAGTACATCCTTTCATTTTTGTTTGGACTTTTCTTCTAGACGCTGAAATCATACGTCCGCAGGCATGTTCATTTGAGCTACTATTTGAAGAACCAGGGATGTACTCATCTTCACTGCTTTCCACATTACTGATGGAGCAGGGACTGCGGCTGCTTTCCTCAGCAAACTATAAAAAAAAACTATAAAAGACAACATAGCTTACATGTGAACACTGCTAAAAGAACCACTGCAGTATTCAGTTTATTTATATTCTTAAAAGTGATTATTTCCAACCTGAGTAGTGTGTATTTTCACTTGTGACTGTGGTATGCAAAACTGGTTACCCGAATATATTTCATCTGTCAAATGTTGAGTCCAAACATTCCAGAAGTAATACGACTTTTGTAGTAAAAATCAACTCGTGGCAAATTAAGGAAAAATAGCTTCCAAATGTCAAGGTGACTATTCTTATGAAGCCAGCAAAACAAATTTTAAAACATATTACATGTTTGCCTGAACTAAGACTGCAGATGTCTGCTGTTAATAATCTCAAGAAGTAAGATCAGATTTCATATGATAACTTCTTCCATAACTCAAGCATACAAGTCATGGAATTATAGCAAACTAAAGCCCGGCAAAAAATTAATCTGTGTAGAAAGCCAAGTTTTGTCTCTATGATAATGTGATGGAGAGGCACCACTTGCTGGCTGAAATCTCTGTCAGATTGTACAATGTGGGGACTTAACATTTATTATGGAAAAAAGATGAGTTAAAGCTTTTTCATTCTTGGTCGTGAAAGGTTCACTTATGAATAATACGTTAAGTTAGACGTCTTGTGGCAACTTAGTATACGTTTCAAATGACAAGTGGGGGAGGTGCACCACTTCACTTGTCGACTGAAATCACTGCTTGGCACATACTCACACAAAATTGTACATTGTGGGGACTTTTATGTAAAAAGTAAATGAATTAAAGCTTTTTCATACCTGGCTGTGCAAAATACATCCATCCTGTCAATGTTGGGTGCAAAGCAGGTCATCTCTAGAAGCACCATTTGACTCCAGAAGATTACTTTCTGCTTCCATTCCACTTTTTGTTACCTGTGATGGGCACAGCAGTCACTCATAAGTTCAAAAGTAAACTTTTGGTAGCAAACTATTTAACTGAACAGTGTAATGTAGAAAATCATTTTTAGGCTAAACACACAAAACATAGATATTTCCAGATAAAAACTGACAATATTTTAAGTCAGAAGTCTTATGAGAATTTAGTGTAAGTTTCAAATGAAAATGCAGGGACTCAGTAGGGGAGGTTCAACACTTCACTTGTCAACTGAAATCACTGCTTGGCACATACTGATACAAAATTGTACATTGTGGGGACTTAACGATTATTATGTAAAAAGTACATGTATTAAAGCTTTTCATACCTGGCTGTGGAAATTAGACTCATCCTGTGAATGTTGGGTGCAAAGGAGGTCATCTCCAGAAGCACCATTTGACTCCAGAAGATTACAGAACAGTCCAAGTTAAACTGTGTAAGATTGTACAGAACATTTTTAGACTAAATACACCAAACAGATTTGTTTGTAATGTTTTATATTGGTGTTTTGTCTTGTGAGAAATTAGTGTAACATTCAAATGACAGCGTGGGAACTCAGTGGGGGAGATGCACAACTTCACTTGACGACTGAATTTGGCACTTGGCACATGCTCATAGGGTACAATGTACATTGTAGGGTTTTAAAGTTTAGAATGTGAAACAACATCGTGAATTTAAGCAGTCTTCTCCAGAGGCACCATTTAACTCCATTTGGCAATTACCATCTGCTTACATTCCACTTTTGCCTGAGATGGGCACAACAGTCAAAAGTAAAATTTGCAGAGCAGAACTAGGACTACAGGACTACAGATCACAACTACATACACAGCTGAAGTATATAAGAACAGAAAACACTCCAATACTTATTCATTGTCGATTGTGTAGACTTATGCTGCCTTCACGTGCTATGGGAAAGATGATCCTTTCCAGTTGTAATTTGGAAATTACAAGTGTGTTGTGTTCAAGTGCTTTTGTTGTCATAGTGAAAGGAAAAACATGGCGGACCCACAGTTTGTCTTGAGCTGTTACTTGGGCAAAACAGTTTTAGACCTCCCACTGATAAAGAGTTTGGGCTATGGGCTGGGTCATCTCCTGGTCCCAGAAAATCATGCTGTCACTGGGGTACACTACAGACAAAATAAATTCACGTGAAAAAATGCCTTTTTTTGCCGACCGCAAAGTATTAGGAGACTATCCTCCACTGACACTGCTGCTAGCATAGGGTAGGTAAAACCAAACAATAGCGGAATGTCTAAAAATGACATTACAATGGTGTATGTCACAACATTGTATAGGCTGCAAACTATTTGCTAACAGCAAAAAAAATATATTTAAAGGGTGCAATGCTTCCCATTCACGGCTTACTCTTAACTCTCCGCCATGTTGAAAGGTCAAAGTGTATCAAAAATTTCTCCCATTTCCCCAGTGGAAATTACGACGTGAGGGGGTGTTCATGTGCAGTTTTCAAGTCGGTTTCTGGTATTTACCATAATTCCCATAGGACATGAAGGCACCATTAGCATGTGCTGTGCAAAACACACATGAATTAAACTGGTTGACTTACCTCAATGCAGGAAGCAGAACTGTGCTGTGAATGTTGAGTGCAGTGGTGATCATCTCCTGAAGCACTATCTGACTTCAGACAAAGACTTTCTTCTTCTACTCTGCTTTTTGCCACCTCAAATGATTGCAGCAGTTACTTTTAAACCTATTAGTAGAAGGGACATCTTGTTATGCAAAGAGCAAGCAGCATGTGGTGAATGCTATACTGTCTGACTGGCACTGTTCTGATCACCCCTAGACACTCTGCAAAAGCAGCTCCTTCCTTGTTTTATTTGTATAAAGAATATGACTTAAAAATAAATTCACTATTTTGTATTTAATTTCCCACCACTGCTACAGGAAGTAACATTCTTACTTTAGTCCTCCAGGGACAATCACCATCTCCATAATTATATGTGATCTCCTCTCCAGGTGTTATGTCTCTTAAAGCAAAAAGACACAAAAGGGGCTTTCCTCCCACAATTATTCGGCAGTGGGGTCAATGTGGTCATCACTGACCAGTCTTCCAAGACTGCCATCATCTCTTGCTGCATCAATGCTGAATTTGTACAAACAAGTTATTTAGTGACATAACA
Source organism: Alestes dentex (assembly GCA_037576975.1). NCBI lineage: Eukaryota > Metazoa > Chordata > Actinopteri > Characiformes > Alestidae > Alestes > Alestes dentex. The sequence goes on along the minus strand of JBBIGA010000040.1, from coordinate 27,547,721 downwards.
TTATTCAAGATTGTTCACTGTTCTCTTCTCCCTTTTTTAAATAAAAGTTTTAAATTGTGCACAGTATATATCTACAGCATATATGTTCATGCATTATGAGTTAAACAGTAACAGTGATAGCAAAATAATGAAATGATAGCGAAAAAAAACTGTATGAAGAGTATTAAAATCCATCTAAGTTCATTCTATTGACTAGAGTTCTGCTCAGTTGTCTTGGAGTGCAATGCACAGAGTGAAAAATATAATGTTCATTGAAATAGATAAATATTAATTTGTTTACTTACAAAGTGATGAGGTCTCCTCTGTACTCCAGCACAAACTCTCCTTTAGCAAATTTCAACTCGGCAAACACTCCCCTGCCTTATTTAAAAATGAAAAATCCTACTAACAAAACCATCTTTTTAAATCAAGAATACCCAGATTAACCAAGTTATCTGCTTTTCTCACCTTTAAATGAATCAATGTATTTTACTTCAAGCCCTGCTTTGTCACAGCTGGCAGTAATGTGAAAAAATGCATCATTTGTTGGGCTCTTCCTCTGACTCATTTTCAAAACCACATTTTTCCCCTCATTAAACGGTCTACAGGCTTCATCTAGTCTGAAGTCATCTCTATGGAAGATGCATTAAATGTACATAGATAATCTAGCATTAGTAAAGTAAGCTGACAGATATATGGAGACAGTTTAAATGACCCACCAAGGCTAACTGCTAATTAGCACTAGCTAATCACTGAGAACACAGCTGCTCCTAGTTTTGAAAACAAAATCTTAAAATTGCAGTTGTAATAAGGCTTTACACTCCAATGCAAATTATTTAGTAAAAACCTTTCGGAGTATGAGCATTTTTAAACATTTGTGTCATGGTGAAAGTTAACCTACACTGGTTTAGATGCTGTGCTGAATTAGCAAACTCTGACTCTGACTCACCATTAGGGGGACTAACACACTCCCTCATTGGCTCAGAGTTCCAGTGATTTCAACCAATCTGAGTTCAGCATTGCTATGTCACATGATAAAGTGTGTAAGAGCAATTGTTTTACAGTATTTGACCACAGGTGGGGTGTACACAGCAGTTTTTACCTATACACACACACACTTATTTTCATGTAAATGTCCATCCTGGGGACTCTCGAGATATTAAGGGAAGGGCTTCAGCCTGATGAGTTATATACGCTGCAGTGGTTATCTTTGTGGGGACTCGATTTTTGGTCCCCACAATGACTCATGTCCCCACTCTAAAGGTGTGTAATCCGGTCCATGTCCCCCCACATTAGTAGGCTTGTGAACACACGCATACACACCCACCCACACACACACATATACACACACAGACAGACAGACACACACACACTCACACACACACATTCACACATACACACCCACCCACATCCACCCACCCACACACACACACACAAACACACTCTCTCTTTCTCTCTCTCTCTCACTTTCTCTCTCTCTCACACACACACATACACTCACATACACACCGTCTCTCTCTCACTTTCTCTCTCTCACACACGCATATACTCACAAACACACACTGTCTTTCTCTCTCTCTCTCTCTCTCTCTCTTTCTCACACACACACACACACACACACACACACACACACACACACACACACACCTTTCCTTTCTCTATATAAATGTAGGGGAAAAAATCTGCATTTCCATTTCATGAAATAGGAAAATGATGGAATTATGCAGTTGCACTGAGATGAAAGTTTGTAAATTTGTGACGTGGTGCTTGAGGGAGGTAAAATGAGAGTGCAGTCAAATAAGTAATACATAAATAAATATTCAACAAACACACAAACACACACACACACAAACACACACACTTCAGACATGACTCACTTCACTTAGGGCAAATAGTGTGTAAGGTGAACAGACAAAGGTGGATACAGCGACATCCCAGAAGTGTTACTTCAGAGAAACGATGACTCACAAGCTAAAAGGAACTTCAAGCTAAAATAAATAAATAAATAAATAAAACTTGAGTGAAAATGTTATGAATCAGAGGATGTTCTCATATGGAGTTCCTGTAGAATTGCAGTAGGACGTCAAAAGCACTTTTCCACAATTATATAGGTTGTACCAGTGTGTTTCCCAGTGTGTTTCAGACACATCGCCAGTACAATGGTGACATAAAACCATAGACATGACTGTTTAGACAACATGGGGCGAAGTTATTTGGTCAGAGCTGCTTTTGTTATTGTGCTCTTTTATTTCTTAAAGTCCTGTTTCAGTTTTCTAATTTTTACTCTTCGCTGTTTAGCCCTGTAATGAAAACCAAACCCTGGTACACCTTTACGTTTCTTCCTGTGTTAGAAAACTCCCACTGAAATTTATCTTCAGCCCAAAGAGGCGTCAGTGCATGTACTTCATAGACTTTCCAGTTGTTAGTTTGCGTCTTCATTGGGTTTTTTTGGCCTCGTTTCCATTGTCTTGACAACATTTCAACCAATCAGACAGCAGTGATGCAGTTAGCTAGGCTGCCGTCGAGCAGCTCAGGTTTAGCTAAGGTACTTGTATTATTTGTAATGGAAAAACATTTGTTCATGGTACAGTACGGTTACTTGTGTGACCGGAAAAGAGTACGGTCTTCCCTCTTTTGGGACCATTTTGGTCTAATGTGGTAAACAGCGAAAAAGTGTAAGAGCTCATTAAAAATGCCATAAAACATCAATATGAGACAAAAGCACAGATAGTGCCTCTAAATGCACCTGAAGTTTGAAGCCATGTTGAGAGAAAAAAGCAACAAGACAGTTGGCCTCAGCAGGGCAAAAAATCAGTTCATTAAATCAGTCGTGCAGTCACCAACAGAACAGAATCAAATTAAACAGAAAAAAAACATATTTTACTCTTTCTGTAAAAACTGATAGAAATAAAATTGAGTTGAACTGAATTGAATGTGATTAAAATGTACTGGAATTTTAATAAATTAAAGTGTTATATAAAAAAAGTCAAAATAAAATAAAGTCAGTATAAAATAAAGTCAAATTAAAAGTCCTGAAAATACTTTGTACTAAATACACTATACACAAAATGCTTTGGTCAGTAAGAGACATAAATGTAAATTTTATAGATAAATAGGTTAAATTACTCCTGAAGTAGTTTACAAGTAACACAAGTAGTAGGTTAGAGTTGTTTTCTGTACCTAGTCCATTATTGCACTTAGTAGTGACATAAGTAGTGATACCGCACATGACAATACTATAGCAAGTAGTGACATAAACCAGTAAGCAATGAAAGAAATGCTGATAATTACAAGGAGTCTGATAGTGGAAATGAAGACCATTCGCCACTGATTTTTACAAAAATCACTTCTAATTTGATGCAAAATGGTGATGCACACGTCTTCTGTGTTATTGTTTTTTAGGTACAACAGTCTAACAGTGATACGAGAAAATGAACTGTCAGGGCTGACAAACCTGGAACTGTTGATGCTGCACAGTAACATCATCCAAACCATCGAAGACGGAGCATTCCGCAGCCTTAAGGCTCTGCAGGTAAAGGCTGTTGCATGTTTTCACATGTGATGAATGACCTGGGGGACTGGAGAGGCCCAGCAGAAGAATACAACACCCGTTCAGTGCTGTAGATGCAAATTTAAAGATTTAAATAAAACAGCTCATTGAACGATGGTGACAGTTAGAATGACAAAAAATGTAGTATTTGAATCATGATTAACATTTTAGGGCAAGAAATATGAAATACTAAACAAAAAACAGTTGAGAAGTGGAGACAACGAGCGTGGAAAAGAATGTAATTGCGAAGAGGATTTTATTAACCGAAGAACTGATTTTATTCAGGAAACTGGGACTAACAAAAGGAAATTAAATAAAGCAAAGAGAGACTGGGGTGAAACATTCATAAATGTGAACCCAAAAGGGGGCAAAAACACAAAGCAAGAAGTACAAAGCAAAACACAGAGCAAACTATTAAGCAAAAAAGAAGAACTGAGCTAAAACATAACAGTGAGAATAATCGAGCAAAAACATTTGTCCAAAACCACAGAGCAAAAGAACAGCAAAAACATTAATCCAAAATCACGGAGCATAAAACACCAAGAGTAAGAAAAATTCAGCAAAAATAATAAGAAAGAACAAATCTAGACTGAAGACAGGGGCTTTTTATACTATCCAAACAAACGAGGAACACCTGGGGTGGGAAAGAACAGGAACAAGACACAGGTGAACAGGATTATAAGGGGGCGGGGCTAAGACCAAAACATACACACATGCAATAGACACATAAACAACAGAAGAAAACAGAGGGAAGCCAAAAAACAGGAAAAGACAGGGAGAATGTTACACTTATTAAAAAATGGGTGTAAACCAGCACACCGCCATAGGTCGTATCCATCATCCAGGCAGAATAAACATGCATGTAAAATGTATAAATGTTTAAGAATTTAAAAAATAGATTTTATTGCTAATAGCAATGAACTTGGAAAATAACAATATGCTGTTTATCCAATGGAAGTATATTTATTTACTCATTATTTACAATCTGCGGATTGTCACATGCTATTTCAATATGGCAACAATTACAGTTTATCATTTTGTATAAAACTTTTGCAATCTAAACTGGTTTTATATAAGTAGAAGGTCCAATTTAATAATAGAGTCCAGTTTCACCCACCATGCCATAACTCGCCCAAAATTACAACATCACAAACACAGGGAGGGTGAAGGTTAGAGTTACATGAAGCAAAGTACTGTCTCTCTACTGCTATTGCAATGTCATAGGACAATGTAATTCGATTGTAGCTTGTGAGGGAGTACTAACTGCCAATTCTGTTATGTCAGTTAACAAATGCTGGTGCTGGCTCTTATGGAGTCCAGGCAACGGAAGGCTGCAGCACCACCAGGGATTGAACTCGTGATCTCCCAAAGATGGGGCCAAAGCTTAAATAGTTTCATAATTTGGGAACCCCCTTACACACAGATTTTAGAGGGCTATTGAGGCCTGGCCTCACCATGTAACTTGATGTAACTTGTTTATAACTGCTTATAATTATTTATAAACTGTCTACAACCTAATTAACAACCTGATTATAAATAATTTAGGAACACTTTATAAGGGTAGAAGTATTGTAATGTGGTACCTGCAATGGAAGACACAAAATCATATGAAAGTGTATCTCAGAAAGCCTTCAGTTTTCCAAAGAAAAATAAAATTTGAAACATATCATAGTCAGGCCAAAAAAATAAATAAAAGCCATATGTTAAAAGTTGCCATATGGCAACATCATGTAGGATTTAACTTGATTCAAATGCCTGAATGGTGTGCAACCCTCAAATGTTCTCATCTGGCTGATTTGTTTTTGTGATTTTGCCTCTATAGGTGCTAAAGATGAGTTACAACAAAGTGAAGGAGCTTAGAAAGGAGACGTTTCAAGGCCTGGATAACATACTGCGTCTCCATATGGACCATAACCAGATTGAATTCATCCATCCAGAAGCTTTCTATGGTCTGACCTCTCTACAGCTAGTGCATCTTGAGGGCAACCTCCTCCAACAACTTCATCCAGACACCTTCGTAACACTGAGACACAGCCAAATTTTCAAACTTTCCTCTGTCAAGACCATTTATCTATCAGATAATGCATTGACCACTCTACCTGCTACTGTGTTCTCGGGCTGCTACCAGCTAGAGAATCTCTTTCTTAATGGAAACCCATGGTCATGTGACTGTCAGATGGACTGGTTTACGGAGTGGATGAAAAGGAATCCAGGTATAGTTGCCCCTCAAGTCACTTCATTGTAATTGATTTACCTCTTGCAAACTGCTTTGTTGATCATGCCACTCCAAACACTGAGAGATGCACTGGTCAGTGAAAATTTTATGCCCTGAGGAGATATTCTATCTACTCTCCACATTGTTTGTAAGTAATTAAACATTCTATAGCCATCTGGAGATATTAATAAGGCAGCAATTTTATAATTTAGAACAAAAATTACAATCAAATATTATCTCAGAACGAGCAATGCTAACATTGTTTTGTACTTACAGGTGTCTTGAAATGCAAAAGAGACAGAAAGTTTGCTGGAGAACAGGTCTGCCCCATCTGTGAGTCTCCAGTTACCTCCAAAGGCAGCAGTATGGTTCATCTAGGAAGTGATGCCTACACATGCTCTAAGCCATGGATCCATCCTTATCTGAAACAGAAGAACATCACCATGGATGAAAGCAGCTACACTCCTGTTTTCCCGAAGGATTTTATTGCTCCCATTGGAATGATTGAAATGAACTTTACAGACCAGTTCCACAACGACGCCAGCTTATCTTGTGTTGTCCAGAGACCAACAGGGCTGGTCAACTTGAATGTAACACAAGGAGTGTGGGGCGAACACGTTACAACACTCACTGCCTCTGTGGCCACATCGCTTGTTTGCAGTATTGACTATGAGCAGATCCGTCATCTTTGGAGCATTTTGGCCACCTATAGTGATTCGCCAATGATTCTTGAGAGGGGGCTTCTCCTCACCACGCCACCAGATATGATCTACAAATACAAGCAAGCAAGGCCATCAAGTAATGAAATCTTCACAGAGATTGAGACAGAGATTAAGGCAAACCCTGCATGGCTAATGCAAAATACCATTAGCTTACAGCTAGACCGCACCACAACCACATACTCAACCCTTCATATCAAATATTTGTCAAATGTGGAAATGAATATTGAAACCAATAAAGTAAAAAGAGACCGATACAGCTGGACTATGATCAAAAGGGACAATCAGACTAAGACAGAGTCTGCAGTAGTTTCTGGCAGTATGGCTGAACTGAACTGTGATATCTATGGTCATCCTAAACCATCTATAGAGTGGATATTACCGGATGGAAGCAAGGTACGGGCACCATATAGCAGTGAAGACCGGAGGATTGTAATAGCGGACAATGGGAAACTCACTCTGAGGGCATCAGACAGCTCTGATACTGGTGTCTATCGCTGCATTGCCACTAATTATCTTGATGCAGATGTTCTTCCCTTCAGGGTTACCGTATTGTCTCCAGATGTTGAGGAGGAGGAAGCCAATGGGGTTCAGCTCTCACGGTCAGTGGGTGATTGCTTATTTCTAGATTGTGAAGCAACAGGTAGCCCACAAGCTTCTGTTCAGTGGATACTACCAGATCATACTGTCATGGACAAGTCCTATGCAAACAAGAAACTCTTCCAAAATGGCACTTTGGGAATATACAGACTGACAGAAAGGGACAGAGGATTTTACAGGTGCTTAGCTGCTAATCATCTTGGAGTAGATTTGTTAGTGTCCCTGATAACCATTTCAAATAATGGGACAAAAGTGGTAAAGTTCACAGATGTAGAGGGTTCTGGTGATGACAGGCAGCAAAACTCAGAAGATAGCAACAGAGTTGAAGATCAAAGTGAAGATCTTTCTAAAGTTAGCCAGGAATCAAGAACAATTACCTCAGACCGTCCGTATCCTAGGCTCGGGTCCTCATCTCGAAGGATACCAACAAATAGACGGGGTGGTAGCCGACGCAATGGGTGGACAAGAAGGACATTTGACAAAGCATCCAGGAAAGTAGACCCTGAGAAATTAGCAGATTTTATCAAGAGGTCTCAGGCCAATAAACTAAGAAAACCTGGAGATCCCTCAGAGCAATCAGAAGCTGATAAAAGGCTTTCTCTTGACGATGAGACAGGTTCAGGCAATGAGGTGACTGAAGGTGGCATTTTCATTCCAAGTCAAGACATAATTACAGAAAGTCCAGAAAAGAATTATGCGAGGGTTGTGACCACCGATGATAAAAACAGTATTGCTACAATCGCGGAAGTAGTAACAGGTGTACCAACCATTTTTATGACACCAGTAAGAAACATGAACCCATACACAGATGCCACCCCACTGCAGGCCAGTGTCACCCTTAGAAACTATGAAATTCAACGAGATGAGACAACACCATTTATAGGTTATACTGTTAGTTCTAGAGACAGCAAACTCTACAGTCCTGAAATTAATACAGTCAAGCCTTTGCAACCCGTTACATTGAAATTTACAGTTACTGAGAGTGTGGATGAAATGGAACTTCAGTTTTCTGGGGATGTACCAGAAACTGCAACTAAAGTAACGTCTAATTCTCGGACCACTGATGTCACACCCATGATGGACCGATCAACACAGAGGGTGAACCCTGTGGTACAATCATCCACAGACCCTGAAAGCCAGACCACTTTCACAGCCGTCACAACAACAGAAAGGGAACAAGATGAGATCACTTTTCATACTACTCAAAGAATCAAGTCTCCTCGTCTTGCTCCTGGATCTACCATCATCTCCCACCAGCAGATACACATCATCCCCCCGAATAAAAAGCGACCAGGAAGGAGACGTAACTTTTCAAGCAGACGCAGGATTATCCGGCCAAACAAGATCACAGACATACAGTCCTTACTGGATAAGTTCAAAAAGCCATCTGCAAAGCATGAAGGCAATGCCACTGTTCCATACACAGTACAGCTGACTACAGACTGTGGACTGTGTGGAGGAGTGTCTACTGCAAAATCCAAAATAGCAGAAGAACAAACATTTGTTAGTCCATCTAGTAGAACAGATGTGCCAACCACCTCTCAAAGAAAGACTGAAAAACATATCACACCAACAGTAAGCACACCATTTGTTAGTTCCCCGATGATCCATACTAAGTCAAATTCAGTAAAAGCATCACGGAAGCCTCATGCTTCCCGTGAACAAACTGTCCCTGCAAACACTCCCAAGCAAAGGCCAACACAAGATCCTATGAAGGTTTCAACCACTATTACAGCTACCACCACATTGAAGTCCTCTAAAGTCATACGAGGAAAGATCCCATGGGACAAATTGTTTGGAAGTAAAGAGAGTCAGCGGGAAATACTTAACCGACTTAGAAAACCAGCTAAACCATCCACTACAACACAGAGCACAACCTCAGCTAGAACCATGACCACAACACCGCCATCAAGGGTTGCAACTGCTCTGCCTACTGCAGAATCAATAGTAGCACCAGTGACTGCCCCTCCTCCTGTAGCAAAAGGGAATCAAGACAATTCAGAGACATCCTCTGATGACTTATCAGGTTCTTCATCCTTCACAGAAACACAGACTTCTTATGAAGTCATAACTTCATTCACAACTGCCAGTCCATCCAACAGTTACCGCAAAACAACTGTATTGCTCAGGCCTGGAACTACACCTACATATGGATCCAGGATGTCCACCACTACAGAGTCCCAGATTACTCAAATTTTACCAGTCCCACCAACAGCTAGATCCACAAAGGAAGATACCTCGGAGTCCAGTTCCTCTGGCTCTGACCCTGGAGGGTTTGTTGGCAGATCTTGGAGAAATCGAAAGCCAGGTTTCCATAGACGACGTTTCAGAGGAAGAAGGCCAATAAAAAAAACAACCACACATGCTCCAACAACCAAATTTACTACACTGGAAACAACCTCTCTAGCACCAAAGACAGAGTCAAGGGTACACAGGCCCTTGTATACACCTGCAGGAGTGACAGAGAGATCTTCTGCATCCAAACCATCTGGCCATAAATACTCTAAGAAAGAAGAGCGGGAAAATACAGCCAAAACCACCAGTGGACCAACAGCAGCCAGTTCAACCATTTATATGACTACTAATACACCAAAGCCACAGACCACAGCACAGTCTCAAATCCACAGTAACAAAAGAGGACGAGGTGGAAGGTATCAAACACAGAGACCAATGATTAGAAGAGTAAGGCCAAAAGTATCAGACCACCAACATAGGGAGCTTGAACAGCCCAGACCAACAGCTTCATTTGCAAAGGACAAGGGTGGATCTAAGGAGAGGATGAACACCGGGAAAACAATAACCTTTGACACAGTAACTGTTCTCACAGCAGAAGAAAGCTACAAGAGCACCTCAGATCCATACAACAGCGATACTTTCAATGGTCTTTCAAACTCTTTTGATCAGACTACAGGGTATGACATTACATCGTCAAATACCATTGGCTTTGAGTCAACTACAAAGGGTTTGACCGCCAAGCCAAGAATTATTGGGGGAAATGCAGCCAGTTTTACAGTTGATTCAAATTCCGATGCTTTTCTTCCCTGTGAGGCTACGGGCACTCCTGAACCTGCCATCACCTGGAAACGATTCTCCTCAAGTACAGGTACCTGCATACTGTATTTTATTGTATGATATGAAAACTGAGATACAAAAGTAACAATACCTACACATAAAGAGAATGACACAATTTGTATATGTATAATTCTAGAAGGGCGACACGGTGGCACAGGGGTTAGCGCTGTTACCTCACAACACGAAGATCCTGGGTTCGACTCTCAGGTTGGGCGCAGGGTCTTTCTGTGTGGTTTGCATGTTCTCCCCGTGACTGTGTGGGTTTCCTCCGGGAGCTCCGGTGTCCTCCCACTGCCAAAAACATGCTTGCATTGGGGATAGGTTAATTGAGCACACTAAATCACACCCTGAGTGTGAATGGTTGTATGTGGCCCTGCGACGTGCTGGCAACTGTCCAGGGTGTACCCTGCCTTCGCCTGTAGCAGCTGGGATAGGCTCCAGACCCCCCCGCCCCCCCAGACCCCGAGTTCGGGATAAAGGGGTAGAAAATGGATGGATGAATAATTATAGAAATATGTTTAGAACTATTATGTAACCATATGAGAATTTCTATTTTGACATCATCACATTATGCTACATGTAGTATTTTATTTTTTGTCTTTTGTCATTTTAGGCAGCACCCTCACCATTAAAGGCAAAATGGGTAAATTTGAGGTATTCAGAAATGGAACGTTATTGATCCAGAACGCCAACATCAAAGACCGTGGACAGTATCTTTGTCTGGCTGAGAATGACCATGGCTCTGACAAACTCCTGGTCATGCTGTCAGTCCTGGCTTATCCATCACGAATCCTGGAGCCAAAAGTAAGAGAGATTAAGGTCCACTCTGGTGAAACAGTTGTGGTGAAATGCAAAAACGAGGGCAGACCACCGCCTGTGGTGTCATGGATTCTTGCAAACCGAACTCAAGTTAGGGGTCAAAATAATGAGCATGGGCGAGTAAAAGTTACATCAGAGGGTACTCTGGTCATCGAGCAGGTGTCAATTTATGACCGAGGACAATTCAAGTGCATTGCTAGTAATTCGGCGGGTGCAGACACAGCTACCGTGCGTCTGCATGTTGTGGCAGCACCCCCTGGCATCTTGGAGGAGAAACGGCAGCTGCTAAGGGTTGATGCTGGGCAGAGTGTGTGGATTCCCTGCACAGCACAAGGAGACCCTCAGCCCACTATACACTGGGTCTTGTTTGGTGGAACCATTGTAAGAGCCTATTTCACTGACCAACGGGTGTCCCAATTTCCCAATGGCACTCTTCACATGAAAAACCTGGATGTCTCTGACAGTGGAAAATATGAATGCATTGCTACAAGTTCCACTGGGTCAGAGCGGCGAGTGGTCACTCTGTCTGTGGAAAAAACAGAAACTGCCCCCCAAATAACTGAGATCTCAGACCGGAGAACTGAGCTTGAATATGGAGGTCAGCTTCTGCTGAACTGCTCAGCAACTGGAAATCCCAAACCGCGGATTATTTGGAGACTTCCCTCCAAAGCCCTTGTGGATCAGTGGCACAGGTGAAGCAGCTCATTCTACCTTTCTCTCTATCGCCCTCATTCACACACAAACACACACAATAAGGTTCAGCAAGGTCCATCACTTTTTCACATAATGCTTATTTATGTCATTTTCTTCAGCAAGTTTCAAAATTCCATCTACTGTATCCAACTTTATTAATATAAAAATAATGTAGACAATTTACATTAAAAGTCAAGAATGTTTTTCTTCTTTTGTAAAATTTATTTTTAGAGAATATGGTGGCACTGGCAGCAAATGTACATAACAGAATGTGACACAGTATTTCTATGGGACTGCTTTTACGTGTGTGTTTTTGAGTTTTTAGGGAGGTATTTTTGTGTCATGACTATTCAATTAATCCCAAAATGTATTCCAAACAGCTGAACATTTCCTAGAGAATATCAAACTCTGCATTTTACCTAAATAATGCATGTCGGTGGGGTCTTATTTTTATTTATTTTTCCATTATTTTTCCTTTATTTTTCTTCTCCCTAATGTCGCACAACAAGCTGCAGCTTGCAGGGATGCCTCTTTAATTCAGTAAAAGATGCATCAGCAAATCTCCCAATCTTTTATTAATTAGCTGTGGTGCTGAGCTGGCAAAAGCTTAAGGGAAGCATGAGGATAAAACAGTTGGACATTTATCAAAATAACAAAATAAAATATGGTAGGAGAGTGTTTCAGCTGGAAGTTTTTATGAGAACTGAGACTTGGATGTTGACATTGAATTTGGTCTTCAGTATTGTATAAACACTTGGTATGTGGCCATCAGCATTACCGTTCATTACCATTCAGTTTTGTTTGGCTTAGTTGTCACTATAATGAATGAGTCTAAGGCTGTTTGTCAGTAGTAGTATTTTGCTTTGAACTAAGCTAATTCGTCTCATTTTATTAATTCCAGAATGGGCAGCCGTATCCAGGTGCTGAAGAATGGTACACTAGTCATCGACTCAGTCAGTGAGAAGGATGCTGGAGATTACCTTTGTGTTGCTCGCAGCAAGGTTGGAGATGACCTACAGCTAATGAAGGTATCTGTGTCCATGAAGCCAGCTAAAATCGAGCCGAAGGTTGTTGGCAAGAAGCAGGTACCATATGGCAAAGACTTCAAGGTAGACTGCAAGGCCTCTGGTGCCCCCTCACCGGAGATTTCATGGGGTTTACCAGACGGTACATTAGTGAACAGTGCCCTTCAGGCAGATGGCAGCAAAGGAAGTCGCTCTAAACGTTATGTATTGTTTGACAATGGAACACTCTACCTGAATAAGGTGGGGATGGATGAAGAGGGTGACTACACCTGTTATGCCGAGAACACACTGGGCAAAGATGAAATGCATGTTCACATCACCGTGGTAACGGCAGCACCTCGGATTCGCCCTCCGAGGCTCACCTACACCAAAGTGAAGCCAGGAGGGAATATCCGCTTCGACTGTGAAGCCATTGGGGAACCAAAACCGAAGATTCTGTGGATGCTGCCATCCAGTGACATGATTGCTGCATCAAACGAACGATATTTGATGCACGTCAATGGATCTCTTGATATCCGTGATGTTAAATTATCCGATGCGGGAGAGTACATCTGCATGGCCCGCAACACTGTAGGTGATGACAGTAAAGTGTACAAGCTGGATATAGATGGCAATCCACCTGTCATTAATGGCTATTACCAGAATAGAACAGTGGTGAAAGACACAGCACCAAAGTATTCCAGGAAACTAATAGACTGCAAAGCTGAAGGGGACCCACCTCCAAAGATCACATGGATAATGCCAGACAACATCTTTCTCTCAGCTCCTTACTACGGTAGCAGGATTAATGTCCATTACAATGGGACTCTTGAGATCCGCAACGTGAGACCTACTGACTCAGCGGATTTTATCTGCATGGCAAGGAATGATGGTGGCGAAGCTGTCATGGTGGTACAGTTGGAGGTTACCAGCCAGCTCTTGAGGCCCATATTCAGAAACCCTTTTAACGAGCGGTTGGTGACTCAACTGGGGAAAACTACAATTCTCAACTGTTCTGCTGATGGCCAGCCACCTCCAGATATCATATGGACTTTTCCCAATGGTACCCAGTTAATTGCAGGGCCCAACAGGGGTTCTCAACATCACATGGGCAAGGATGGCACCTTTGTCATCTATAATCCAAGCAAAGAGGATGCTGGCAAGTATCGCTGTGCTGCCAAGAACAAGGTTGGCTACATTGAGAAGTTGATTATTCTGGAGGTTGGACAAAAGCCTTACATTCTAACACGTCCAAGGGGGATTATCCGCAGTATGTCTGGAGAACCTCTCTTTCTTCACTGCCTTGCTGATGGAAGCCCTCGTCCCAAAATCACTTGGACCATTCCAGGGGGTCACGTTCTGAGCCGTCCTCTGTCAACTGGTCGCTTCCATCTAATGGACAATGGAACACTAGTCATTCATCAGACGAAGCTACACGACCGTGGAAACTATCTATGCCGAGCAAAGAATGATGCAGGTGAGGCAATGCTCACCGTACCTGTTGTCATCATTGCATACCCACCCCGCATCACGAATGGACCGCCACCAACCATAAAGATATTAGCAGGTACACCTGTACAGCTTAATTGTATTGCTACTGGAATACCAAAACCAGAGATCTCCTGGGAGCTGCCCGATCGATCGGTTCTTTCCACAGCTGGAAAAGGACGTCCTGCCGGCAGTGAGCTCCTTCATCCACAGGGCACGCTCATAATACAGAAGCCCACAGTGACAGATTCTGGATCCTACAAGTGCCTAGCAACTAATAACCTTGGCACAGACACCAGAATCACCTATATGAGGGTCATCTGAAAGTATGGTCAGTAGATCCCATTAAAATTATGAGAACTATGAGTTGGCAACCACCAATTTTCCATCATTCATAAGGTTTTCTCCTCATATCTCTTGTGGTTATTAAGAAGGCTAGCTCTGGTGGAAAAATTCTCCAACTATGTGTCACATAAGTGCCATGTTATAGTCAAGGACAACCACACTTATGAGGGTGCAAAGCAGGTATTGCACCATTGATCTGTGACTAGTTCGAGTCTGGAGTCTCCCAAATGTTTCATGTTTTTTGTTTTACCACAGAGTACAGCTCCACATTAAAGAAGGGCCTTGAGCTAGCCTGTTAGCCTTAGAAGCCAATGCAGATGGAGCAGTTCTTGTAAAATAGAATGTAAGATAGAGTGTGGTGCTTTGATTGTTCTCCATTTTTTCCCCCAAAATAGTTATTCTGATCATTTTAGAAACTAGCCATTCTATTGCATCTATGCATTGCAGTTGTGCTGTACAGTATTTGAAAGGGACATAGCTTTTTACATGGAATTAATATATTTTGAGCCAAAATATCTAATCTAGTAATAGTGGACAGCTTAACCTCATTATTGCAAAATGTTACAGATACGGCATCTGTCTTCTGATTACTCAGATATAACATAGATCGAAATCTGTCACTGCCTGTTATTTCTTCTCCACAAACACTTTCTCAATGTAAATGTTGTATATTTACTGACAAAAATAAACAGGTGAGAGATTTCACCTTACTTTCCTTAATCTCTGTCACACAGAACACACTGGACAATAAAACAATATTAAAAATTATGGTTCATGAAAATATATGAACCTATATTTATAATTTTTTTAGAGTGTAAATTCCCTAGTAAATCCACAGAG
>JBBIGA010000040.1:27507952-27523362 GCA_037576975.1 Alestes dentex | reverse complement strand
TAGCATAGTTTTTATTTTGTAAACCACATTTAGTCTCGTTCTTATTCGTCAACAATATTACATTATATATTTCGTTTCGTAATCGTCACATGACCAGCATTTATGTTGCGTCTCGTCTCGTTTTTGTGATAAATGTTCGTTGACAACGATATTTTCATTTCATGATAATTTTCATTGACGAAAGCAACACTAGCTGGCGCCCTGCCCAGGGTGAGTCCCTGCCTCGAGCCCATAGACTCGGGTTAGGTTCCGGACACCCATAACCCCAGTGAGGAATAAGCAGTTACGGAAAATGAATGAATGAACAAATACACTAGGTACAGGCATGTCGCAACTAATAACAATATAATACAATACAATATCATTTGGACCATTTGTAGTCATCTATTCATTACTAAATGTTCACACAATGTGAAAGGTAAAAAATTGAATAAAATAAACCAAAAACTTGGAAATATGGATACATGCCCAGACATCTAGGTGAATTGGTGTGAACGACCCCGTTGCTAAAAGTGGAAAATGGTGGCAGTGAGTGGTGTGTGCTGTGGGAGAAATTTAATTCCACCATCCACTCCTGCCCACACTGTGGGCAAGATGTCATGATTTTGGTAAGTGACACAGAGCGGTATTCCATGGAAAAAGGGTCCCATGCATCTTCACGCTGGCTGATGTGATGAAACGTGTGATACCCTCAGGCCGAGATAGTCCGTGCTAAACACGTTCAGTCTTATCATAACTGCCAGCCGTGAGGAGTCGGTCGTGACGCAGAGGTTTGAGGTTTGAGTTAAAGACTGAGGCCTTCATTCTTTACTTGGCTTCTTTTCTCACAATCAAACCTGAAGCCTGAAACCTGATCAACCTGATTTCAGGTTCGACTGTGAGAAAAGAAGCTTTAGGGGATCACTTTTTTTAAATCCAGTCTTTTTCTCTTAAGAGTCTAAGCTACTTCTTTGTTGGATGTCTTATATCTGAATATTTCATATTTTTTTAATTACCACGAAGGAATCATGGAATATCTGCATGTTTCCCAGACAACTGCTCTTATTCAGGATAAAGCAAATACGATCAGTCAATCTGGACAAAAATATTGAGTTGTGAAGCTGTTTTCATGGTGTGGCCTCAAATACTATGTTTTATAAGTGATTCTAAATATCATGCAAATTTTAAATGTACCAAAAACAAAAACATGCTTAAAGGCTGAATTTTTGTTGAATTTCTTACATTTCACATCAAATAATAGCAAAAACAGAGGGATCGGCTTGAAGGTCTATTTCTTGGACGTAGCTTGGAACGTTGCTCTACTGTGGCAGTTCTTTAAACTTTGAAAAGGTTCTTCACGTTCATGCATTATTTCCAGAAATGGCTCTTCAAGGAACCATCCAATGGAATCAAAAATGTTCCAAAAATGGTTTATCTATGGAACTTTCTATCTAAGAAACCTTTTTTTGGTTAAATTTATTTGTAATTTGTATCTGCTGTGTTGCATTTTTGAGACCAATGTCTCGCCTCTTTTCATGTTCATTCCCTTTGTTGGTCTCAGAAATGCACAGAAGACGTTCAGCGGCACATTCACCTCCACGGGCCACTTTCTTAGAAACCCTTTCTTGGTTCTACTTAGGTGTTTCCAATAAAGTGGCCAGTAGGGTGAATGTGTTGCTCGGCATTTTCTGTGCTGCATTTTTGAGACCTGCAAAAGGCCTTAAATGTGAAAAGAGGTGCGACATCAGTCACCGCACCCTCCTGATTGGAAATCAAACAGATCCTGTTGGCAGCGTGTCCAGGAGCTCCCAGGTGGCTTTATAGGTTACAGCCTGATAAGAACGTTCGCAAATGTGGCGAGCGTCCAAAAACACGGCAAATGATACCAGCCCACAGCTCTGCTGCAGATCGTCACACCACACTCAAATATCTGTGAAGCGCTGCAAAATAAAGGATAAGCTACAAAAAATAAGGTAAGATAGTCGCTTGTGATGGAATGATTTGGCATGAACAGGTTTTTCACTCGCTTTTGCTTTTGCTTGAAAAAACCTTGTATGAAATTGCGGGAGACAGAAAAAAATGACTGACTTATAGTGTAAGATCATGCAAAGAGGTTATTATTTATATTCATATTTCAAGATTCAAGATTCTTTATATGTCACATGCATAGTCATACAAGCACAACACGCAGTGAATTGTATCCTGAACCACTCCTTTGACTGTGCAAACATTATAGACAATAAGTAAATTTTAAATGAAACCATCTGGAATTTTCTGAAACACAAATAAAATAAAGAAATAAGTACAAGCAGAGTAGCATAAATGTAAGTACAATTTTAAATTTTAAACACAAATCTGAATTTTTCTAAAACACAAATCTTACAAGTAAATAACTTAAGCAAGGAGCACTGCAAGTTATAGATAAAATATGTAAGCTAATAAAATTTGATGTTTTAATATGTATTTATATGAATGTAGCAGCGGTGTGTACAATGGAAATGTTAAAAGTGTTAAAAGTGTTAAAAGTGGACTGCATCTGCCAGAGATGTGTCACAGCGCAGCAGACAATATATGGTTGCTTTGTGTCTCTCGACAGTACTAAAAAATGTATACAGTTATATTCTATATGGAAATGTAGCTGAATTTACATTAATATTAATGTTACAAAACTAGTAAAGGCACTAAAATGCCTGAAAATTTACATATTGCCCAAAAAAAAAAGCGGAGGATATTTGCGGTTTCCACGAATTTGTGGGGGTTTCCGCGAACAATTATTAGTTCGTTCTAAGTAAAAATCGGCAAACAACCAAGGCCGCAAACTCTGAACCGCAACATAATTTTGTAATACATCATATGCCCAAAAGTATCCAGGCCTTCTGGTTGCTACGGCATCAGCTACTTTAAGGTGCCTCTGTGTTTAGTTTTGCAAACAAAGCTTGTGTAATCTTCATAGAAAAGCACTGACCTATAGAATGGGATGCTGTAGAACGAGATGCTCTAAGGTTACCATGATTGTAGACTAGACGGGTATAAAGCCTCCGCAGTATTGGGCTGGGAAGCTCCCTGGGGTAATCTTTGGGATGAGTTGGAGTGATCCAGAACTGAACATTAAACATCATTAACTGACCATTAGACAGCTCCAGCTCTTTCAAAATGCTGTTCTAACCAAAACCAATAGAGATCACATCACGTCAATTCTCAGGTCCTTGTGGTGGCTCCCAGTTCAGCACAGAATTGATTCTGAGGCATTATTCATTGTGTATAAGTCACTCAATGGTTTGGGCCCTAAATACATCTCTGATATGCTTAATGTTCATAATCCTGGTGGGTCTCATAGATCTGCAGGAGCTGCTCAGATAGTGGTGAAAAGATCTAAAACTAAACCTGAAATGGTGAAATGGTGTTTATCCACTACGCTGCCCAACCAACTGCACATTAATATGAGATCTGCACCAACTGTAGCTTTAAAAAGCTGCAAAAAAAACCTGCACTACTCTTTATCACCTTCTTTTAAATATCTGCACTCCCATCCCAGTTTTAATCTTGTTTCACTGGTGTTCCTTGTATTCTTTTTTTTTTATATATATATTTTTTATTTTATTCCTGTAAAGCATACTGAATGGCCTGTATGATCATGTTAACCTTACTGATGATCTCATGGCTGCAATCAAATCCTCACAGCAATGTTCCAACATCTAGTAGCCTCTCCAGAAGAGTAGAGGGTATTACTGCAACCGAAAGGGCCAAATCCCTCCAATTAGTCTTACTGATGATCTCATGGCTGCAATCAAATCCTCACAGCAATGTTCCAGCGTCTAGTAGCCTCCGCTACTAGGGTAGGGCAGGGCATAGTGATAACATTCCAGTGTTGCGCAACTCACATTTGCATTCCAGAACACATCTATGATATTTAACTCCCTTAATGAACCAAGATGTTTTCATTAAATTTTTTGAAGTGAAAAAAATACAAACTATAGTATTTGTCTGCAATTTTAGTGCACAATTCATATGTAATATCTTTGATTTTAAAAAAAGTATAATCAAACATAACATGTGCCTTTAATGTTTACACCGTTTACAATGTTTATTTTTCCAGTATTCCACAGCTCACATTTGCATCCCAGAACACGTCTGTAATATTTCTTTCCCTTACTGAACCAAGATGTTTTTTTACCAAGTGAAAAAAGTACAAACTATGGTACTTGTCTGCGATTTCAGTGTACAGTTTCTATTTAACATGTTTGTTTAATATGTCTATTTAAAAGAGATTGAACATAAAATGCGGCATTAATGTTTACACTGATCGTTTTATTTCTCCAGTATTCCACAACTTCTGCATCCCAGAACACGTCTTTTATATTTAATTCCCATATTAAGAAAAACTCCTCTGTTGCTATAATTAGACCGCGTAAGAGCGGTCTGTGTAAAATAATGCGTCAGTTTCAAAGATCACGTGTTTTCCAGGCTGGTCCACTTCACTAAAACGTGGAATTGGCTTCTTCAACAAACGTTTCACTGGAAGCCCAGGACCTGCCTCTACAAGTTTGTAGACGAGATACATTTCGTCACTCCTCTCGGCTTCTTAGGAATAAAACAAGGGGTGAAGTGTGCATTAAGCTCGCGGCTTTCTCTTTGACTGCACTACACAGATGGTATCAGTTTACAAGGCATCCAGGTGAGAGGTGTGTTTTTTTTTTATTGTTTAATGGTTTTATTGAGTTTAGGCTGAGTTTCTCTCCTACATCAGTGGGTCTGGACACTTACTGGTCAATAAATGGCACGCACTTATGTTTTTAGAAGCTCATCTTATGTTTTGGCAGTCTCCTAAAGAAATGACTGATGATAAACATTCATCAAGGCTAATTCCATGGAGA
Organism: Alestes dentex; assembly: GCA_037576975.1. Classification (NCBI taxonomy): domain Eukaryota; kingdom Metazoa; phylum Chordata; class Actinopteri; order Characiformes; family Alestidae; genus Alestes; species Alestes dentex. The sequence goes on along the minus strand of JBBIGA010000040.1, from coordinate 27,518,509 downwards.
AAGAAAGGACCACATGGTTTCTTTCTTGGTTTATGTGTCTTGGTTGAATTTGCATTTTGCGCGAATGGCACGAGTTTAGGGAAAGGCTTTTAGGCTCTTGGAAAACTGAGTGAACAAACATGCCTTGACAGGCCATCAGCAGGGTATTAATGGAGAAAAAAAACCCTGACGGCCCGACCGCAAGGCGTACACAGTGTTCTGAGGAATGCACTCCCGTGGCCGTCATGAAAAGTCCTTCAAAGCGTGTCCTGATTGATGTGCCACTGATAATGCATGCTCAGTTCCACGGGCTGATTTCATTGGCCTTGAGTTCATGCAGTTAAAGTCACTTTCAGTGTGGTTTTCTCGAACGTAATGCTCCACTGCAGCTTGTTCTGCGTTCCCTGATAGCATCTCAGCTCGAACATGGTGTAAAAGCTCAATTCAGACCGATAATGTTATTGATTTCCCAGCCTCTCTGGAATTCATTTAACTCAAAACCTCAACTCAGACTTCTCAGTAGGGCCTCAAACTCATGAGCTCCTGATGCTGCGGTAAGGCACTCCAGAGCTCCTGGAGTTCCAGTGATTTCTGTGTTAATTATACTGTACATAGTTGTTTAAAGCATGTTTTAACATGGCGTGCAACCATCCGAGGATTCATCCAACAAAACGTGGACCATCTAATGGGGAAACTGAGTTAAAACAATAAAAAGGAAAAATAATGTGTCAAATGTACGTAAGGAGAACTTTGGACACAACTAAAAGACTAGTCAAGCTGAATTAACCCAGAAGAAGCTGTGTAATCAGTTTCCTTTTCATTTTAGCTTGAGCTGACTCTTCATTTCTGGCAAATGGCAGAGAGAGCATCACTCTACCACTCAGCGTGGACACTTTGGAGAAACTGGACCTCGCCACTGGATTTCCAGTGAAAAGGGATGTTTACGAGGCACAGTAAACCAGAAGCTGTAGAAAGTCTGGTTCTTCAAAGACATCCTTAAAAGGGCTCGAGACGTTCGTGCAAACAAGCAGCATTTCTTAAGCAATCACAAGGCTTTCAGACCTAGGCAGGCGACGAGGTCTCTCCTTCTCCTTCTCACTCGGAAATGGGCTGTTTCATTTACAGACAATTTGGTTGACAAACATTATATGAATGAATCTTTGACTTAATTGTTAATTCTTGTCTGTTTCCACTGTAAGGTTTAGCAGTAAGACATGATATTTTTGTGTCTTTCATTTTTATTGCAAAATGATTGAATACATTTTATTTCATGGTTCTGTATTAGTACCTCTTTTAAACGGACACATTTGAACAGAATGCATCCAGATAAAATTTATTTCAGGCATTGAAACTGTCCGGTGGTGCGACTGTTCAAGCATTTATGCAGATTAAATGGTGTACAAACTCTACCATGTCATTACATTCACGACATGAACCTAAGAAAAACCATGAAAATGTGTCATGAGGACAAATGGACAGGTGTCCAGGCACACAGATTAGTTCATGCACTTTTTTGTAATTGCAAATAGCTTGTAATTAATAAATAATCGTTTTTTTACTTTGCATTAATGTACAGTTGCACCACTCAACATTTTGCCTGTCAGGTCAAATTGCTTATCCTGCATAATAATCATTTTTACCTTTATGAAAGATATGACACTATCAAGCTCATGTCAATACAAAAGACGGACATCTCACAAATCCTAGTTCTTTCGGAATAATTTAATTAAAAATCAGCATTTGTCCTTTCACTTCCATTACAGAGGGTGTTCATTGGGGTTCTGTTTTCTGACGTAGAAGAAGGCAGGTCGGAATTATTCTCATACTTTACTAAGTGCAGCCTGTAAAACCTGCCTTTCTGTTGTTTGTTCCAGTCATGGCTCTTAACTGCTCCAACCAGTCATCTCCTGCTCCCGAGGCCTCCTGGGTCTTCACCTCGCTGTACTCGCTGGCTTTCGTGGCCGGCCTGCTGCTGAACTCCATGGCAGCGTGGGTCTTCTTCCAGATCCGCACCAAGAAGAGGACCTTCATGCTGTACCTGAGGAACATGGTGGCGGCAGACTTGCTCATGACCCTCACCCTGCCGGTGACCATCCTCACTGAGGCAGACATCGGTCCATGGCAGCTGAAGGTGGTGTCCTGCCGCTACACAGCCGTGATCTACTACTGCTGCATGTACGCCAACATCCTCTTCCTGGGCCTGGTGGCTCTGGATCGCTACCTGAAGATCGTGCGGCCGTTCGGGGGAAAGTGCGGGGACTGCCTCTACAGCTACTCCTTCACCACGGCTATGGCTGCGATGGTGTGGCTAGCCATGCTGGCCCTGTCACTCCCCAACACCATACTGACCAACAAAGAAGCAAAACGGGAGACAGCACATTCCTGCCAATCTCTAAAAAGTGACCTGGGGCTGAACTGGCATCAAGCGGTGGTCTACATCAACATAGGCATTTTCTTCACAGTCTTGATCATTCTGATGATGTGCTACGCGTCCATCTTCAAGCACATCCGTCTGTCTTCTGCCCAGTTTGTGAACGTGGGTCCGGCAGGTCAGAGGGACTCCAAGTCTGGACAGAACATCCTGGTGCTTCTGGTGGTGTTTTTCATTTGCTTCGTGCCATATCATCTATGGAGGGTCCCGTTCACCCTCGGCCAAGCTCAAAAATGCTTCCCCCGGGAGGTGCAGGACATTCTGTCTAGTGGGAAAAAGGCTACACTCTTCATGTCATGCTGCAATGTGTGCCTGGACCCAATCATTTACTTCCTTATGTGCAAGTCTTTCCGCAGCAAGCTGCACGTAATGCTGGGATTACCGGCCCTCAGACAGAAATCGACTGTCTACTCACCCATGCCTGGGAAGGGGCCTGTTTATGTGTTGCGTGTTAAGGAAAACTCATCATCATCATCAGCATAGCCGAAGTTGCTATCCCGAGAAACTCTATCGTAAAGAGCACTCTGTGATGACTGGCAGCTGTATTACATGTATACACTGTCTGTATGCTGTGAATTATTGTTATTGTCAAAACTTGTCAAGACAAGTTTGTATAACTAGATATTGTTTTAATACTTTATACTGATGATCAGTTCTTTTCCATGACACAACAAACTCTAGCAACTGGTTTTAACACAACTGAGTAAAGTGATATTCGACTAATTTTGTTGTCAAAACACAAAAAAAGTTACATCATTTTCTGTACATAACATGGAGCTATTTATGCGTGATCCATAAATTATATATATGACTAAAATAACAAGCTATATACATATAGCTAGCTATGAGTGTGTGTGTGTGTGTGTGTGTGTGTGTGTGTGTGTAGGTGTGTGTGTGTGTAGGACCTAGCTATGTCAGTTATGTCAGTCATTTATATGCTCAACCTACATGTTTTATTTTTGTAAAAAATTACAACAATATTTGTAATATTTAAAATAGTTTGACTGAATGTCTAGACATTTTAAGAATGTATGTTTTTTTTATTTTAAAAGACAGCTGATGCCCCACAGGTTGAAAAGCACTGTGAAATGAAATGAAAAATGTTATCTCAAATGTTACACGGCTACGCCTCATCTGTCGTAACAGTGTGACCTTTCACTCACATACAAAATAAACATTATTTGAAATGAATAACGCAGTCTAAATGTCCATGTTTTGACCAAAAAAATCGAGGCACTGAAAAGGGAAGCTTGGATGGTCAGTGAATGCGTTTTCCCTGTAGCTGACAATATAGATCCAAAGACCTACAGTGTATAATAAGTGTCTTTTGAAACTATGGCTGAAAATATGAACTTTTTCTGCTACCTGTGAACCCTAAGTCTGCAAAAACCAAAAACCCTGTCACTGTCACAAAATCAAATTAAATAACGCCACTGAAAAAATATATAATCTGTCTTATCTTTGGCATATTGATTAGATTAAATGAAAGAAATGGGAACAAGTGTTTTACTGTGACAGGCTGCAAAGTGCTTAAAGATGCAAGTTTCCTAGATAAAGGAGTTCTAACCACTCAGCATTCAGCACCACCAGTATACTGATCACCGCCTGATCATCTGGAATCATCTGCTCCTGTTTCTTCACTGGTTCAGGAATGATTCATACGTCAGTCACTGTGTGTCTTAACCAACAAAAACATTCATCTGAAACTGGGCAGGTTCAGAAGGTTTCAAAAACACGTTCGTGTTTGTCAGAAACTATTAGGAAAGGCCTACACTAAATGTTCAGTGAACACCTGAATAACACGATGAGACTTGTTGATGTTACACCAGCTATCAGTTTAATTAAACTGGCTCGGTTCCAAAAATAACCTCTTTAATTGAGAAAGGTTGGAAACAGTCCAGTAAAAATGAATAAAACATGCATACACTCACAGAAACATCATAAGTGTGCCTGAGGAGAAAGAAAGCTTAGAAAAAAATGGTATGGGCCTGAAAGAACAGGGTCACATACGCACAGGCCAGCATACACCATTGCATCCGGTGCCATCAATGGGCAACAGCCCCCCCCCCCATTGCATTTTCAGTTAAAATTAATAGAACAATAGCAAAAAACAAGCTTTGGCAAGAGATAATGACTCTAAGCAACAGTAATGACTGTCCTCACACAGTGTAGGGGAACGAGGAATTAACACTTCATGAACACGTCCCACCACTGAGAGATATTTATATATATTTATATGATGCAGCTCTCCCTCTCTTTCTCACTCTCTCTCACTCTCTCTCTCTCTCTCTCATAGACTAAATTTCACTTTCCTGTCATTTGAATTTGGAACTTTTGCTACAGTATAAAAAATATTATTAGGGTCCAAAGTTTTATTTACAACCATGAAAAGGAAGCAAGACTAAACCGATGTGTTCTGTCAGTTTCTCCTTCACTCCATTCGGTGCAGGGACAACGGCTAAATGTATCTGTGCCTGACAGCCAAACCAGCAGTGTTGTGGTTATTTAGCCTTTCAGAGGCCGTTGCTCGGTCAAAATCAATGATTTATTTTAATCCTACTAGACTGATTTGGGGTCTGTCAGTCTGCCCATCAGTATTCTTATTTCATATACAGCTATGATGCACGAACACCTGGATAAGTAGGACAGGAAACTGTTCGTATGTAGTCATTCTAACACAATATTGCTGTGAGGAAAATCAGTTTAAAAACAAAGAGGAGCAGGACAATGACCTACACTGCAAAAACTCCTGATCTAACCAGGACTTGCAATCTTATTTCTAGCCTAAAAGTCTTCTTGATCTTGTTTTGAGAATAATATCTTATATAAGAGCCGATTTTTTTAGTATATTAAGATTGTTTTAAGATATTTTTTCCTATTTCTAGAAATCTTACCAAGTGTAAATATCTTACTGCACTGGCAGATAATTTCACTCGTTTCTGGTCACTTGTTTTTAGAAAGAGGAAAAAATATCTTAAAACAATCTTAATACACTATATAAGAGCAAAACATCTGCTCTTATATGGTATTTTATGCTCAAAACGAGATCAAAAAGACTTTTAGGCCAGAAATAAGATTGCAAGTCTTGGTTTTTGCAGTGTATTTCTTTCTCTATATAAAAAGACTTGTCATTTTGAAGCGGGCCTGCCTTACACAGTACAACATATCATTTGTTTTTTTCGTTTTCTACTGCTTTCGCACAGAATTAGCTCACACTGCAGAGCTTGCACATTCTCCTCCTCTTCCTCCTCCTCCTCTTGTTTTTGGCCCCCAGGGCCTCATAACTCAGGTGTGGTATGTTGTGTGGAATGTTATCAATGAGCTCGAACAAGGTGAAAATACAGAAGGAAATCTCATCGTATTCCGTCCCTATGCCGTTCTCGAACAAGCAGGCAAATGCGGCGACGGGCGGGGCCCCATCAGACTGGAGCTCCAGGTAGGCCAGGTCTGAGTAGGCACTGGGGCCCTCGTAGATCACCCACGGCTCCGTCCAGCTGTCTGGGTCCCGGGGCCGGACGCTGAGGTACAGGCCCAGGTTGTGGCGACCGGGACCGGCTGGGTGTCCGTAGACCACCCATGTGGGTGTGAGGAACATCTCCACAGAAGCACTAGCAGCTGAAGGTGAGCCCACAGTACATGTTACCCTCCTCAGGAGGTTGGGGGAGGTCTGGAGGAGCTGCAGAGGGGCCGGGAAGCCAATCACACTGCCCTGGCAACCGTTCCTGGGCTCCACAAGCTTCTGGACCAGCTGACCATGTTGGAAAGCAGCTCCATCATCGAAGCTCAAGGCCTGCACGCGGCATCCAAGGGTACTGCGGGCGTTACAGTAGAGCACGTTGGTCCCGTCCTCCTCGTCCACAGACACCATCTGGCACTCCACACTCTCAGGCCCGGTCACCGCCTCCCCAAAGCGCCACACCCTCCCGTGCGTATCACTGTGGAAACAGAAGGAGCGGGGCGTGGTCTTGCACACCTTGCCAAAGCAGTGCTTGCAGTCTATGTGGTAGGTGTAGGCCGGGATCAGCAGGCGCCCGGACTTCAGCTGGATCCCATGGCCCGGACCAAGAGCAAAGGTAGCCCACTCTACAGTGCAACAATCGGTTGACAAAACTGATTAGTCTTATGAAATTAGTCTTATGAAAGTATTAGGAAAGGTGACATTTACATTAAAATAAGAGCACCTTATACTGCATTGTAATGTTAATTTGAGACATGCAGTCACAGTCTGTAGTCTGATATATGCCCATGTTAGGAACTCGGGGCCTAAGTAGATTATCCTCTATGAGAAAAACGAATGGCAGCCTTGGTTAATACAGTAAGGTCTTCACAAATGGCAAAAAAAAACCCTTCTACAACAATGCTGGTATCTGTTATATCTCTTATAGGATTCTAAACATATGTTAGCACTGGACATGAACGAACTAGCAGAATAAATGCCAGGCTTTTAAGCTTGCTAAAGAAAATGACATACAGGGTTTTTTTACATTAGTTTTACAGGGACTCTTTCACTAAAGAGCCCTGATGTCAAGCTGGTGTTTTGCTGTCCAAACAACCAGAGGATAGAGCGTGTATTTTATTACTGTACATACCCATGTTAATTCTCGAGGTCATCTCTGAAGACCTAGAAGGCCCAGAGGATTCTGCTACTATTGTTACTTGTTGGAAATTTTAAAAAAAATTCCAAACCCCAAACATATTTAATCTGAATTACAAGCTGAAAAATGAATGTTGCTGCATGCAACCTCACCTAATGTGAACCAGCAAGGTTTGCCCTTATTTCAACTGTTAAATAACTTTAGAATTCATCAACTGACGTCCTAGGAGGGAGGGCATTGTGCGCAGGACAATATGTATTGGCTCACCACAAGGCACCTCCAAAACCTTTCAAAAACTTTCCCATAGCGTCCCAAATATTGGCATGAATTCAGAGGTCTGTTCCGACACACTGCAGTTCACAACAGGGGGCATCATATGGCATTCACTAATGGTTTGATTAGATATGAAAATAACCGGCCTTGTTTTTATTATATTGTCATTATTATTAATACACTATATTATATTACACTTTAAAAGGTTCTCAGCACCTGTTCCTGAGAATTGCACGCCCTGTACATTCTTTTGTACACTAATCTCAGCTCATGATAGGCTTTATTATTACCTGATGAAGTGTATTCGAGCTGAGAAAGAGTTATGGCATCCAGATTCTTGGGAAACAGAAAGCCAGCAGAATGCAGATTAATAATAGGGTTCAGATTTGAGCTTCACTACCAGAAGGATCTCAATTACACTGACTTTTCTATGAACTAAGCAGGTTTGCCGAAAGTGGATAACCCCATTTGAATCAACCACTCCTCACTTTCAGGTGAGATCTGGTTGTTACTCTAAGTTATGGTCTTTAATTTACTACCAAATTAAGTGAGACAAGGAGAGATGGTGGGTTTTAAGATCATAGTACCAATGATTCAATGTTCCTTAACAAATAGCAACATCACAAACATGAGGAAGGTGAACAGACCAGACTGAAAGGTGGGATATTCTGGGGATATTCTAAAGACTAATGAGAAATCACAAGTTTGGGTTTGTGGAAGAATGTTGGGTGGCTGTGTTCTGGGTTTTAGAAGATTTGGTGTCAACACAGCTCCAGAAACTTCACCTTTGATGGTGTCTCCTATGACGTTCTCAGTGAGGTCAACAGCAGGACTCCAAGTTTCCCCGTAGTCATCGCTGGACACGTAGCAGAGCCTGGCGGCGTTCTTGCCCGTCACCAGCTGGTACGCCTCGGTGGTGTGGCCCAGGACGGCGATGAAGAAGAGGAAGAGCTTTCCCGTGAAGGCGTCATAGACGGGGCATGGGTTCATCGAGCGATGGCCTTTCAGAAAGGCCGTGCTCAGGACTCGCATATCGCCCCACTAGAAAAGTAAAAGAGACGCTTAATGAGACTGAAAGATCTTGGGTGTTTCACATGTTTTTTGGATTACTGTCTTTTAGATGGACATACAATACTGTACAAAAGTAAATCTACCCAATATACCAAAAATAAGACAGTTTGACAGTCATAGAATAGTGTTTTTGCATCAAGAAGGCGATTTAAAGCAAAACATACTTAAAAATAAAATAAATATAAAATACCAAGCCTCGCAATAGTGTATGTAAATGAGCTCTGTTCTGATTGGCCGCTATGTATTTTGCGTCATTCTAAAGCTAGTCCAGGCTAAAACACACATTGTGAATGGGCTGAATATATATATATATATATGCACTGGTTTAATGACAAAAACCATATGTTTTTACAAACACAATTTCTACATATGGACCTGGGAGGATTTTGAAGAATTTTGAATAGAATTTACATACAATGTTCTTTTTCTTTCTTTCTCTTTCTTTTTTGTACAGTTTTTTAGGTGTTCTTTTTTTGATATGGGCATTTAAAAACATTTTAAGACTGGTAACATAGAGTATGACTCCTTTCTTAAGGGTGACAGTGAAAAAGAGTCTCAGCAGACCTCCACATAGTTCCTGTAGAAGGTGCCCTTGCGCATCACCAGAAGGTGAGCCTGGGAGTCCGCCGGGCTCAGCCTCTCCTCGCAGAAGGCCAGGAAGCAGGAGGAGCGCGGTAGGTAGATCAGAGCCGGTACACGGTACGTCACTCCGCTGGCCTCCTTCCGGAACAGAACGTGACGCGCGGGGAAGTAGGATTTGGATCCCATGATCCAGCAGCAGACATCCGTGACCACACTGAAAAAATCACAAAACCGAAACACAGAGCAGTGCACCTCAACCAGAACGTTTCATCACATCTTTGTGTACATGACCTTCCCTGTGTCCAGCAGACCAGTGTGACCTGTCTAGAACAGTTAGAGAGGCCATGACCCAGCACACAGTCAGCATTCTCTCCAAATAAAAAGGGCTTGCAGTAAATGGCACAAAGAACTGACCAGTAACTTTGGCACGACTTGCATTGTTAGATATTTACATACCAACACTAACACAGTATTCAGTATTACTGTAATTAGTAACAACAAATTAATACAGTGACTACTATAAAACAGTACAAAACTACTATAACTGATTTGCTAACTACTGCAGAACTGAACTGTTTGATTCCACATACAAGGCACAAAGTATGATGCACCATTTATCGTTGCAAAGTGATAAATCATACATTTACATACATTTACACCAACTTCTATGTGTTATTCAGTATGATTCTATGTATTAATCAGAGTAATTCAATGACTACAAATTAGCCACTCCTTATTCATTATTCCTATTCTTATGAATTATTATGTAGTAAGTAATATGAACTATTCAGGAACTACTATATGCTATTCTGTATCCGCTATGAATTATTCAGTATCTACAACATCATTTGTACCTACAAACTATTCTGTGTCCACAATGAAATATTAATTCACGTCTACGGACGGTTCAGCATTCACAGCATAATATACAGTAACTAAAATAAAATATTCAGGAACTAATATTGACTTCTGGATCTGCTATGAATTGTTCAGTAACTTCTTAACTCTTCCGTATCTGCTTGAATAATTTATTTGCTACTATGATTCAGTGATTCTGCAGTAATAATTAGCCTGTACTATGACTTAGTCAGTACTACTCATCAAGTAGTATGAACGATTCTGCAAAACCAGTTCATCATTTACAGATAAACTAAACTCCCTAATTGCACATAGAAGAGTCCTTAAGGATAAAGTGTCGTGCACCGTTTTTAATTCATTCGCATTTACGCTGCATTGTCAGAGGCAGAAGAAAGTCTACTCACAGCGCTCTTCTGGCAGGATGCAGTTCTTAACACATTCAGCAGACGTTTGAGGGTGAGATGGTGAATGCATGCGAAATTGCGCGGGTGTGATGGGGGTTGGATGCATTTACACAATAAAGGCCCAGTTTGGACGGCCGTGTCTTTTAGGTAGCGGCCCATTCAGCGTCACGCTCGCAGTTTGTGCAGTGACCCAGAAATGAGCTCGACTCATCAGAACTACTGCGTCCAGTGAATCAGCGATCAGGAGCCATTGTGTGTACACCAATTATCTCCTCACAAACACACTCTGTGGGTGAGAGAGAGAGAGAGAGAGAGAGAGAGAGAGAGAGAGAGAGAGAGAGAGAGAGAGAGAGAGAGAGAGAGA
>JBBIGA010000040.1:27496730-27507852 GCA_037576975.1 Alestes dentex | reverse complement strand
TGATCAGGCGGTGATCAGTATACTGGTGGTGCTGAATGCTGAGTGGTTGGAACTCCTTTATCTAGACTCCTTGTATCCTTAGGCACTTTGCAGTAATACATTTGTTTCTAGTTCTTTCATTTAATCCACTCAATATGACAAAGATAAGACAGTTTGCGAGGCATTCCATAATATTTTTGCACCAACATGATGATTCAAAACAAAACAGAAGGAATGAGGGGTGGCTCTAGGTGTGGCACTTCTAAAGCTGTTCTTTGGGAAACCACGAACTATAATTCTTAAATTATAGTCCTTGTGGTCAGCGGGTTTGTTTCTCCCTATATGACGACACTTTCCTGTTTTCCTCTTCAGAAACTGGTGCCAGTACACGGTATCGAAGACGGTTACGTGCCAGGTGCACAACGGCACTGAGACCACAGTGCAGAGGGTGTTTCAAGGCTGCCGGTGGCCGGGACCCTGCGCCAAACTCATCAGGTAACTTCCACAGGGCCATCGCTGGCCGTCAGTGTGTCCTTTTCGCTTGAAGGCCAAAGAACTGACCCATAAATGAATGTTCTTGGCTATTTATTGTTTCTTGAAAAGCAATCTGCATCTCCCACACTCCAGCAGTGCAGTTCCTCATGATAAACTCACTGGATGTTTGTTATCGAAAAGGAACGCCAGAGTTCTGGACAGTTCCAGTGAGACGGATGAGATATCTGCCTGCGAGGAGCCATTTATTTGATGATTTAAATGAGATCAAGTTGTGAAACTAATGACCACCCTCCAGTTTCAGAACTAACAAACAAGCCCATCTGTGGCTTGTTGTTGTTAAAGTGGGAGAATCGGGAGGCCACTGCAATTAAATGCAGTGGACAAGCAAGACCGGAAACTTCTTGATTCTGCTCTTCTTCTATAGTTACAGGGCTCTGGTCAGACCCGCCTACAAGGTGGCCTACCGGCAGGTGACGGCTCTGGAGTGGAGATGCTGTCCTGGGTTCCTGGGCTCCGACTGCAGCGAAGGTGGGTGAATCTGATTCAACGTTACCCTCAGCAGCTCAACCAATGGTAAATTGTCGCCATACAGCAAAACAGCTTCTTATATGGAAGTTCCCCCGGTGTGTGTTGGTGCTCGAGGTGTCAGACGTCATGCTGAGCTTTGTTTGGTGTTCTTATGTCACAGGGAACCAAAGTTATTGTAATTTTAAAAACATGTAAAAATAATAACCGCTACTGGGGTTTTGAAAACGGCGCCACACGCAAATGCCCATAACGAACAAAAATGAACAAATTTGTTTTAGTTCAGATCTTAGAAAGAAACCGAAAAAAAGACAAGATCTTTGAACCCGGGAGAACTTTCAGGATAGTCTGGGGAAAACTCGCAGAGGGAGGGGCTCCGGGAGCGGCCGAGCGACGGCGCGCCTAGAGAAAGAGCAGCAAACAGCGAGTGTGTAGGAGAACAAACACCGGTTTTAGACTGATTTACACCGTTTATATCTGTTGAAATCAGATTTTACTAATACACTCAGAGTTCTAAGGGTTAACATGTTGATTTAGGCCTGTGATCCATTTGAAACTTCATCAAAGTACCAAAGCTATTCTGACTATCCTAACAAATCTGTGTATTAGAGTTGTAAGGCCCATGGTGATCTCTGGTTTTTAAGAACCAGTGCCAAACCTGAAGAAATGTGTCGTACAGGGAACATGGGAAATGGAGTTGATTGGAGTATGCGGTTTTATTGTTTGTAGAAGTGTTTGTTTCTCACTACTGTTCCTCACTGCTGTCTTTTAACTGTAAGAAAAGTGAACAGATAGTCATGACAGTGGAATGAGACCCTAACTTTGCATCTGTTTACACTATTCCCAAAGAGAAATTTCACAGATTCAATTGTTAAAATCCAGACAAAGCCATTCAGAGTGAGTTTGGTGTGAAACGGTTCATTGTAGAGAAAAGTGCCGACACACAAAATCGCGAAGCGTTACGTATTTTTAATGCTGGTGGTGGAGGCCTAGTGGGTAGGATACTTGCCTCTGGACCAAGAGGTCATGGGTTCGAATCCTACCTTCAGCACACCACCACAGGTTTCCTGAGCAAGACCCTGAACCCCAGGTAGCTCCAGGGAGACTGCCCCCTGTAGTTAGGGAACGGAAGTCGCCTTGGATAAAAGCGCCTGCTAAATAATGTAAATGGTGAATGAAACCAGGAGTCACACTGTCTACAACTTCAATAGAACCATTTTATTTTTAAGGACAAAAGAATACATAAAAAAAAAGGCTGGTGAAATGTCTCAGGTCGTCAGGTGACACAACCACTGCCATTTTAATGGAATAACTTTCTGTGAGGAAGCCTGTAGAAGCAGACGCCTGGTTCCATTCACCACAACCGTGAACGGGTCTGACTCTTCTAGTTCCTCTCGACTGAAGCATTTCACCCAAACCCCCCATGACTGACTTTATTTGTAACCATTTAATTATGCAGAAATTAGGTGGAGTTCCCCTTTAAAATACTGAGTGGGACGTTAACGTTTTTTTCTGCGTACCTCAAGTGTAATTGATTGGAAAAGACATGTTTGGTGTCTGAAGTTCTGTTTGACTCAGATTTTGCATCGGTTAGCAAAAACACAGACAAAATTCAGGCTTTAGCACATCTGTTTTTAGCTCTGCGGCATAACTTTGGCCCATTTATGTAGATAACTGTGTTGCACAGTGTCAGAAACCAGGTTTAATTGAGCTTACAACCAAACATGACCATGAGTATGTAATGATAATGTATACATAGATATATAATACACACACACACACACACACACACACACACATATATATATATATACACACAGATGGGGAAAACTTTGTAAATACCTCACCCTTTCTAGTCCAAGTGGTTTACCTTACATTATTTTGTCTTGTTCTTCTCCTCTCCTCTCCTTCTTCCACCCCCATCAGCAGACCACTCGTAAGTGCTCTGCGGTTTCACACTCTTTAATCAAGATTCTTTTGTGTCTCTCTTTTTCGGAAAGGAGTGAGATCATCCACCACATGCATGGAATATAACCCCCCCTCCTTAACCTCACCACCAAAACATACTGCATAGCTCTTCCCTCACTACTTCCACACTCCATACATCTTAACCTCCTCATCCCAGACCCACCTCCCCCTTCTTTTCCCCTTATCTGTCTTTCCTAGTTCACCCACTGCCATCTAAGCTCAGTGCCGGTTCCAGGCTTTGAGTCTTTGAGGTCACGCCCTTCTACCCTGCAAACCTTGAGTGTTTCATATTGCGTCCCCCAGCTCTCGGCCCAGAGGCCGTCATGCTTGAGCCCGGGCCAGCCGTCTGCGGCCACGTCTGGCTGCGTTGCAGCACATCTGGAAGCGCTGTGGGCCTTTTCTGCGTTTGACGGAGCGAGCCGGCTAGGGAGAGCGCGTCACTCACACACAGGCGGCTTTTACACACATGAGCGCACACACTCTCTTCGTTTCATCCTGGGAGCAACTAGTGCGGGGGGGGGGGGTGTATTAAAGAGCGTGTGAATGATAACAAGGGCCCTGTGGAGCACATAAAGCCCTCACTCACTTTGTCCCGAAGTCTGAAATTTTGGTGGGAAAGCATCCCACTGTGATTTTGACCACAGAGCATCAGACGAGCCCACTACTCAAGAGGATATTGAGAGTGTAGATGTGATATGAGATTGTCCACTGATTAAAATCATCATTCAGCAAAATGATCACGCCTAATTACAGTGATAGTAATCAACCCTCAGAAGTCAGATTAGTAAAATCTGATTTCAACAAATATAAATGGTGTAAATCAATCGGTGTTTGTTCTCCTACACGCTCTCCGTTTGCTGCCCTTTAGCTTGGCGCGCCGCCGATTGGCCGCTCTCCGGAGCCCCTCCCTCTGCGGATTTCCCCCACCCACTTGTGGGCGGAGACTATCCTGAAAGTTCTCCCGGGTGCAAAGTTCTTGTGTTTTTAAAACCTAAAATAAAAGAATTTTGAGCATTTTTGTTCTTTATAGGCATTTGCATGTGATTCCGTTTCTAAACTCCCAGTAGCAGTTATTATTATTACATGTTTTTTAAATTACAATAACTTTGGTTCTGAGTGACATACGAACACCAAACAAAGCTCAGCATGACGTCTGACGCCTCAAGCACCAACACAAACCAGGGGAACTTCCATATAATGATCTGTTTTGCCAGATGATGGCAATTTACCATTGGTTACTCTGCCGGCACAGATCTGTGCCTCTTGGGTTCTAGGGGTTAAACTTTCAAATTAGCTGTTTTCAATTGAGGCTCTTTACTCGAGATGAGATTTTAAAAAGTAGGATATTATTCAAACTGTTTTCAAGCTCAGGCGTGGTCTGCACTAGAGTACTGATCCCTGGTGCTCCTGAATATGGAGGTCTGTGGTTCACTTCAGGTGAAGAACACGAATCCCAGTCTCCGCCCCTTTTCCCTAAAACAACTCCTAATGCCTAGATCTACATCACCTGAGCTCTAATCACATGACTCTAATTAAGGGACACACTATATAGACAAAAGTTTTGGGACACACCTGATTTTCTAGGTCCCAAACCAGTAAAGGCCAGTGACTGGCCCAAACAGCCCTGATCTCAACCCCATCCAGCCTATGGGATGAACTGGAACGGAGATTGTGAGCCAGGCCTTCTCGTCCAGCATCAGTGCCTGAACTCTCAAATGCTGCACAAATTCCCACAGAAACTCCAAAAGCCTTCCGAGAACAGTAGAAGCTGTTCTAGCTGCAAAGGGGGACTGACTCCATATTCAAGTCTATGTATTTGAACGCAGTGTCATTAAAGTCCCTATGGTTGCAATGGTCAGGTGTCCCAATACTTATGTCTATATGGTGTATAGCTCTCAGATTTCCTCATTCAGATTTGTGAAGGTATTGCCATGGACTGTTCCTGCATACCGATCGTTTGTTGTATCCAATTATTTGATTTTTCTGGTTTGTATTTCCCTGCCTGTTTTTCCCGACTCTGATTCTCTTGCTCCTTTGTTCTGTTCTCTGATTCGGTTTGCCTTTCTGGACTCGGACTATTTGGATTCTACTCTTGAACTCTGCTCTTTGCTATGACAGTTTGGAATCTGTCATAGCAAATCTGCAGCTCATGCCAAAGTTATCCACTTGATCTTGTCTTGTTCTACCTATTCCAAATATTGTGTTGAGCAATGACACAGAAAGTAAGATTATTTCAAGAAACTTGTCCTGCAGGTTCTTGTTTGGAGCTTTGTACTAAAGAACATGGCTCGTGCCCAGTAACCACTGATCAGTGCTGTTTGAGTGTTGATGACCGACCAAAGGAACATCACAGTTCCCCTGTCCCCTGGTAAAGGCCTCAACCATTTATTTTTCATTGTGCAAAAAAACAGCATGGACAAATACAGAAGTTGGCTGTCAATCCAAGATACAGCAAAAAAAACTCTCCTGCGTTAAAAAGACGCCAGTAATGAGGCCCCAAACAGTTCCAGAATTGGTTCTGGGTGTGGACTCAAGTTCTCAAGACAAGTGTGAAAACGCCCTTTGAAACCCCATCAGTCTATTAGAGATTTCTCAACATCTCATTTTGAGGTTTGAGGAAAGTGTGCGATAGTTTAGGCATCGTAGTGCTAATTAGTGGGGAGCAAGTTTTACTACTTGTTAGCTTTGTTAGCTCCAGCACAGAACTAAAGAAGCAAACTTTAGATACCAAGCATGTCAAGGTCAGGTTGTTTTTATGCCAGACTTTTCTTCAGCTTGGTTTTGTTCATGTATGGTATTTTTTACACCACCATAAGGAACCATGCTGTACCACAAACAAATGTATTTCCATTTACAAATAAAGCGAGCCATACCCAAGCTGTTCAAAGGCGGGGCTAAAAGTGGGCCGCAGCCAAACTGACTGCATCGCTGCTTTCCGATTGGTTATAATGTCATCACAGCACGGAAAGAAGACGCTGTTTTTTTTTTTTTACTGTATGTGCAAAAAAAATAACAATAGAGATTTAAACTAAGAACTGGGAAGCTGGTGAGGTACAAGCTCTACTGTCTCTTTGGGCTGAAGATAGTTTCAGTGGGAATTTTCTATGGCACTAAGAAATATTTACCTGATGAGAGAAACATGAAGATGCTGTGATATTTGATGCTGTAAGAAACATGAAGGTGTGCCAGCCCATCGCTAACACGTTAGCAGGGTTAGGTTTTCATCACATGGATAAAGAATGGAGAGAAAAAACTCAAACAAGACTATAAATAATAAAAGACCACAATAACAAAAGCAGCTCTGGCAGAAAAACTTTCCACCGGTTCGACTCCATGAACACTTCTGCACCATCCCAGTACAGTTCAGGTACAGTATGGTTCTTGTACACCTGTGGAAAAGTGCCTGTAGTCAAGAGTGTTACTGCACTTCATGGTACATTTTTGGCCTCTAGGACAGTAGGACTCAAGAATTCCTGGAGGCTTCTCAACCTTGTCATTTTGAGGTTTTTGAATTAGAGAGAGAAATACACAACAGCTCAAGGCTGTCGGAAGGCTTGCGGTTAACAAATTGGTCTTTAAATGTGTTGTTCTCTCTGCTGGTGGAGCATGAGAAGCTCTTTCAAAGAAATAACACGCAAACATATTAGTGACTGTTTTCACAAACCAGCAGCCACTGCCTGAGGGGTTCCTCATGGAACGACTATGTGAGACGGGGATTAGGGTGATATTTACGAATATGCCACCCTTGCCATACTGTGTATATACATGACTACGTTTCCTTGCATTGGAATGTGGGGGGTCTGAAGAGTTTTCCTATCCTAAATCACACTTGCTCTACTGATTAACCCTTGCGAGCTGCATGGATTCATGCCGGAAGCACAACAAATGGTAAATTATCGTCATATGACAAAGACAACTCCTTATATGGAAATTCCCCCAGTTTGTGTCAGACGTCAAGCTGAGCTGTTCCTATGTCATGTAGAACCAAAGTTACTGTCATTTAAAAAAACATGTAAAATTATTAGTAATCACAACTGGGGTCCATAAAGAACAAAAATGAACAAATTTCTTTTATGTTAGGTCGTAGAAACAAACAGAACAAACACAAGGTCTTTGAAACTGGGAGAACTTTCAGGATAGTCTCCGCCCACAAGTGGGTGGGGAAAACCCGCAGAGGGAGGGGCTCCGGAGAGCGGCTGAGTGATGATGCGGCAACAGAAAGAGCAGCAAACGGCGAGTGTGTAGGAGAGGAAACACCGGTTTTAGACTGTTTTACTCCATTTATATTTACTGTAATCTGATTTTATCAATATACTGAGTTCTTACACCACTTGCTATGTAAAGATTTCGCACTCCTCTGGTTCTCACACTGTCCTGAAACTTGAGTCGCTTTGGATAAAAGTGTCTGCCAAATAAATGTAATGCAATGGAATGCTCCAGCATTTATATAGGCTGATCCTCAATGGGATTAGTTATGAGTCTTACTCCCAAAGTCACCCCCCCCCAACTTCTCCTCCTGCCCAGTCTTATTTTGGGAAAGACCACAGAGGTGCTGGATGTATCTGTGTACATTTACTCTCTCTGTTTTCTTTCATATCACTTCATTTCCTCCCCCAAGGGGCAGCATGTGGGGAAGCAGGAGTTTCCCAGGGAGTTGGACATCTTGAGGAGAGCGGTACACGGGGAGGTGGGAAGGGGGGGGCTGGAGGGTCACTCCCGAGTTTCAGGATTGTTTAACTGCGACTTTTACTTAAGAAATTAAATAACAGAAGCATCGAAAAACTCGGGCCTAGTGAAGACCCATGTGTGCTTGTTTTAGGGCGGAGTTTTTATTTTGATTGTATTTTGTGTTTTATGTTTACTTTTAAAAATCGGCAGAGGTCAAGGATCTCATGATGGGGCGCCATATATATTTATATTATTTCCCTCGCCAACTGTTGGCCGAGGCTTATCCCTAAAGCACAAGGAATTTTGTGGCTCCAGTGTCTGCATGAATGTAGACTATTTTTGAGCTACAAAGTAGCCTAATGTCGTTTAAGCTTAAAATGTTAATTATTTTATAATGTCCAACGTTTCGGCCAAAATAGCGGCTTTGAAAGCTGTAATATCTCCTCCTCAGTGTGCACCTGTGTGTCACCACATATCAACTATCTGATCGTTCATCCCGAACAAGTAAGAGCACCTTCTGTTTGATGTAAATGATACAAAAATGTGTGTATGGCGAACATACTCTGCTGAGAATTGCAGGCCACCACCTTGTTTCATCCGTAGTGGAACAGTATCATCAAGCCCTAAACTCAGTAGATTATTTTAAATATTTAGTAGACATAGTAATTTCCTGTGATGACTATGAGTGCAGGCAAACTTGTTGTTGCGGTTACTAGGGATGGACATTTCAAGCAAAAATACTATTTAAAAAAAACCACCAGGAATTATTCAAATCATTTTTGAAGATCACTCGCTCATCCGCTCCCCTCCTTTGGTCACTCACTCACTCAACCCCTCCCACCCCCAACTCCACTTTCTCTCTGCCAGAAGATGGTAGTAATGCACCTTAACCCCGCATTAAACAACATAAGAAGAAGAGGAATGACTTACAAACGTGTGGGCTCTATTCTTTTTGTATGTCTGGGGGCTATAGAGCTAGTGGGGGTTTTGGGGGGGCGCTAGCAGAGCAAGGTTGTTGGCAGTTAAATATTGTAAAAAATATTTTTTAAGCCAAGATGTTAGTTGCATTTACTATTCGACTTTTTATATTTTACAGACTGTTCTAAAATCCGTAAATCGTAACCCATCCCTGGTAGATGCCCATACCACATTAGCTTAATATCCACTAATAGTGGCCAAAGACTAGTACCAATTTTTAGACCGTTTTGCTCCCATCTCTGATACACTTTATGGTCACTTGTGAAGCTGCATTAGATTCCAAACCAGTTTACTGACATACTGTGTGTTTGTTCGTTTTAGGCCAGAGAGGATGTGAGAAAGAAAAGGCAGAGTTTCATTTGCTTTACCTTTGGCAAAATGCATGTGTGTGCACTAATGGCATACGTACAACGAAAATCACATCCATCTGGACAGAACGTCTGAGCTGTCCGCGCTGAGAAATCAACCCACCAAACAGCGGCCTCACCTCGCAAAGCGAGGCCTTGACCATCTCTCTAATAGTGGGAAACAGAAGGGAGCCAAAAGATAAGAGAAGTTGGAGAATCGTGGGACAAAACTTAATGAGGCAGAGAAAGTGGGTTAATGGGGTCCAGTGACAGGCTTTCGCCGTTTGGTGGTTTGACCTCGGCGTTGATACCGTCACCTCTGTCCGAGAACACAGACGAGGAACGCAGAGTTCTTCTCACATCTTAGGCCAAGAGCAAGATTCTGACCACCATCTGATCAGCACTAGGTTCTGGAGCAGATGTGCACGGCTGAAAGCGACTCTGCAGCTCTGCTAGGAGCACCTCTCTGGGCTTGAGGAATGATGTCATTGCAGCAGCTTGAACAACTTTACGCGTCGACTCGCTCCGCTCCGCTACACACCATCAAACCGAAAACCACCTCTGTCGCGCTTGAACCCATTCAGTCGTCCCTGGCCTCCACATCTTAGACCCGTGCTGGTGCAGCAACTGGAGCATGCTAGCTAAAGATCCCTCTGGATCGATCCAGAGGCGCCTCGGTTTCAGGAGGTTTTTGGGGCATTTGACGCTGATGAGGGCCAGGACGGCTGCGTTTACCCCCACACAGCAGAGAGGGGTTTCCACGAGGGTAGAGCATTTCCAGAGGGCAGAACCTTGAGCTTGACGAGACCCAGCGCAGTTTGTTCCAGCTTGGCGGATGGCATGCGGAGGAGAGCACGAACGTTACTCTGTAAATCTGCAGCTTAAAAGAAGTGATTGAGTTTACAGGGCCACATTTGGAAGAACTCCAAGAGTGATAGCTGGAACTCAGTCCAGAGCTGAGAAGGACTTGCCCTGACTGAACCCGGCCTCGGTGTCTCCTTTGAGGAACAATTTCATGTCCTGTAGTGAATGCTAATGGTGTTCCTGTTTCAACGAATGGTCATCTGTCCAAAGGCGCTGTCTGGAAATAATCTGTAATTGAGGTTTACTTTCTGCTCATCCAAGTTCACACCCAGGGACAACCTTAGCATTTTAAATGGACATCATCACAGACTGACATGGTTGATCTTTCCTAGTTTTTTTTTGATCACTCAGAGTGAGTCGTTGCTGTGTGTAGTCTAGTCTGTACCATCGTTCTCCCAAAAGTACAGTATTGTCCAAAAGTCTGAGGCACCTGTGCAAATATTTGAAGCCATTTGCATCAGCAGTGACATCAAAAACACAAGTCACCAATAGAATAAACGCAAACGAACAAGAAAGCAGTACAAAATGATCAAGATTTTTTTTATATTATTATTATTAGTTGATATTTTGTGAGCTGGTTAGAAAAACAGGTTTGGTTCCAGATTTCTGCTCTATGCCTCCAGTCATTGTGTGGATTTATGAAATAACATAAGTAACACACTTCATTTAATTAAATGAAGAAAAAAAGAGCCAACCCAGGTATTTGATGGAGCTACGAGTAATACTGGGTTTCCATGAGGAAAGAGGTCTGGAAATTGTGAAAAGTGAACACTTTACCGTACATAAATCCACCATTTACTGTTTTGATGTTATTTGTATTTATTGTAATATTTTTGTTTTAGCACTAACTTAACACTCTACTGCCCAGTGAAAAACAGCTTTTGAGTATAAGGCCACGTCCACACGTACATGGGTATTTCTGAAAACGGAGACTTTTCTATGCGTTTTGGTCTTTTGTTCACATGTAAGCGGCGTTTTGAGTCAGTGAAAATGGAGGTTTTTGAAAACTCCAGCCAAAGTGGCGATTTTTGAAAACTCAGTTTCTATGTTTACATGTGGACCAGGAAAACGAAGGTTTTGAAAAATTGACCGTTTCGCGTCATACTGTGCGCCACCATATGACGTCACAGTCTGCGCTGTGTTTACATAAGGTTTTCATCTGCAATGCCCGTCGTTTACAGAGTACTGCTGCTCTCAACCTTGTTATGGCATGTTTATACTAGGGATGTCGAATTAACAAAAACGCGTTAAAAAATAACGCTGATTAATCGCACCACGTGACTTTAACCCGGTCCGGT
>JBBIGA010000040.1:27482774-27494130 GCA_037576975.1 Alestes dentex | reverse complement strand
TTATACACACCCACTAATTACAAGCAAACAGATCACAGGTGAAGATGGTTACCTTTAATAGCCATTCAAACCCATTTTTGTCAAGTTGTGTGCATGTTATCAGGGGATGTAAACTTTTGATCAGGGTCATTTGGGCAGTTTGTGTTGTGATTATGATTTAAAAAGAGTTCTTTGACAATAAATGGCTTCAGCCAACCACTAACCATGAGTGAAACAAACGTTTTTGTGTTATCATTCATATTCTCTGAAAAATGGTTAAGAAATCATCCATTCTGCCAGGGTATGTAAACTTATGAGCACAACTGTAAAAATGACATCACATGGAAATGAACATAAAGAACAAAAATGCCCAAATTTCTTTTATTTTAGATCTTAGAAACAAACAGAAAGAAACACAAGATCGTTGAATCTGGAGAACTTTCAGGATAGTCTCCGCCCACATATATTTGTTGAAATCAGATTTTACTAAAACACTTTTAAGGGTTAAAAAAACTGCTTAGCAATGCAGAATTACATACTTCTGGTTCTGGTTGTGTCCTCCAATACTTGGTGGAGTCCAGTGGTGAGATTGGTTAGTTTCTTTTTGGAAAGGAAGGATAACAGGGTCACGCTCTTTGAGCATACAGCAGTGAAGCATGGTGTAGATTTAAATGGGCATCTTTCGACTGGATTTCTCTTTTCTGGAGCCTCTCAGTCCTGCTCTTCTCACCAGTTAACTCTCATCACACGTGCGACGTACATACTTTTGTCTGACACGCTGTGCTGTATTGGGTATTGGAGGTATGTCGCACCATATCATGTTTCAGCAGATGATTATTTGCACAGATTTACTGTTCTGTGGTTCCTCAGCTGGCAGGGTTGCTGCACCCCCACTGGCCAGACATGGCGAGACGATGGCAAATCTGTGGAGGAAACGCAGGGGGCACTGAGTCACGGATTTAACCCTTTGAACTCAGGGTGGTTTAAAAAAAAATCTGATTTCAACAAATAACAGCCGTGTAAAACTGTCTAAAACCGCGGTGTTTGTTCTCCTACACGCTCGCTGTTTGCTGCTCTTTTGCTTGGTACACTGCCGCTCGGCCGCTCTCGGCCCCTCCCTCTCGGGGTTTTCCCCACCCACTTTTGGGCGGAGACAATCCTGAATAAAGAGGGTTTTTTTTGTGTGTGTGATGAGGTTTTTACAACCCTATTATTATCATTACAAATGACAATATTATCATTACAAGTGACAATAACTTTGGTTCTAGGTGACACAGGAACACCAAACAAAGCTCAGCATGACATCTGACACCTCGAGCAGCAGCACAAACCGGGAGAGCTTCCATATGAGGAGTTGTTTCGCTATATAACAGCAATTTAGCATTTGTTGTGCTTCTGGCACGGATCCGTGCTGCTCGCATTCTAAGGGTTAAGATCAGCCCTCCAGTTGTAGAGCAGCGTTTTCGTCTACTACTGAACTACTGGAGCTAATCCATTCCTGGAGGCTTGTGATTCACGGGTCAGGGTTTTTTGACCCTCCCAACCCATTATGAGAGACCACCGGCCCCGCCTGACCCGGAAAAACATTCATTAATCAATAACCCAAACCCAGCCTGACCTTCGATGTTTTCTGTAAGTTGTTTATAACCTAGTCGTTACGCGGCTTTGTCGCTTTTTTGACCCCCCCAGTCCAAAGTCGCAAAAGTTTCTAATAAGCTGACCCCAGCCTGCTGACCCACAGGTCAGCCTGACAGACCCATGGGTCACCTCACCGGACCCACAGGTTAAGGGTCAACCCCTCAAATCACTACTGGATACCTTTGTCCTGTGATGAGCAGTCAAACCGTTTTTCCGAGGATGCTCATTAGGACAGTGAGGCATATAAGCCACGGTGACCGATTAGCACGTTCTCCATTGTGAAAACTGCTTTTCTCTTCATCCTTAGCATTTTTGGTCAAGTGTACATCCTTACACATGGAGCTGCAGTGAGTTTGTGTCCTTTTTTCTGTTGTTTTCCATAGTTCAAATCAAATGTTCCCAAATGACCAAGTATGTACTGTAAAGGCAAATGGAGCCAAGTAAGCTTAAAATTAGCACTCTGCAGACTGCCTGCTTAAATCAGACATGTGTCTCGGACCGCATCCAGTTTAAACAAATAATAGACAAAAGTACAGATAGAATGGTTTGATGATTGCGCTAATGGGCGCAAATAAGCTCTCAAGTTCAGTCCCTGGTGATGCCATAGCCACTCACGGCCAAGAGTATAATTGACATGTTTCTGAGTGGATAATGTACCAGGAATAATCACATAGGTGGCTCATTGGAAACATTTGAATGAATTATGTTATCTTCGATTCGATTTTTCTCCGAGACACTGATTTCAAAAAGCGAGCACTCATGTAAAGGTTCTGTCCTTTTTGAACAGGGAGCGCACTGTAAGACTGGCCCGTTCGACTCTGAGAAACAGCTGCTTGGTTATGCCGGACTGGAGGGAGTTATGCTGGCATGTCTGCCTATCAACCAGTTATGTCCGGCCGCACACTGCCCCAGACACGCAGCGCAGACGTCTGGGAGCAGCCTGGCAACGGGAGGCATTCCGCAGGTCACGGCTGGCCACATGTCCCTCCACCCCCCCGCCCCCGTTCTGTGTGTATCTTGGTGCAAATTCAGAACTCCTCTTCTTTTAAGTGGCCAATGGGCTGCCTGCCCAAAGCAGAGGATCGCCTGTCGACCCCCACTTCTCCTCGCTTTCTCACTCTTGTCCTCCCACCCTCCATCCTTTTCTTCTCTGTTTTCATTTCCAAAACATATGTTGACCTCTTGACTGGGAGATATAAATAACTCCCGCCGTCCCTGGATAAATGGGCAGAATTGTTATGTGCTGCGAGATTGTGCTGTTATTACAGTAATATTTATGAGGAAGCCGAACCGCGGGCTGAAGAAGTCGTCTTATATTTAATGCAGCACTAATGCATCAGCCCTGCGCAGATGTTTTCGGAAGGAATTAGCGCACAGGTCCTGGCTCCCACGTTCACGTCCTGCCTGTGTGTCACCCAATATCCAGGCTGTTTGTAAATGAAATCCCAGCGACCGGAGCGAAGGCTAAACCTGAGTGACCTCTGACCCGTGAGACATAAGCCTCCTGTTGTCTTGAACAACTGCTCGTTGAAAACGTTGGCATACCAGAAGACAGCTGCAGTGGCTAATGGTCCGACTTATGGGGGATATATTTGCCGACTGACCGAAACTGGACAGTTGTGCCTTGAGGCATACTGTAAATGCCAATATATGGTAACGTGGGAGAGTTCTACACAAGTGATGCCATTACTGATTTGGTCTTTCTGCTAACTTATAATATTTTGGTAATTGTGAAATTATACACATCAGAATAATAATGAATAATACTTTTGATTAAAATCTAAAAACCATGCTTTCTAAGTCACTGTGGAAGTAAATAGCCTACTCCATGCTCATGAATGGGTCTATGTAAGGGTAACATATACAACCTGAAGGGGACCTGGTACAGAGCCCTGTGGTACGCCATAATGAATGTCATCTGTTTTTAAGAGCTAGACTCCTAAACTAACAAAGTACTGCCTTCCACGGTGGAAGGAAATAGCCCCCCTTTTTTCAGTGTAGTCTTTGTTTAGTATCTGGATTGGTTTTGGCAGACCCTTTGGCCCTGTTTACAGTTGGCATTAACTTCCAATCACCATGATCCGGTCATAGTGGTTGGATTATTGTCCAGTCCAGGCACAGCATGTTGACGCTCGCCTTTTTCAAATGTTACGTTTCCCTACACAAATATTCTGGTGAAGTATGGGCAAGAACGATGTGTGCTCGACTACCTCAGGCCCGCTGCAACTAGATGTGAACAAGTTCTGATCAGGAACACGTTCTGGTCAGACACGTCCTTCCAACGTGTTTATAGACAGCATCCAGATACGGGACGTGTTTGAATGCCAAGTGTAAACAGTGTTTTCGTGAAAACATGACAGAAATCATAAACTTTTAAACCCCAGGGAGGCAGAGTAAACGCAAATGCATTTCAGGTCTATTTCTCCTCCTCCTTGGAGAGATTCTCGGAGGTGCAATTATCCGATGTAATAGCAATGTGTTCAAAATGGTTCCAGCGATGATGCTGAGCAGGAATGTTTTTGGCACAGAGGGCGAAAGTGCTTGTGGACGTCTGTCCACAACTATGTGAGAGAATGACTGGGGTGGTGTGTGCGTGTTTGTGTGTGAGCTCTAATTGTGCAGTAATAGGCTCAAATGTACATAACAGCAAGCATATGATTCGCAAAGGCCTGTGCCATGTTCAGCGATAGGCATGTCAGTATACTGTGCATTTTAGTGTTTATAAAAAAATAGGATTATAAAAAATAGAATTTTTATGTTACCAAAATGATCAAAGTTGTCAAAACATTCCCGATTAATCGCATTTGTCTCATGTGCTCAGATATGACAAGATTTTTATTTATAAAAGAATCAATTTTGTCATGTATCGCAAATCAAGAGTGAGAGCACAATTTCCACCCAGTGTATGTGTCATATATATATACAGTGTATGTGTCATATATATATATATAGTCAATGACTATTTTGATTGTATTGATTGTATATGTCATAGATATCACTCGTCTGTGATTGTAGCCTTTCACTCTTGTTTATACAGCTCGTAGTTGAATCTCTTGAGGAGAAATAAAGCTTCACTGTGCTGTTGTTTTTGTTAGTTTGCTGCTCATTAATTTACTGCTCATTGATCTTGCAAGCCTTCTCTGGCGTAGTCTCCTGAAAATGCTGATAAAAACAAAACAAAAAAATATGTATATGCCTTAAAAGCTGTTTAAAAACTTGTTTGAACAAGAGGTCTACAATTGCAGGTTCTATAATTATAACCTAGGCTTCAGTCTGCACTACTTTATGGCAATTAAAAGCACATATGTTTGATTATTCTGCTAGGATAACAATATTACTACCTAGTATTTTTATTGCATTGTTTTGGTTATTTGTCGTGCAATATGTTTTAATATTTTTTGTGTTGTGTTATTGCCTTTTTTTTTCTTCCAGTTATTAACCCAGTTATTACATGTCACATGTATCGAGAAAGGTTGAAGTCAGTTATTACTTCAGTTACTTGTAGGCAGGTATAATTAAGTTGAGTCGGTTATAACTGAGCATCACGTTCAAACTGAAGGTGTGACTACATGATTTGCATAATGTTAAACTGACATAATAACATTAACTGTTCATGGGGTTAATGGAAACGCTGGGAGGAATCCAGTTTTGCCTGTGGTTTAGCTAGGTGTGTGTGTGACCTCTAAACATGGCCGTCACTGGCCGCTCACTGTGAGGGCTGAAAAGAATTTTAACAGCCATGTAGTCTTAAACTGTTTTTCCAGTTATATATATTCTCTACGGATTCTAAGCCTCACAATCATGAAAATGTTGTCTTTGGGTTTAGGTTAGTAAACACGGAGCCAGCGACGAGTTTTGCCTCCTTTTTATACATGCCCTCAAGGAAACTCTCGGCCCATGTAATTAAACCCTCCCAAACGGAAATCCTGCCTCCTCCAAGGGCTTTCGGTTCTCGCGGGCTGTTTATGGTTTCTTCACCAGTCCCAGACCAATCATTTGCGCAGGCCACGCGGTTCCTTGCCATACCAGTCCACACTGAAGATAAGCAGCTGTCTAGAAAAAAAACCTGGGCCAAACGCCAGGGCATGTCATCGAACCTCGCCTCTTCCTCCGTTTGATTATTGTTCTAGAGAGTGTTTGAAATCTTCTGTTTTTGTTGCAGGCCCGGCCACAAAAACAGGCTCGTCTGAGTCGGGCTGGACCCTTATTAGAACTGATGATGAACTGCGGTGTGGCCTCGTTTCCAATCCCTCCCTGAAAACGAGAGGAGATTAAAAAAGACACACCATCTAGGAATTTATTTACAGAGATTACAAAACACACCATCTAGGAATTTATTCTGAGTCAGTAGCTCAGGACTGCAACTGCACTTTATGTACACTCTGTTGTATTCATCCTATAATCCTGTATTTTTCTGTAAATACGATTTAGATTGTTTATATTGTTGTGTTTTTAGATTGTTTATACTGTTGTGTTCTTTTTGTCATGGTTGTGCTTGAGAGACACCATCGACCGGAACCAAACTCCTTGTGTATGTCCGCGCATATACCAAAAAACACGACTCTGATTCTGATTCTAATGCAATGCATGATAAGATAAGCCTTTAGAAAAGCCTTGGTTGATTGGGGTGTTTCTAATGATTGGGGTGTTTCTCCATGATTGTCGGGCAGTGGTGCTTGGAAGTTTGTGAATCCTTTATAATTGTGTCTATTCATCTGCCCCTAAAGTAGATTAGGAGCAATGTGATATATATACCCATTTCCTTATTAAGGGAAAATGTTCCAGTATTTAATAACTGTGAGTGGCAGAAGTATGTGAACCTCTACAATTAGTGTCCCAACCCTATGCACTCATAGTGCACAAGCTTATTTCAATTAGCTATGTAGATTTGACTGACACCACGGCATCAAGCCATGCAAGTTTGAGATAAATTGGCCTGAGGGGTGAAGAGGCCATGGGCTGAGGTTGGCACAGCGGGCATGTTGCAAGTCAGGGAGACTTCCGAGCAGCAGACGGACAGAAAACAAGTGCCTGAAAAGTGAGTGACTGATGGGGCGGTAAATAAAGGGAACGGCAGGAGAAGACGCGAAGGAGGTGAGAGAGAGCCTGTCCACAGCTGTAGGTGTGTCAGAGCTCAGGCTCCTGACGAATGGGCTGATTTAGTACTGGAATAATACAATAACGAGTTGTAATTTGTTGTTTCAGTAAAATGTTCGCTCTGGGGACTCATATAAGTCATTCATCTGCTGGCACTGGGGTATGCTTTAACTCACTGCTGCTGGAGAACATTCTTCAAGAACACTGTGGCCCATCCAATTTGTGTGTGTGTGTGTGTGTCTGCTTATGTGAATTACTATATAGTGGATAACTGTATATATGTGGCTGATCAAATAGCCAACTGCTATTCATTCTTAGTGGTGTGGATGTTCCCCAGACACCTTCGTCATTAAAACACTCATTTTTACTGAGGCACAATAAAGCTATGCATTGATCAAACAAGCCATGCCTTCGCAGGGTTTATTTGACAAACAGCCTCAAGAGAATAATTTAAGCACTTTGAGAGGTATAAAAGGGAAAAATAACCCCTCTCTCTCTCTCTCTCTCTCTCTCTCTCTCTCTCTCTCAGAATGTATGAACTGTACCGGTTATACTGACTTGAGCGGTCGCCTGAATGCCATTGAATCTAAGGTGAGGCCTAAATGTATGAAAAGAATTATAATAATAATAATATTTTTTGTGGTTATGGTTATTATTGGTAATAGTACTAGTAGTAGTAGTATTCAAGTCAATAAAATGCTATAATATGAATCTATTTGGAAGGCAAAAGGATAACAAACATAGTTAGCAATGGACCCAGCAGAGAGCCCTGAGGTACACCATAATGAATTTTGTTTCTTTTTAAGTAGTAAACTCTCAAAATACTATCAGTTTTACAATGAATTATGCCAATTATCAAAGATCAGAATGGGTTGTTAATCTCTACGGATGAAAATGTTTGGTAAGGTTTCATCCATTTTGTCTTTGTTATTCAGATCAAACTCTTGGAAGTGGCCAAACTTCGGCCTCCACCCGTAAGTAATTTGCCAGAGGGATCAAAGGACAACGAGGTGGAGACTCCAAACCCAACCCCTATGGGACCCCCACCCTTCTGGCAGCCAGGTGAGGCAATGTAAACATCATCATCATCGCAGCACCTGTCGCCTCATTCCTCATGAAGCATTAATCCCAGTTTTTTCATCGCCGAGTAGCGTTTTGTCCCGGGACGTGAGCGCTTTGAGATTTGTGGCCACAGACGAGGAGAAAGTAATTGCCACAAGAGCGGAGGAGTGATGATATGTTGAGTCTATGAAATGCGGTTGCCTGGAGACGTGAATAAAGTATATTCATATTTCTTTAAGGCTCGAGCAGCCAAAGGTTTCTTGCGTGTGAAAATTCTCACCTGGTGTTTAATAGCGGTAAAACCTTCTCGGGGCAAATATGTGCAGATTTAGCAGGTCAGAGGAGGAGTGCTGACCCAGCCATCCAAGCGCAGTGGTACGAAGCGGGAGAGCTGTTTGTTTATGAATTTCTCACTTTTTTTTCTTTAATTTATATAGCTATATTTCACAGCGCGGAAATGATACACCGTTGCAATTTTGCTCAGCTGAAAGTGGTTTTAGTCTTGAAGTCTAGGCACTAGGCACTTGACCACTAAATTGTACTTTTTGACAATAAGTTTACATCACATAACCTTTTTGTTTGGTTTAACCACATTAGAACACAGCAAGCATCGATGGCGATTATACAATTACAATAAAAGCATCCCTCAAAAATCAACTTTGGAGTCGTTCTGTCAAACAATATACACCGCAAAGTTGTCTTTTTTCCAAGACAAGACTGAATCTCTTATTATCCTTTATCATATTGCCTGTTTACATCTTTATGGCCCTGTCCAGTGTTTGATCTGGCAACCCAGTGCAGGGACCTGGCTTAACTATATGGAATTGACTTAATAGACCTGAGGTAAACTTCCACAGTGAGGCAATACAAAAGCTGTTCCATACAATAATACAAAGGATCCACAGCCTGTGAGGATGAATTAGAGGCCTGGATTACATTTCACTCTATGAGAATATTTTGATATTCCACAATAACAGCGTCCAGCGTGTCCAACATGTGAATTTATGTTTGCATCTGGCAGCATGTCCACCGCATTTATTTCGGATATTCGCTTCGCCTGGCTTTAGAAGGTATTGCAGATACGGACGGGCAGGATGAAAGGAAAGGTTGGAAAGTATTTTGGGTGTGTTTTTTATATACAGTACTTGATCCAGCCCTCATTTCTTCATCTTTTGCTTCCAAAGAGTCAAACTTACATTTTGGATGTGGTCTTGAGGAACAGTTCTCCAGGCTTCCTGAAGGACTTTCAAAGACTCTCATTTCCAGTCCAGTCCCTGAACCTGGCCAAATCGCTTCTTTGTTCACTTTGGCCTTTGGTACAGCATGACATGTTGACATTTTAAATCTGTCCTTTACTTGAATTATTACATTCCTAATCATCTGAATTTATTTTCTATGTGATTTTTAGTTTATTTTTGGCTTTTATCCTCATTCTTATTTTGTTGCACTTGTAGCACTTTGGTCAACTTCGCTGTTTGTAAAAGTGTGTTATAAATAAAGTTGCCGTGGCCATTGCCATAAGTAGTGACCGTTGCACGTAAGATACTGCACATAATGAAATGTTTCCGCACTCATTTAGAAAACGTCACAGATTCCTGGTTGGGATGCCCAGGGTGCTTTCTGTATGGGGTCCACACAGTCCATTAATAAGCAAACAAGGGATGTTAAATTTCTGCTAGATAATGAGTGTGTGTCTGGCCTATGATGGACTGGCGACCTGTCCAGGGTATTTCTCGACCTGCAACCCTGGTTAGGATAAACAATGATGAGTGAATGAAAATATTACGTCTCTACTTTTAGATCAGCCATATGCCAAGAGCTGCACTCCATTTATAGCAGGAAGTCTGGGTTTCAGAATAGTATTCCACATTGTTTGTCTTCATTGTGTGCAGGTACAAGGGGTCCTCCAGGGCCTATTGGCCCTCCTGGTACCCCAGGCTCATCAGGCCCTCCTGGGCCTGCAGGGGAGACGGGGGCTCCCGGACGACCAGGACCCACAGGTAAAACTCATCATCCAGATCTTTTCTGTGATGTGAACGAACATATTAATAATTATCTGCGTTCAAAGACTCTTCTACAACAGACTGGGCGGAGTCCACAAGCCAGGGATTTCTCACTAAGCTCCATAACGTAAACACATTCAGTCAAAAGCCTTTGCACACCACAGGCATTTACCACTTATCCATTTATGTCGTGAATTTTAAAGTTGTTGAAGTTGAGTGAACAGCAATCACTGAAAATATTTCCAATAAAACAAGTTTCCTTTATAAGATGAGAGAATCTGTAACAGTGCAGGTCTGACTCCTATTAACTGGCTGTGTGGTGATGCAGAGTCAAATTCTAGCCTGTCCTTCGACTTTAAATGCACTCGTTAACTGTTCCATCCTACTGGCTGAAACCTAACAGCTCGTTAAATATATAACACTGGTGATCCACCTTATAAGTACAATTATATTAAGTGTGTTTTTTTTTTCAGTGCTGTCAGTACTGATGAGTAAGGTCAGCACTGATGAATACAAAATATGACGTTGTCTGGCTAATAAAGGCATTCAAATGGTGAACATACTGTGAATGTGTTTGTTAGAAAAGAATACTAAGTGTATTTTTAGTAAATATTAAGTGAGCAACATGCAAATATATATGAGTATATATTGTTTACAGTATGTCATGCAGTGTGCAAAGCCGTATAAAAAAAGAGATTAATTGCTAACCACATCAGCCTCATTACTCCAGTGCAAAACCAAAGAAGCAAAAACTGATTGTGTACATTTGGGGAAAGTGGATAATTGTGTAAATTAGACAGTTTGGCTATGCACACATCATGAAATGAATTATATAGGCATTGTAGTTTTAATGCTGTTAATCAGACTTCGCAAACGGAAGATGCTCAAAATGCTCATGTTCGTTCCCAGGCCCGAAAGGGGAAAAGGGCATCCCTGGTGTAACTGGTCTTCCAGGGCCTCCAGGACCTCCAGGACTACCAGGCCTGATCAACTCTATCCCTTTAAGGGGGGATGTGTTTCAGGACGTCAGTCAGGAAACAGCAGGTGGGTGGATTCACCCGTATATATGTTCATGAAATAGTGACTCTGACATGATAGCCAGTACACCTGTGAAAAATACGTGGAAGAACTGTAAGTAAATATGTGTAACTGACATGTACAGATATAGGCAAATTGATGTTTTGTTGATTTTCTTGGTGAAATGAGTACATGTCCCATATAGGGAACACATTTCTGCACAATTCTGTTTATTTTGTCCATCTGAGTTTAACATATTTGGAAAAAAAATACTATAAAATGTGACTTGTGCAAATAGCTCATTTTTTATTTTATGTTTTATTTAAATTGTAAATTTGATTTCAATTTGTTTTATGTTCATTTGAAAATTGAAAGGTGACTTGTGCTCCAACATTTGCCATATCCATTGCTATTTGTTCCCTGTAGAGGATGTGTACTTATTTTCATACTTATGAAAAATATGTCATTTGATGGGAGCTTTTACTTACAACTGTATCTATATCTATATCTATCTATCTATCTATCTATCTATCTATCTATATATATATATCTATATACAT
>JBBIGA010000040.1:27472551-27482674 GCA_037576975.1 Alestes dentex | reverse complement strand
GAAAGAGGACATGAAGTTAGTTGGTGGGAGAGTTGAGGATGCAGCAGATAGGACTAAATGGAGACAGATGATTCGCTCCATCTGTCTCCTGAAGGGTAAAGCCGAAAGAGAAAGAAGAAGATATATTTATGTTAGGGTGTATATACATTATTGTCGCTGAACGCATTATTTACTTACTGGCAACCATTTTTTATGCCGCATTAACGCAGTTTTTTGATTTTGAAAGTTTTTAAAGGATTTTGCATATAACAATGCATTTAATCGCGATTCATTGCAAAAATCATGCAATTAGGCCTAATCGCAATTAAACATTTTAGTCATTGCCCAGAAATAATATACACACACAGTTGTAAGTAAAAAGTACAAAAAAATATTGTACAACTAGCAGCAATAGTTTTTCATGAATCTGTAAATAAAGAATTCTAGACATTGTTTTGAAATTGTCTAAGGAAATATAGTCTTACTGTTTAGCTTAGTCTTAGTTGTAACAGTGTGTTGACGCGAGCCTTGCCTTTTGGAGACTGTACTTACTTTAGCACGGCTCTTGCTGTAAGTGCTTTAAAAGATTGTAACAGATACTAGGAGGGTGATTAAATTCCGTTAAGCACACAACTCAGCAACCAACAAACATGTCTGGTGAGAAAAGTTACTTTTATGGCAGGAAAGCTTGAGGGTGAACCCAGAGAACCTGGACGGAGACTCTGAGTTTCATTAGTATACTGTGGTGTTACTGTAGTGTGTTCTATAAAATACGTGGAAACAGGCAAATATGAAGTAGTCGGTGGTCAGGTTTTGCGATAAAGCCATAACAATGCCTTTAATGGCACCAAAACTATAAAGTTTTCAGAAAATGTGTGACTTTGCTCACTCAGTAGGAATCACAGCAGTAGGTTCTTTCATGTACACACTCGTGGATGCAAACCCAATTTCTTACAGATGTTGTCGAGGATCGTTACGCACAATTTACCTCATTGAAGATGATTGCCAAGAACAACTGCATTGTTTTTAGCTAGATTTGCTCCATGACTTTGACCCATGGCACTGTAATTATAATTTCCATATTCAGCGGCATACCTTTCTGGCATTGTAAAACTTCAGAGTGGTCTTCACT
The DNA here is from genome assembly GCA_037576975.1 of Alestes dentex. NCBI lineage: Eukaryota > Metazoa > Chordata > Actinopteri > Characiformes > Alestidae > Alestes > Alestes dentex. The sequence goes on along the minus strand of JBBIGA010000040.1, from coordinate 27,481,563 downwards.
CCATCACCATGAGCTCGGCGTTTTGGGAAAGTGTCTCAGCTATCGGAAGACTATAACTTCCCCAGTCTCGCAAAGATTTACCTCCAGCACCAGCCAAAAACAAGAGGCATCAAAAATACAGTACTCGAGCCTCCCCTCATTACTTTATATATTGCTTTGAATCACCTCATTGGTGCATCCAACTGTCTTATCTTTGGCACACTGAGATTCAATGAAAATAACGGGAACAAATATTTTACTGCGACAGGCTGCAAAGTGCCTAAAGAGACGAGGTTCCTAGATAAAGGAGTTCCGACCACTCAGCATTCAGCACCACCAGTATACTGATCACCGCCTGATCATCTGGAATCATCTGCTCCTGGTTCTTCACTGGTTCAGGACTTCAGTTAGTACTTAATTCATACGTAGGTCACTGTGTGGCTTAACAAACAAAAAACATTCCTCTGAAAATGAGAGGCTTTGCAAGTCCTTCAGGAAGCCTGGAGAACTGTTCCTACATTAAAAATGCTAGAAAGTCTGACTCATTGGAAGCAAAATATAAAAAAATGCGGGGTAGTTCAAGACTTTCGCACATTACATGTATCCAGACATGTATCCGGACATAATGGGTGCATTCGGCTGCTTTGTTAATACCAGTGTAAGCAGCTTTTACAGTACCATGGAAAAGAATGTGCCTTCTCTCTATTCCTTATGTTTGTCACACTTAACTGTTTCCGACCTTCAAATATAAAAATATATAAAACAGCCTGTGCAAATGCAAAATGCAGTTTTTAAGCAATATTTAGCATTTCTTAAAGGAAAAAAAACAGCATTTGCCCTCTTAAGCCCCTTGCCATCAGTTAGACTAAACGCATCCAGGACTGACTGCTGCCAGCCCTGTTTAATCTAAACATTAACTCACACAGAACCTTTCCAGCAGTGTGGAGTGGGCGAAAGGTCTAAACAAGCCGTACCAAATGCTGTGATCAGTAGAAATTTTGCATTCAGAAAATGCTTTTCAGACAATGCTTTTGCCGTTATCTCCAAATGGAGCAAACTTGGAACAGTGGCGAATCTTCCCAGATGTGGCCAGCCTATCAGAATTTCCTTCAAGAGCACAGTGGCGGCAGGAAAGGATCCAAACAAACATCTAAGAAGCTGCCTCCCTTGCCTCAGATAGAGTCAGCATTTATGACCAAAAGCCGCTGCCAACAAGAGAAGCATTGTGACTGCATTCACTGTAGTCACGTAACTTTGAGACAAGTTGGAGTGGAGCTTGTTAATCATCCAACATCCGTTTCAGACTTCACTGAAGCTCTCATAGCTGAATGCAATCAAACCCTTACAGCAATGTTCCAACATGTAATGTAAACCTACTGCCCAAACCTACTACAGGGGGTCCTCGAGTTACGACGCAGATCCGTTCCTACTACAGTGACGTGACACGAATTCTGGTGCAAGTCAAAACACACCCCAGGCTAAGATCCTAACACAGCTGTAAAATCATAATCTAGCACATATAAACATAAAAACCCAACGAAGCCACAGAAAAAGGAAAAGGGCAAATATATTGTACTGTAGTAGCAGAAAAAACGACAAAAAATAAGTTTGCAACCAAACTAGTTCGCCCATGTAGTTCGTAAGTACGGTGCTGACGGTTTTTATGGGAGTGAGCGTTGTAAACTCCTCGTATGTCAGGACTGTCGTAACCCGAGGACCCCCTGTACTGTCACTGTGACATTATTTCGCATAGTTCATGTATTGATACTCGTCTCCTTGGTCAAAAGTTTGTGCAAAAGTATGGGCACCCCACTTCCATTCAAATGTGTTATGAACTTTCGTCTTTGTGCAAAAGTATTGGTACCCCGCTCTCCATTCAAATGTGATATGAACTGTCATCTTTGTGCAAAAAGTATTGGCACCCCCTTTAGGGTACACACATTTAATGGACAGTGGAACTCAATACATTTTTGCAGTTCCTTGCAGAAATGCATACCTAGTTTATTAGTCAGATGTAAGCAGATGAAGAAACAAAGGACATTTTCACAGGTGACATCTACTTTTTGACCTATCTGTCGTTTGGTCAAATTCTTCTAGACTCCAAAAGACAATTCCCCTGATCAGCAGTGACGCCGTACGGTGTGGCCAAGCATGACGGCATATCTAGTGAAAACAAAAATCTTGGCAAAGTCTTGACTTCTTCTGTCATCGTGTCTCATCTTCAGGAAACCCTGTGGTTTTGTTTCCATCCAGCTCTGCGCCCTGTTGAGGGCATCGAGGCCAGGTGTTGTTTTTCCACTGGTTTATTTCCTACATTAGGCTGTAATTTCCTCACGCCATCCACTGCTGCACTCTTGGTGTGACCCCAGTTGAAAGAATTTCACAACATTCCTTTTTTTTTTTTTTTTACATGGAGAAGCAATTACGAGACACGGCGACCTCCGAGCAGTGTTGTTTTCTTCATCATTTATAATAAATGAAATAATCATTTTAATGACATAATTACTAGTTGTATGTAATTTACATGCTAAATATCCCATCGTATCCTGTGGGAAAGGAGGCTTCATGGTTTTGAGATGCTTAATTACACACTTACTTGTATTCTAACCTTACGTGACCAAAACCAAGGCCGCGACAGCAAACATTAAAATGGAGGAGACGTTCAGCGGGACTTGTCAGAACTTCTGGCTGCTTTATGTAAACTTTCCTGTGCAAATCGGTAATAAATATTGCAGACATCCCTGTGGTTGCATTGCTGCACACATGCCCTGAAAACGCATCCCATCTGAACAGCGCTTAAGGGCTTAAGGCAGGTCTCCGGACTTCTCCAGTGTATCGCAGGACCTATTTTCCTGGACTGGAAGTATTTAGAATGATGAATCTCCATTCAGCATGTCATTTAATCCCCCGTAATCCAGTCTGCGAGGAAACCCGGCCTAAGAATGTCTTAAGCATGACTGCATGGTCGGTGCTGCACTTTCTGAAGCAGCCAGCAGGGGGCGGCAGAGTCTCGCGCTTGCGCGGGGCCCGGAGCAGAGCTGCTTTTGATTAGGCCCCTGGCTCGCCGCTGGCCTGGGCGCAGACTCCAGTCAGCTGGCTGTAAATCAGCTCTAATTTGTAAGCTGTCAGCGCCGCAGTCTGCTTTCGGAACCTCAGTGCCAAAGAGCAACCGTGTGTAAAAGGCGAGGGCGAGACGCTAGGACCCCCTGGGGGAGGTGGGCTGGAGAGGCGGAGCACAGCAGCTCCAGAAATTGGTTCCAGAGGGACTCTGCCAGGCCGGCCGGGCTCCTCCGGCAGCTTTGCAGAGCAGGAGGAGTTGTGTGTGTGTTTGTCTATACGTGTGTGTGTGTGTGTGGATTCGTTTCCCCTCAGGCAGAACGGAGTGCTGATGCACAGGCTGAGGTTTGGAGTAGGCTCCAGACAACACCAGAGGCCTCCTGCTGTGCCCAGTCTCCAGAGGCACAGGAGGTGTGTGAAGACGATTGCATGTGAATTTTCTTGCAGCCTTTTACACACGTTGCCTTAGAAAGTCTGGGGACTTGTTATATTGTACACACACACACCGCTGAGGACTCTACACCGCATTGACACTGGACACTAGACTGCGAGACAGTGGACCATGACCGGCCGGGTTCATCCGCCCAGGCCTCCTAAGATACAGAATGTTTATTTTCCTGTCTTTATTCTAGTTACTGCCCTCATATGAATCAAATTTGACAGTTTGACAGCTGGCACACTGACGGACGGTTTGATGAAAGTGGGTCCAGATCCACTGGACTTCATCAGTGGTGAAAACGAAGAGCAAAGCATGACAGCAAACCGTGGGAAGACATCAAAGAGCGAGACGTACAAGAACAAAGAAGCTAAGCTGAAAAAGCAGCTAAGCAAATATAGCTAGTGACATCGAATGACCTAGCAAAAAATGCTAATGTCATTGCTTGCAGAAATCCCTGACCTACACATTTGGCGAAAAACATGGGCTGCTTAAGTCAGCTTTAGTTCCCTAAGGTGCAAACAGTACCCTCAAAGGTCTTTAAAGTTCACTTGTGTAACTTAAATGAGCTTTAAAGGTACAGTACATTGGCCTTCCCAAAGGAAAGAAGCAGATTTGTATCTTTACTTCACTCCTTTTAATCAAATACAGAGACTGGAGGTGTGTGGAATCAATGCAACTTCAATGGAATATTCAAGTTTAGTGCAATATGTTGCCTTGAAGGTTTAGCCTTGGAGGGACCCGTTTTCTAGGACTGTCAATAGGCCCGAAAAGTAGTTTGCGGTCCATCATCTGACATAAAAAGCCTGTCCTTCAGTTGAGCAGTATAATCAAGCAGTGACACTAAGCTTAGTGAGCTCCTTGACCAGCTTCAATAAGATAGGGATATTAAACCTTTGTCATTGGCAGCCTGTCCTGATGAGGGTCTTGCTGTTTACTTGAGGTAGTCGGTCTCAGCAATATTGGTTGCAAAGACAAGTGAAGTGTACTTTGGGTCAGTGATGTGGTACCTATACTTCAGGTACCAAACCTGCACCTTTAGAGTCGGGACGTTGCAGTGGTCATACCCTGCAAAATCAAACATCTTAATTTTACCCCTTAAAATGACCTTAATGACCTTAATTTCAGAACCACCTGAATTAACACCTTAAATTTAAGCTTAAGCGGTTACACGTTCATGCCTTAATTCTAAAAAATTAAGGCATCAGTTTCACAAATTAACGTCCACTTAATTCAGCTGAAGGGGTTCGGTGTATTTTCAGGGGTAAGTTAAGGTAGGATTAATTGCATTTGAAGCACATTGTGTTTCGTAATGATAGGCAGAAGACTGTAGGCCGCAAACCATAGGATGTATGTAACCAGGCTCAATGTGACACACATGCCGTTGCAAAATAGCTTCTCCTTTGTTGTGTGACAACATGATCATTCACATACCCTCTTCCCAGCATACGCAATCATGTGACTGGGAGCTGTCGGCGGCCAAGTTGAGCATGTGGGCCCGTTTCAAGCTAAGCCCGAGAGAGAGTGGCGAGTGGCTCGGGCCCATTTGGGACAGCTGTTCCCCTCACAGTCACTAACACGCCTGGCCAAATGGACAAATGGACGAGTGGAGTTCCAGCACTGCGGATGAAAGGGTAGGACTGTATCCCTCGCGTGTGGTGAGGTGGATTCCTTGGCAGGTCGTTGGAGTGGTTCTCAATCGATGGCTTTGTCTGTATTAATGCCTCTCATTGACTGGGGTTAATGGGGGCCGGGGGAGAAAGGGGCAGTGACATCATCTGGTGAACAGGGGGCATCCAGTAACCCTGAACTGACCGGATCCTTCTGGAACGGAGAATTGTGTGTTATCCCACCAGACAGTGGGGTGTTTTATGGTATGGGTTTGAATCTGCATCCAGACCTTTGGTCACGTCACTGTGTCCGGGTCCCATTCGCACCCGTGAAAGTAGGTGGGAGCTTCTGGAATTTGAGTGGTGGTCACAGAATTTCTCATGCAAACACCATTTAGCAGCAACTGAGGAGCTTCAAGCTCTGGTATACCATCTACTTAGTTGGGTTTTATGTCAAGAGTCGCGGACTGTGATTCTGCCGAGCTTATTTTATAGAAATAACAAGTGGCAACCTATAACAATTATTATTATTTCTACGTTCCAATATTGGGGCTCTCAGTAACCCCGTAGGAAGGGTAACCAAAGGGTCCTTAGAAATGGTCCAGAAGTTGTCCAGTCTGTGGCCTCCAGTCTCATGGACTTTGGACCTGTGTTCTGAAGTCTTCAGCGTCACCACGTCAGATCTGAGAGGCTTCACAGCTTCAGACGTATAAGAAACGGTAATAAAAAAGGCACTTCAGCTCAAGCCACTTCCATGGGTCCTCAGGCTCCTCCAGATGGTCCACATCTTTGCTCTATCCCAGGTCCCAGAATATAGAGATAGGAAATATGTGCCTGGAGGAGCCTGAAGAGTGTCTCCTAATCTCCTAAGGTCTCTCTTCGCCATCACTCACATGTGTGATATGGAGCTAAAGCTGAAGCCTTGCATACAAAAAAATGGTTAAATTGGATTTGCCATTTAAAGCAAGGATCTGTATGTTAATCTGTATTGTTTCTGTTTGTGCGATTGCATTTGCAGGACCACCAGGGTCACCAGGTCCTTCAGGTATGACACACACACACACACACACACACACACACACACACACACACACATACATACACACATTTACATGCTGGAGTATTTTCACCTTCACTTCACATGTATTAAAAAGGAAAAGACAAATCATTTATCTTAAATGTCTGAATCAATGTAAGTGTAGTTTGAAGGAAATCCACTTGATTTTAAATGACACATTTCCATTTCATTTGAATTTTGGTCTATATTCAGATTTTTCTAGTAGCACCACCTTTCCATTTTGACCTTACCTGCGCTGTCTTTGTTCAGGCCCCCAAGGGCCCCCTGGAATCCCTGGTGTACCTGGACAAGATGTAAGTGTGACCTCAAACTGCATGTGCTCAGCATTTTAATTCCTTTTCTTATATTTCCCACATACGCTTTGTATGTTTAGCATAATTCGTTTGGACTGCAGTGGTGGGTACGACTTCCAGTATGTCTGTTTCAGGGTGAGAGCGGCCTCCCGGGCAAGGCTGGACCTCCAGGGCCTAAAGGAGACGCTGGTGAAAGGGTGAGGTCGTGTTACTGTATACAGGGTCCATCCTGAGCAGGTCCCCTGTGTCCAATCAGGGCTTTTAGCAAACACACATTCACTATGTGGCGGAAATGAGTTAGCTGAGCAAGACATTAACATTACTGGAACTGGAATGCATTTCCTTGAGTAAATGTGAAGCGCGCCACAGCTCCACTGCTCACATAAGCTCAGTTTCCAACTTGCATGCCCGGAGATGGGTGAAGGAAAAAAAAAACGTGCATGGCCGCAAAAGGCAGGGATTAAAAAAAAAAAGCTCAGAGAAAAACAGCTGGCTCACTTCAGCTCTCAAACTAATGCACTTTAGTGTCCTTAAGTGAAAAGGTGAAAGTGATCATTCTATTGTACGTGAACACACCACAGCACACAGTGTGAACTGTGTGAAATTCTTCCTCTGCATTCAAGCCACTCACCAAGTGAAGCATCGGACAGCCAGGATCACAGCGCCCGGGGAGCAGCGTGTGGGGACGGTCCCTTACTCAGGGTCCCTCAGAGGTGCTTAGCAGTCTTGGGACAGGAACCCACAACTTCCTGATCTGGACTGTCTAGCAGTTTGCTGGGTCTCAGGGCTTAATACAAGCATTCATGGGTTGATCATTTTTTATAAACCAGAACACTTTTGACACACGTCTGTCTTTTCATAACTGACCTGTGCTTTAGTGTCTTAAAGGCTGTTTTTGGGCTTGCCATCTCTTTAGCTAGTGCACAGCTGTCTTGGTGCCTGTAGCTACCGTCCCCACACACTGCTCCCCCACACACTGCTCCCCCACACACTGCTCCCCCACACACTGCTCCCCGGGCGCTGTGTTCCTGGCTGCCCGCTGCTTCACTTGGTGAATGGGTTAAACAGGTTAAATGGGTTAAACAGGTTAAATGAGTTAAACAGGTTAAATGGGTTAAACAGGTTAAAAGTGTCAAATTGTTTAAATGTGTTAAATGGGTTAAATTAGTTAATCGGGGCCGAACGCGTGGCTGAGGACGCCCAGAGCCGGTTAGATTTGCCTGTTTCTCTTTGTTTGCATGTTATTTATTTATTTATTTTACCATTTTAACATCTTTCACTAGCTTTTCAAAGAAAAGATTGGTATGTTTTCAGCATTCGGCTAAAACAGTAATGTTGATGCTGGATGTCGGCGTGAAATCAGTGCAAACAATAAACATAAATCAAAAACTAAATAAAATAATAAATCCATACAACGCCCACATATTTACATACAGGAAATGACCATACAGTGGAAACACCTGGTCAAGGGAGGAGCCAGGAACAGGACGCAGGTGAACTTGATAATGATAGGGCGGGGCTAAGGCGGGGCTTAAACCAAAACATGGACACGGACCAGAGACAGAACACACACAGACTAGACACAGAGACTACTAGCGTTACGCTAACGGTACCGAGATGATGCAGTTTTCCTCCTGGTCTTATAGTAAAGGTTTTCTTTTAAAAGAGAGTTAAAAAACTCGAACTCTCTCAGGGTTCCGCAGGCGCCGTAGACTGGCGCCGGGCTCTAAGGGGTTAAACCGACGCTCGTCAGGTCTGTTGCAGCACCTTCAGCTGGATCTTCAGCAGAATGAGAAAACTGAGGAGCTTCTCTCTCCTGATGATCTGAGTCACTTTCTGAAGGACTAAGCAGTTTTGGAAAGTGTGGACGTGGCACTTTTACCGAAACGATAACAAAGAAAGATGCTCCTCCTCATGATCAGGGTCATCGCAGAGTTCTAATAGTTTAGGTAGAACCTCCCTCTCCTCTCATTATGGAACCGACGCTGACGCTGGAAAAACTGATGAACAGGAAATGCTACGTTTTAGTCATTAGTCATGCTAACATTACAGTAAATACAGTCGCGAGTGATTAAATGTTATGATTCATTTCATCTTGTATTACATTAATTATACTAATAGAACTGCAGAAATAAAAAGTAGAATTTAATTAAAACATGAAAACAAACACAACCACACAAGAAACCTTTGTCATGCATATGATTATTACAGCCGCTGGTGGAGGGGGATCATCACAGATGAATTATCAAAGAATTTATACATTTAAATATACACCAGCAGGCCGGCGCGCTTTCCGACCAACACTTCAATACTTTATTCACTATTCTGTGTGTGTGTGTGTGTGTTTGTGACTGTGTGTGTGTGTGTGTGTGTGTGTGTGTGTGTGTATGTGTTTGTGACTGTGTGTGTGTGTTTGTGACTGTGTGTGTGTGTGTGTGTGTGTTTGTGTATGTGTGTGTGTGTGTGTGTGTGTGTGTGTGTTTGTTTGTGTGTGTGTGTGTGTGTGTGTGTGTTTGTGTGTGTGTGTGTGTGTGTGTGTGTGTGTGTGTGTGTGTGTGT
>JBBIGA010000040.1:27458456-27465956 GCA_037576975.1 Alestes dentex | reverse complement strand
GATGGGATGTATGTTTTTGCATCTAGAGGCATGTCCTCCTTTTTGCATGCAAGTTTAAAACTGTTCTAATAGACACCAAAGAACAATAGGAGTGTTTTAATGCAGATGCACGACAGGGACTAGAATCTTTGTGTTGCTGGGAACATTTCTAAAGTGCCTCTGAGGAAAATTTCAAAATATCGAGATATATATTATAGGCCGTATCGCCCAGCCCTGGTTTAAGCCAGTGGTTTTCATTTGTAAACCAATGCAGTACTGTGCTATACCCTTCATTTACTTCCATAACTAGTTTTTTTTTCATATTTGTGTGTTCTTGTGCTTTGTATTTGAGTTACCAGTTTCTCTTTTACTTTGAGTTGAAGTTGATACATCTTGTTTTTTGTTGAATGTGTTCTTACGCTCATAGCTGATCAGCAGCGCTACATGTTACAGGGTTTAGATATTGGTACGGTAAACGACTGTTGACTCAGTTTGTTTTACAGTAGATGCCGTGAATGTGGCAGTGCTGGTTTGTGTTGATCTTGTACTGTACTGGGACGTGTGTGGCTGTCGGACTGTGCCTTGTATTCAGTGTACTGTGCCTTGCATTCAGCCTGATATTGATTTATTGACCGTATGTACTGTTTTTGCACTTCGAGTTCAGGTTGTTAACATGTTTCTATAAAAATGTCCTCATATGGTCTCATCTTTGGGTCATCTTTGGGATCCCTTTTGTAAATCCAAATAAAAGGCCCACAATGACGCACTTCTCAGTTTGCAGTGATTCCGTGCATTTGACTGCAAATCTAAGATTTATTATCCAAACCCACCTTCTCACAGTAGCAATGAAATGCGATTCCTGCCTGCTTTGAGGGTCTCTCATGCATTTTTTTTCTTCAATAACCTTGATAGTGACTTTCACCTCACCTCTAAAATGTCTGATTTTTGATGACATCACCATGCACCAGTGGGCAGGGGCCAGTATTGTCAAGTTACACCTTCACCTCCCATTACACCCACCCCCAAGGCCCTCCAAGGTGCTTCGTTTGAGTCGGAAATATGTCATGGTATGGCAGGAAAAAAGCGTTTTTGCTTCCAGTTCAATCAAAAACCAAATGAACACTGGTGTATTTTCAAAAAACGGGTTTATCCATCTTGTGAGTGATACAGTTTCAGTCTTTGTATGCAAATATATTGTCATGATGATGGTGCTCACATTGACGGTGACTATTTACAGGGGGCTCCTCACTCCTGCTCCTTGTCCTCTCCGTGTGTGATGACGTAGCAGAGGTTCTTGTAGTCGAGGTTTCCTGAGACGTCCAGAGGAAAGTTGGTGAACATCTGGTTTATCTGTGAGGGGAAAAATCACGAAGGTCAGAACATTCAAGGAGCATGAAAATTGGTGGACAGCTAGTTCCTGCTATTCTTTGATTAGGTGAAGAAGTTCAAACCAGGCTTTGAGGACCACCAGGCTCCCAACACGGCTAATTATTTAGAAGCCCCTATTTTGCTGGTGAATGAAGCTATAACATCTGTTAGCATGCAACGTTTACGCTAGTCATCTCATAGCACCTCACCTTCCTAGGGGACCTTTTAAGGTGGGTGTTTCCCATAAAGAGGTCAGTGTGTGGAAGCACAAGGTGTTTCTAATAAAGCGGGCAGTGAGTGGAAACACAAGGTGGGCTTTACTAAAAAAGTGGAGATATACTGTATGTGCCTCAAATACAAAGGCTAATGAGGGCGTCCTTAAAGACTTGGCTGTTCATACTTTGTCTTTATATCAATGTCTTTCTCTTCTTCTCCTTCTTCTTTCTCTGTGTTTGTGTGTTTCTTGCTCCCGTCAGCTGTAACTGATGTTGGTATAAACCCTGCGGGGGATGAGTGTGCCACAGTGTTTGATCAGCAGCATGTGCACATGTCTCCTGTGTGTACCCCCGCGGTTGATCAAGAGCGCTGCCCCCACGGACCCCCTCCCCCGGGAGCGCGTTGCTGTGCCAACGCAGTGTGGCCGCTCATCTGCTGGACACATGGGAGCCAGAGTGAGCCTACGCAATTTTTCTTCTCTCGTTTTTTTTTTTTGGCCTCTCTCTCTCCTCCACCCTCCTCCTCTTCGCTACTCTATGTGGGTTTTTTTTTTGGTATTTGACAGCAAGATGGATTATTGTAATCACAGGAGCCATCAGCGAGGCGGGATGGTGCCATGAGAAGCCAGCCAGGAGATTACTGCACACTGCTGCCATGGGAACAGAGGGCTTGTTTGTTTTCCTCTGTGTGTGTGTGTGTGTGTGTGTGTGTGTGTAGACTAATCAGCCAAAACATTAAAACCACCTGGCTAATATTGTGTACATCCCCCTTGTGCCACCAAAACAGCCCCGACACATCGAGGCACAAGAGCTCTGAAGGTGCTGTGATTTCTGCACCAAGATCTTTAAGTCTCGTAAGTTCGGAGGTCTGGCCGCCAGCTAGTTAAGATAAGATACTATAAGATAAATCTTTTTTAGTCCCACAAGTGGGAAATTTCTGCTGCCACTCGCTGGGGGCGCCGGAAGTAAGTTTGTCCAGTTGCTGAGATCTTGAGAACCTAGCGGCCAAGTCAACACCTTGACTTCTTTGGACAGGGGTTAGCATGGGTACTCTGATCGGTCTGCAGCCCCATACACTGCAGGAGGTGCTGCACTGTGTGTTCTGACACCTTTCTGTCAGAGCTCCATGACCACCTTCAGCAGTTTGAGCCACAGGAACTATTTTGTGATACCAATGGGCTTGTCTTCACTCCTCTTGTGCACCCATGAGACTTGGGCACCAATGACCCTGTCGCTGCTTCGCCAGTTGTCCTGACCACTGCACACTGGGAACCCACCACAAGACCTGTGGTCTTAAAGATGCTCTGACCCAGTCGTCTAGCCAGCACAGTTTGTCCCTTTGGTCCTGAGCAAAATCATACTTGTGGTGCAATACTCATCACTCTGGAAGGTTTGCATCCCATTCACACTGTACTGTTACATCATTGTAATGTCTACTTATCGTATTGTTGCTTGCACATTGTTGAATGTTGCTATACGTTGCACCGTGGCCCATGGCGAAACATCTCATCTCACAATGTAGGTGTACTGATGACAATAAAGTAACCTTGAACCTTTAATTAATGCGGCATTTAGCAGACGTTTTTATCCAAAGCGACTTCCATTCCCTAACTACAGGGGGCAGTCTCCCTGGAGCAACCTGGGGTTCAGGGTCTTGCTCAGAAAATGTGTGGTGGTTTGCTGAAGGTAGAATTCGAACCCATGACCTCTTGGTCCAGAGGCAAGTGTCCTACCCACTAGGCCACCGAAACACTTGCCCATTATTCCTGCTACCAAGTTCAGTAACTGACTGTTCACCCGTTGCCTAATAAATTCCACCCCTCGACAGGAGCCATTATATTGAGATCATCAGTGCTGTTCACCCACCATTGGCCTGATCTGTGTGTGTGTGTTTGTGTGTGTGTGTGTGTGTAGGACTCTACTTTCATAATAGAAAGAGAATGAATAGATAATGTTGGTATGTCAGAGTTCTGTTTGTTTTGTGTGTGTGTTTCTATGTGTGTTTTGTGTGTGTGTGTGTGTGTGTGTGTTTATTCTACAGACTATGAATCATCAGACTTCTCTGCAATATTGACCCAGTATTAATGAAGCTCACAGGCTTTTCCTGTTCACTGTAAGGAAAGTGTTGCTCACCTCGGCCTCTGAAAATTTGTCCGCTTGAGACATCAGGTAATATTTGATCCTGTTTATCCGCAGAAAAGAAGGAAAAAAAAAACCCAGATCTGTTAGTGATTAGGACCGTATCAATGAATCACGCTTCATCTATCAAACAAAGCAGAACTTCGCCTCGGTTTTGGAGGTCTGCTCCCCACTCGTTAATCACTAATTAGGAAACAAACCAGAGCCCAGAGTTGCACATGTAAAATCAGCTTTGGGCTTGGGCATCAGTTTTATGCCCATGCAGACCTTGGTTCTGTTTACTCCTGCAATTTTCGACCTGATCTCCATCTGCCGCTTTTACAAAAGACTGTAAGCATCTCCACATGTTCCCTTGAGAAGAACAGAAGACCTTGTTATTCAGACCACATTTATGATATGCTGTCTGAACAAAAGTATTGGGACACATCTCTTAATCACTGAATTCAGATGGCCCCTTACTTCCAGTGAAGGACAATCTGAATGCTTCAGCAGACCAAGACATTTTGGACAACGCCATGCTTTTCTATTCCAGCACGACTGTGACCCAGTGCACAAAGCGAGCTCCATAAAGACGTGGCTGGAGGACTTCAGTGTGGAAGAACTTGACTGGTCCACACCGAGCCCTGACCTCAACCTCATCCAGCACCTTTGGGATGAACTGGAACAGAGATTGTGAGCCAGACCTTCTCATCCAACATCAGTACCTGAACTCATAAATGCTCTACAAATTCACACACAAAAATCTTGTGGAAAGCCTTCCAAGAAGCTGCAAATAAGGGATTAAGTCCATATTAAACTAAGACTAAGCCTATGTTTTTTGAATATTAGACTATGTCTATGTTTTTGAAAGTGATGCCATTAAAGTCTCTGTTGGTGTAACGGTCAGATGCCCCAATACTTGTGTTGTAGCTAATTATGAATTCTATAACAAAGCCAGTGTCTATAATACAATGCAAATGAGACACACATTAGTGTGTTTCATTAAATCCGTCCTCCTTCCCAGGCAAACCAGTAAAGCGCACCTCATTACTTTCACTTTCCCTGAGGTCTTCTGGAAGCTATGAGTGATCAGGTGGAACGGGAGAAGCTCTGCCAATTCCTCCACGTTGGCCACGGCAAATTCTTCCCGCAGGAAAACAAGTGGCATCTTTGAAAGAACTAATTATAAGGATTTACAGCTTAACTTACTGAACAATTCATATCACTACTCAAACATTTACGGACAGATTTGGGCGGCTGCCCTTTTGCTTTTCTTGTAGTTTTGTTTAGAGTCTGATAGAGTTTCCGTTAAAAAAGTCTGGAGTATTCCTTTCAAGTAACGCAAAAGCAATCAGTTTGGTGGAATCAAGGAGATAAACACTCACTCATCTCCCTTCAGAAGGCCCGTTCCCTCTGGGTCAAACAACTTGAAGGCGTTCAGGATAGTTTCCTCAGGGTCGGTGCCTGAGAAGAGAACAAGATTGACCTTTTTTGGTCAGTTTGGCCAGTTTGGTTCAAGGCTTCCAATTCACTATTTTTCAGGTTTGTGTGTTTTGAGCACTGAGATCATGGAGGACCATCATTTAGGTTTTATGAAAGCACCTTTCCACGAGTATACACGAACTGTACTGTACCTAAACTGTACTGCAATGGTACAAAAAGTTGCAGCACACTTTGATTTTCCAGTGTATCTCAGCCCGGTAACGGCGTTTCTGACTCTCCCCACAGTTTATTGCCAGTCGGCATCCCAAAACAGTGGCCTAGGAGTCGAACCGGCGGGAAGTTTGTTTTTTTTTTCTGTCAGGGCTTCTTTTGTTATTGTGTTTTTTTATTTTTTATAGCCTTGTTTGAGTTTTTAATTTTTTTTTCTTGGCATTCATTCTTTGACCATGCACACGAAAACCTAACCCAGATGTCCTGGTACACATTCGCATAAATTTGTGAGCGTCGTAGAAGACTTCGCCTCGGTTTTGGAGGTCTGCTCCCCACTCGTTAATCACTAATTAGGAAACAAACCAGAGCCCAGAGTTGCACATGTAAAACCAGCTTTGGGCTTGGGCATCAGTTTTATGCCCATGCAGACCTTGGTTCTGTTTACTCCTACAATTTTCGACCTGATCTCCATCCGCCGCTTTTACAAAAGACTGTAAACATCTCCACATGTTCCCTTGATAGACCTTGTTCTTCAGACCACACTATATGGACACACACCTTCATGAGGATTCATGACTCCTCCATAAGCCTTCAATGACAACTGACCTCAGCCCATAAAGATGAGTGTGGGACTGATGGTTGTCGCTGGAACGCACCTTTCAGCTTCTCGCCGAACATGCTGAGGAACACGGTGAAGTTGATCGCACCGGGAGC
Organism: Alestes dentex; assembly: GCA_037576975.1. NCBI lineage: Eukaryota > Metazoa > Chordata > Actinopteri > Characiformes > Alestidae > Alestes > Alestes dentex. The sequence goes on along the minus strand of JBBIGA010000040.1, from coordinate 27,459,909 downwards.
TTCTTTCAGCATCTCGTCAAGCTCATCGCTCCCTACGTTCAGGCGTCCTGGAAACATGGGTGCACACAAGCACATCAGAGGACTTCTACATCAAAGCATCACACCATTTCAAAAACAGACCGTGGACTGTCCCTTTACTGCACACTGGCCACTTTATTAGAAACAGCTCCCTCATGCTTCCACTTACTGACCACTTTATTAGAAACACCCACCTTGTGTTACACACACTGGCCATTTTATTAGAAACACCCACCTTGTGTTACACACACTGGCCACTTTATTTGAAACACCTACCTTGTGTTACACACACTGGCCACTTTATTAGAAACACCTACCTTGTATTTCCACTTACTGGCCACTTTATTAGAAACACTTACCTTGTGTTACACACACTGGCCATTTTATTAGAAACACCCACCTTGTGTTACACACACTGGCCACTTTATTACAAACACCTTGTATTTCCACTCACTGACCACTTTATTAGAAACACTCACCTTGTGTTACACACACTGGCCACTTTATTACAAACACCCACCTTGTGTTTCTGCTCACTGGCCATTTTATTTGAAACATCTCCCTCATGCTTTCACTGACTGGCCACTTTATTAGAAACACCTTGTATTTCCACTCACTGACCACTTTATTAGAAACACCTTGTATTTCCACTCACTGACCACTTACCAGTGCTGACCGCTGATGCCTGTATGAACACGGGCTGCAGAGTGTTAATAATAAAGTGGGGAAGTCTAAAACTGATCCCAGATCAGCACTGAGAGTGGGGGGGAACGTGGAACATGCTGCGAGAACATTTAAGAGCATTTACCCACGGCGGCGAACGTGTCTCTGAGGTCGTTCTTGTCGATGAAGCCATCTCTGTTCTGGTCCATGATGGTGAAGGCCTGCAGGAGGTTATGAGGCATTAGCACGGGACACATCGTCTGCTCTCTATATATCAAAGAAATGCGCTGCGCTAATGTCTTAAGAGCTCATCCATCACGTATACTGTAAATTACAGTGATTATATGGGCTGCGTCTGGTTCGGCCGAGGAGCTGGCTGGAGAAGTTATGGCTCCTGTGAGTTATGGTTTGTGTGCTTTGAGAACAGCACATGGATGATGTGTGGGGATAAACTGGCTCTTGCCTCCTTGAACTCCTGAATCTGGGACTGCTCGAACATGGTGAACACGTTGGAGCTGGCCGACTCCTTCTTCTTGGCCTTTTTGGGGGACTGCAAGACACAGTTATCACACAACTACTGAATTATTATGGATTTTTTTGTGTGAAAAGTGAGTTGAGTTTCCCTTTTGTACAATTGATTTGGGGGAAAAAGTGGGATTAGTGTCTACAAACCTTTGGACATATACTGTAATATTTATTTCCAATTATAATTGTGGGTCCAGAATATTTTTATGTGATGCATCATAATATGTCGAACACATTACAGCTACAA
>JBBIGA010000040.1:27446286-27458356 GCA_037576975.1 Alestes dentex | reverse complement strand
GTGTGTGTGTGTGTGTGTGTGTGTGTGTGTGTGTGTGTGTGTGTGTGTGTGTGTGTGTGTGTGTGTGTGGTGTTATTTTGATTTTTTTATTCAGCCAAGCAATGTGTGAGGTTCACTGTGGCATTGTGAAGATCTAGCAAACATGTCCTTGTTTCAGTGTCCGTCCGTGTCAGACCTGCATCTCATGGGACTTTGCTTGAGTAGAGCTTCACATTATTCTTATATAAATATTTTTGTAGCTGAGCAGCTTGTATTGATCTACGGCCTGCCCAAAAGTGAGACAGCTGGATTCAGGTTGGTGCGTTCACTGCAATACTTTGGATGTCTGAAAGTTTGCAGACATCTGCTCATCCAGCGTTTAATAACTATTAAGGTTGACAGCCTCTACTCTTCTGGGAAGTCTACTAGATGTTGGAAGATTGCTGTGAGGATTTGTTTGCACCCACAAGGGCGTTAGCAAGGTAGTTAACAAGCTCCACTCCAGCTCATCCCAAAGGTAACTGATAGGATGGAGCTCCATCATTCCAGAGAAGCCTGTTCCATTGGTCCACAGGCCCATGCTGGGGGGCTTTAGACCCCTCTAGTGAACACTTGGCATTGGGCATGATGTTTTTAGGTTCGTGCTCGACTGTGCCAGAGTTGTCGTCTCATGAAAAGCAGCCGGTGTAATACTAAGAGCTAAACAAAAGTTGGAAAATGGTCATGTTAGAATTAATAACAATGAGTTATGAATTATGTTTTTGGTGCACAAACCCACACAGATGTCCCGGAAAAATGAAATAGATGGGACGTGTAGAATGTGGGCCCTTTAAAAACACCTCGGCCAATCAGTGTCCGAGAATGGCCCAAATAATTTGACTTGTTGGATTACACGAAGACCTCGATTCATCAGAACACCCATTGACTCACCTGGGGCTGTGATTGGTCAGGCAAGAATTAACTGGCAATATATCATGCAGCCCAATCCACGTACAGCATTTGTGGTCTGTGTTGGAATGTGGGGGAAAGACATCCGCTCAAAATGAAACTACATGACGGTTTAGAGAGAGACGCTCTTTCTTGCGCTGTCTAATGTAATGCTGTTTTAGCGCTGTCACTTCGTGGAGCGTGGCTCGGAGATGCGGAGCTCTTGTAAAGCTATAGGCTGTTGAATTTGGCAGATATGTCCGTGCTGTCCCCTTTAATTCCGAGTGGTTTAAGGAAATTCACTGGCACGGTTGTACTTTATACCCCCACCCCCCCCTCCCCCTTTTGTAACTGGGGCAAATTTGTTTCCGATCATGCTTTCAGGGATTGGCTGCCAACTTGCAGCCGTGGCATGAAATATGCATCGCGCAAGTTTGCGATAAGGGCCCCTCTGTAATTATTGCAAAGGCCTATCAAAAGCTATTAGTCAAGACAGTGAATCTGAGCCCGCGGAGGCTGCCGAGCATGTCTGGAGGATAGGAACCAGCCGGAGCTGAGCACTCGCTGTCTATTATTGATGACAACTTATTTACTTTTCCTCCCGCAGAATGGCTCTTGGAGAATTGCCATTTGAACAGAATCTCAAACCACAATCTAGAGTGCTCAGTCTTGTCAAGTCGCTTCACAATCTTGTTGCCTCTCATATCAAAAGGCAGGCCGCTTCACTATTGATCTCCAAGACGGATGGCGTTGCGTGCCATCGGACTTTCATGGAGGAGCTGCGGAATTAACGCGAGTTATTTTTGCCGGTTGTTTTCGTGATTAAAACTTCATTTCAGGTGGGTCTGGTGAACCCAGCCATTCTCATGTGTTCCTTACTAATGAATGACACAATGCTGGTGACAATTTAGAGAGTAGAAAGTTTTGATGCATCACATCTGTTGTGTTAAGTCAAGACTGCAACCAACAATAGACTGGAAACTTACTGAAGCTGATATTGTCTTAAAAAGGTGAAATGAAATGGATTTTATCTGCTGCAGTGGTAGCAATAGTTTGGGGAAATTTCTGCACTTTTCCGCTTAAGCCAGATGTAGTCAGTCAAGATGTGTTCGGTGCACACATGTTGCATCTTTAGTTTAGAACTAGAGCTACGAGGCTAAAGTCGCTAACACAAAGTCCGTTCTCTTCTGTAAACACACCCCCAAAACCAGCTCAACCCTCTTCGTTAAGGGGGATCAGACTTGTGGACGTGGTTTAGGACACATGACTTACTGTGAACTGCAAAAAAATGACCAGTGCAGGCGGCAGCAGGGTCTGTTCTCAGGAACCGCGCCAAGAGCAGGAGGCCTGATCTAGAATCCTTTGTAGTAACATTAACACCTAAATGGTGGTTTACTTTTATAGCTCACAGTATATCATACTGCATCCTAAACCACATTCACAAGTGTCATCAGGCATTGAGCAACTTGCGTGCACTGTACACAGCACGGCTACCTTGCAGCAACAAGACTAAGTTGTGATGTTCATCTGTTTGAGATCTCCAGAGATGGAGCATGATGTAATAAATTGGTTCAGCACTAAAGGAACTGAAAGTAACACAAGCTACAAAAGCAGCCTGTTTTAGAATTATTAGCTTTTGCGATGACGCAAAACCATCACATTTAAATATATCTCTTTATTCTTATTATAGCAGTTTAGACCACCATCATGCACTGATGCACCAATACCTGTAATCATGAATAATTGGGCTTTTAGACCTCGATTCATCAGAACACTCAGTAACTCTTTTTGTATTTTACAGCCTTTTGCAGTATCAGTATTGCAGAGATCAGTATCACAATAGCGATTAACAGAGGGTATATCGTGCAGCCCTACAGCATGGCATTTTATTTCCTCTTTTCTGAGGTTTTTGTGTCAGAATGGACCCAGTACACGAATACTGCCTTATGTAAGTGTGTTTTGGAGCATCATTTCATGCCATAACAATTGCATATCATTGATCATATGTTCTACAGTCTTATCGTGATTGGAAACCCCTTGCTAACAGAGAGGCTTTCTGGTCATGTCTACACATGGGGGCTGTGCCACTTCATCAGTGGTCACAGGATTCGCGGAGGCCTCCTCTTTTGCAAGCCCAGAGTCTTTCAGACGTGGCGTCTTTCTTTTCGGCTCCCTTCACTCAGGCCCGTGGGCTTTGGAGTCTCTACGCTCCAGCACACTTTGATGGCGCTACAAATAAAGTGCTGTTCACTGTATTGTTGAGAGGTCAAGAGATATTAGTGTTGCTCTATATATACAGTACTGTGCAAAAGTCATTTCTTCATATTTTGCTTCCAAAGAGCCAGACTTTGTTGTATTTTAATGTGGTGTTGAGGAACAGTTCTCCAGGCCTCCTGAAAGACTTTGAAAGTCTCTCTTTTTCAGTCCAGTCCCTGAACCTGAACAGTTTCAGAGCAATGTTTGTTTGTTAAGTCACATAATGACCTATGCATGAATCATTCAAGCAGAACAAAGACCATCTAACTTAAGGCCTGAACCAGTGAAGAACCAGGAGCAGATGATTCCAGATGATCAGGCGGTGATCAGTATACTGGTGGTGCTGAATGCTGAGTGGTTGGAACTCCTTTATCGAGGCTCCTTGTATCTTTAGGCACTTTGCAGTAAAATATTTGTTCCAATTTAAACTACTGAAGATGCCAAAGATTTAAAAAATATATATTTTTGCACCAGCAAAGTGTTTCAAAGCAAAATAGAAAGAAATGAGCGGAGGATCAAGACTGTATATTTTATCGAACACATTCTCCAATTCTCTGGTTATTTTGGTAACTCGTGGAATATGAAGTTACAACGTGCCGAAGAATTAAAAGAGATCCTGAGTGAATGTGTCCACCGTACGGCGGCAGCATTTGCGGAACACATAAGATTCCAGAACCGTCACGGCCATGTAAGCATCACCTTCAACGCGCCCTCGTTAAAACGCGGTTCTTTCCGGCCGACGCATTTTTGCTTCTGTCCTTGCCTCAGTAATAAGGTGGAGGTTAGGATGGCAACTCTAAACAGCATTCCGTTGCAGGATTTAGAATAGGATTTGTACACTGAGACAAATACTCAGACACTTCCATCAGGGATCGTCTGTTCCTGCTTCCAAAAGGCCGAGGTTTATGAGCCATGCTTAAATGCTTTATAATCCTGTGAGCCATTGATTGTGCACAGATGGGGTTGATTTGCGGGATTTATGGGATATTTTCTTTCCCCCCGTTTAGCGTTTTTGCAATAACTTCAGATATTTGCAAAGAACACAAAGTTTCCATGTGAAAATGTCACCCGATTTATCTGCTGTGGATCACTGCGGAAAGAGCATTTGGCAGCTGGCTCCATTTGAGCTAAGTCGCCATTGAAGTAATCCTGCGACACCCGTTTACGAGCTCAGTTTAAGCGGCTGATACCACGCTGAGGTGAAGGCCCCTGTAGCCTTATACTGTCTGAATAGTCCCTGTTTCCTAAACACCACCCCAGACTTTGGATGCCCACTGTGGTGGGGCTGAACAGTTTCAGCAAGGATGATCAATTAGTTTACTTGATCAATACTGTGGAAGGTTCATTTTGGTGGTTCACAAAGTATTTTTTACTGGGTTTAAGGCAGGGGGTTCAGGACCCAGCCCTGGCAACCCCATGTTCCTCATATAACTGCGGTCCCTACTCTTCACACCTGATCAAGCTTCTGGAAAGTTCCTTCATTGGTTGATGTGGTGAGTGAAATGTGCTCAAAAAAATAACATATTGTTGGGTAACCACCATGTTCCCTGTTGACCAGGAGATTTTCAGGCTATTTTGTCAAAAGGGGGGGTGGTCAGGGGTTAGGGTGTTTTTGGGTGGTTGACTGAGGTGGGGTACAGGATGGGGTTAATTGAGAGAAATGTTCCCAACGGCAAAAGCACTGCACCAGAACTGCAACAGTAATGTTAAAAGATCAGCTATGGCATCTTCACTAGTTATATTGGCTTTTTCTAAGTACCACCTGTGCCATTAGATCTGTGGTCACCGACCCTGGACCTGGAGATCAGCCTTTCTGTAGAGTTCCGAGAGGTGGTGTGTCCAGTGCAGGTTGAGGAAAGTGGAGCCCCGTTTCTAATGGTGTTTTTGATGTCAACAGCATGCAGACCTTCAGGGCAAGGAACCTCAAGGGTGCCAGGATGAAAGATGTGCGATGGGGGCAGGCTTGTGTGAAGTGCAGACTCTGCATGTCCCACCCCCAGCATATTTTTTTAATGAGCTCATTTGCTCAGATTGCAAGCGTAATGCAACTGACAAATTAATAAACAAGTGAATTTTCACTCATTCGCAAATCTTCCTGCTGACCACGTTGGTCAGACAGCTGTAAAGGACACCTTGCTTCATGGTGCCACAGTAAGGGGCGCGTGGAGATTACTATTGAGGACTTTTTGAATCCCAGAATGAGAAACGACACACTCCACATTTCATGTTTTGGGATTGGGTGTTTTAACTGTGGCTGCATGATATGGCAGCACATCAGTATTGTGATTTTACCGCTACATATAGCAAATGCTTTCAAGGAATTGAAAAGTCCCATATTATCACTTTTCTGGGTTTAAAGAGGCTTAAAGTCTGTAGATGTTGTTTCAGATGGTACATTCACTCCCCCCGTCCTGTGGAGAATAAGCTACAAAAACAGCCCATTTTCTAATTGTAGCTTTTGTGATGTTACAAAACCAACGCGTTTATATATCTCCTTATTCTGGCTACAGCAGTTTAGGCCTGCCCATACTTGCACCCATTCTCCAACACTTTTAATGGTTAAAAATGAGACATTTGTTGGATTACACGAAGACCTCGATTCCTCAGAACACCAGTAACTCACCTGGAGCTGTGATTGGTCACCCTGTCAGAAACACTGTGATTGGTTAGAGGCTCATTTGCTTATTGCAGCCTTTTGCAATATCAGTACTGTAGAGAACATCTCCAAGACAAGAATGGTTTGTATCTAAATCTGGTTGCAATAATGGGATGTCTGTATAATTTCCTGTCCCAGTCCTGGAGGTAGTTTGGATACCATACTATTTATTATCCGGAGTTCTGTAAGTTCTGTGGGTGTGATTTCAACATTCTACGCCCATTTGTGATCTTTATTTGTGTCCAGAGCAATATAATAAAAACGTGAGAGGACCTGAGTGTAAAGATCTGTGTCGCCCTAGAATGAGGAGTTAAAAACGTTATGTGAAATGACTGAAAATATCCATCTCTGTGAAAAGGATCCCTGTATGTGATACAGTATCTCAAGCATTCGAATTGCACCTTGGCTGCCCTGCCGTTGTCCACAACAGTATCGGGGTTATATTTATGGACTCAGGGTTTCACAGTCTGGTGATATTTTTACCCCTCTGTTGCTACACAGTGTGGCGGGGCTGACAGGGTTGCGTCATGTGTCTCCATCCCTGCCCTGGGACTCTATAGTGGGTCCTGAATCAGTGACAGAAGCGACTTCTGTACCTCAGAATAAAGGAACTCCTTTATTATTATTTTTTGGTTTTAGGGGTGGCAGTGTATTTGCCACTATCGTGATAAATTTACATTTTCACCTTTTTAGCATTCGGTGGGTTTAACAAACTGCGCCTTTCATCACAAAGAGAGCATAATTAATATTTACTTCACTTTACTTCAGCACAGTGTGTGAAATCTTTACAACCTCTTATGGGGGTTTCTGTTGAAAAGGAAAAGGTAGTCCAAGACTTTTCAACCCCATTCTGGGGGTTTTGTGCCTGTACAAACTGAACAATTGTCAGAAAAACTGTACTGACCTCCTTTCTTGGTAGGGATGGGACAGTAGAACATATGGAGTTGTATTGCAAGCGTATCTCATAGCATCCTCTTCATATTTTGGCCAGTTTGTTAGCTTGTGGCTAGAACATTAGTTTGAGAAACTGACCTTATGGGTCAGTTTCTCAGACGGGGATTAAGCCTAGTCCTGGACTACCCTTTCCTTCTCAATTGAAAATCTTCATCCACAGTGTTCTGTAATACAGGACTAGGGGTAAATCCCAGTCCAGGAACCCAACCCTATAAACATGTGGTCCAGGTAAACGGTTTTATGCCCAATTTGGTTGTGTCTGGTTCCACACACAAGCTAGGACTCCCCCCCAGTCACACGATACCACCAAGACTGGGAGGGTGAAGCCAAACCACGTGAAGCTCCAGCACATCTTTTCAAATTGCAACCGAGGTAACATCACTGTACGACCCAAAGGGGAACACTGACCGCCTGTTGGGTTACATCAGCTAACTGGCTAGCATCATGCTAAGTAACTGGAGGAGAGGGGGGGGACATTGCACCCACCCACAGTCAGCAAGCCAAGCAGAAGTCTCTTGGTCTCCTGGCCACAGGTTAGGGTTAGGAATCTCCCGATGATGGGGCTCAGACAGTTTGCCACTCGGGAGCCAAAAAATGTACTTGTGCAATGTTGAATAAAGTGAAACAGGAAACATAAGTCATTGCATTAATAAGTTATTATACTTAAGTTATTCAGGTACAGAGTTTGCTGTTTAAATACACCCCCGCCCCCCAACCTCGTGTTGAAGCATGTCCTTATGGGCTGATCGCGTCACTGTATAGCCCTCAACATTCCTTCGCCTTGCGAGCTTTGCCTTTTACGTCGAAAAAAAAAAGGACATTGTGTTTGAAAAATAGTCTGCATGCTCAACGTCCACTTTAGGTCTATTTATTGCTGGTTTTATTTAGTAGGATGCATCCCTTGAGCCCCCTTGAAATGATGCATAGATATTCCATTGACTCATTGGATCCTCTAAGTGCATCTGTCCCCGTGGCGATGGCAGACATTTGGAGTGTGTTGGCCGTGTGCTCTGTCCCCTATGTGCTGTATTTCCTCCTCCTTCTGTTTTTTTTTTTTTTTTCTTTCTTCTTCTTCTTCCAGCTCTTGCAGCAGCGTCCAAACACCTGAGGCTGAGTCATCCCGCTCTAAATGTGTGTTGTGGAAAGGGGTAGGGTGGGGGGGGTTGAGTGGACTCTGTGGCTTGATGAATACACCGGCTGCCTCGCCTCCACCCCCACCACTTTATCTAAATATAGAAAAGTCTTCGGTGCAGAAACTCAAGTTGGTCCAAGAGTCCAGACAGCCATCTGACCCCTTCGGCCCCCTCCGTTCCTTCTGCTGACTCACAGCTTTAAAGCTTTTAGCCTCGTCCACGCCGGAGAAGTCTTCCACATGTATGTAGTCAGCAGTCAGCTACCGAGCTCCCCCGCAGAGATTGTTATTCCTCCACCCAACTGGAGCTTGTTACCTTTCTAGGGTTTATTCTGGGGCGCTTAAGGAGTTACGGGCGGATGTTCAAATGAGAATTGTGAGTCTAGGCAGGTGGGGTTATTTTACCCAGTCCCCCAGCGAGGAATGACTCAGGGGTAGAATGGGATGGCTTATTAATTTAAGGATGTGTGAATTCTCATGTTCAAGTAAACGCAAAGAAAGGCCTGGATCAGTAATGTACTAGAGTACATGAATGCAATGCTTGGAGCTGTGGTGTTGCTGCATCCTAAAAAAAGGTCACAGCACAATAGTGCAACACCACACCTTCCAAGTTCAAGGACATAGATTGCGGGAACTTGTAAAAACTGAATGCAAGTTGCGTTCTGAGTGGGTCATTAATGGCCAGGCTGCCTTGGACCCCTGGTGACCAGCAGGTCTTGATGGGTCTCTCACAGAATTGCTTAATTTGTATAAACGTAGATTGTTCAGACAGCTGATCCCTGTCTGAAATGGCTGGATGGCCTAGTGGTTAGGACATTGGCCCTGCAATCAGAAGGTTGTGGGTTCGAATCCCCACTGCTAGTGTCCTCACTGAGATTCCCTTGTGCAAGGTACTGTCCCCACACACGGCTCCACGGGCACCCCACTGCTTCGCTTGGCGAATGGGCTAAATGCAGAGAAAGAATTTCACATTGTTCACCTTGTGCTGTGGTGTGTTCACGTGTGACTATAAGGGTTAATAAGTTAAATTAAATTAAAAACAATAACATCTCTTTGAATTTGAGGAAAATTAACCTGGAAAGTCTTTGAATTTAATTGTTTAAGAAGGTGTGGGAACGTTGAAGTGTCGCGTTTTCGAACGCGGCAATACCACAAACCATGTTTGCGTAACTCAAAGCTTTCACATACTCTAGTATGTTCACAGGAAGATGGAGATGAAGCAGGCCATCAGTGCCTGTATCATCACGCCCTGCCCAGACTCCCTACCCACACCCCCCCCTTTATACCCCGAAACAATGTCCAGACTAAGAATGAAACCCCCATTCTTAGTGGGGATGAATCGGACTTTTCTCAAGCTTGCTCGAACTTTGACTAAACTCTCCACGTCTCTGTCCTTGTCCTCTCTTTGGCTTTGATGCCGACCCCCCCTGGATGGGTCACACTCCGTTGAACAGCGCCGGCCCAATTACCAGGCTCCGAGCTGCGACTAGACTTGTTCAGCGACTTTGCGAAAACACTTACTCAAGCACTCGGGAGCCAGAGAGGTCAATTTTCCCGAGCTCTTATTTATTTCATTTATTTATTTTTACCCCCTTTTACCCTGTACACTTCCTCTTCTAATAAGTGTGTAAGTTGAGTCAGCTGTTACAGGTGACAGGGATCCTGCACATTACTGTACCCCCCAGATTTAAATGAACATTTCCCCCCCCTGTAGCTGAAACAATACAGTTTGATGCTTTTTTTCCCCTCGTTGGTGGTTTTCTCTCGCTGAAGTCTTGGCAGCCGCCGGTCTGAAGTTGGCCGGCTTGTCGGAGCTGCTGGTCGTTGGCAGGCGTTTTTTCGCCGCGTTTGTTTTGCTGTGTTTAGTCGAAGAGAATAGCAAATGACATGGAGTTGCTACGTACTCTGTTCCTGCTTCTGTGCAGCTGCTGCCACATCTGGAAGTGGTTGAAGAAGGGGAAAAAAAGCCAAAGTAATCTAAAATGCCTGGGAATCAAGAGCTGTGGGGCTAATACTGCTCAATTTTTGCTTAACAGGACCCCCCCCCCCTTCTTTCTCATTCCCTCTTAAAGCACACGAGTCTAAATTGAGCCAGGATCTCAATCTCCTCAGGCCTGGAGCTCTGCTACGTCACCGCTCAGGTATTGAGTTATGATCCCGATGTCTGCTAATAGTCCATGTCGTGAGTTACAGCGTTGGTCTCGGAGCATGCATCTCTTTTGGAGTCGAGCTGCCTGAACGAGATAATCTGTGTTCTTCAAAGGACATATTTTACTCTCATCTCCAGTTTAGTTAGCTATTATGAGCCTTAATTCAGTGTTTGTCTGATCGGACCATTATTTAGTCCTCTTTGAAGAAAAGTGCAGTCGTTCTGGGTGTTGATTTTGTATATTAATGACCAATAGAGTGATAGAGGGTGGGGCCAGAGGTGTTGCTTTGTGCAGTGGTATGGAACCGGTAATACCATATTTATTCATATACTGCCACTAAATCACCTGAACATCACGTTTACTGATCACACCCTCACCTTAACATGTCAGCTAGCATCTCGCTGTACATGTTAAGTGGTAGCACTGATGGTTTTAAGTGAGTGCAAACTTGCTCCATGTTTCATTGCATAGCAACGTTGTTCTGTCTTGTGACGTAGCAAAAACAGTGCTTTTAAAATCAGCTGAATCTGCATATATAGACACATTCCATTATAGATTGTTTTTTACTGTGCAAAAGTCTTGATCTCTCATTTGTTCATATTTTGCGAAATGAAAATGAAAGAAATGGGATCCGTTGTTTTACTGCGACAGCCTGCAAAGTGTCTAAAGATACAGGGAGCCTAGATAAAGGAGTTCCAACCACTCAGCATTCAGCACCACCAGTATACTGATCACCGCCTGATCATCTGGAATCATCTGCAACTTGGTGGACCGTAAAGTTCAGCACTTTTGATGGAAAAAATTCCTAAATTTAAATTTCTAGTTACACCTCTATTCTGATCACTTAAGCATTTGATTTAAATACACATAGTTCTGATAATGATCACAAACCACCCTTTTGGCCGAGCGAAGATGTACTGTTCTGTTAATGCCAGGACTTTCACGTCGTTGTTATTTAGCAAAACCTTTATGCTTCATTGAAAAGTAAGCAAGCGGCGAGAGAAGGCCTGAAAAGGGCAGGTGTCTCCCTCCGCCTGACATGTGCAACCTGCTGGACGTTAGATTTATTAGGTTCTGTCCCTGTTTTCAGAAAGCTCAGCTCGGCTCCTGTGACTCGGGCAGCGAGCGTGTAGATCTGCACATCTGCATCTGTTTCAATATTTCCTGTTAAATACTGTACCCACATCCGCCCCACCCCTGTGACCCCCCCCCCCACCCCCCCCCGAAACCACCCGGCGGCCTTCAGCTACCAGGCTATTTCCGTCTCTGAGAGGACGATGGGTCTCGTTATCTGCTGGTCTTATTAATACCTCCTGCTTCTAGTGCTTTCCATCCTAATGCCCACTCTGTGTTCCAGACTTCCTGAGTGAATGAATGAGGCCAACGCCGTGTTTCGTTTTTCTGCCTTCAACCCTCCCCCCTCCCCCCAACGGGCCTCCCCTCCTTCCTGGCTTCATTCCTAATTCAGTGCGTGGAACCGGAGTGAGCAGTGCTCTCTTATCGATTTGTGTTTTAGAGGAGAGCGTTCAGGGCAGGCTGCTCCTGTTCCGTCTGTGGGGGCGTTAAATGTTTCAGGGGCTGGATGGCCTCTTTATTGGGTGGGTTTCGCTCGCGTGTCATGTTTAATCAGGGCGTCCCGGCCTGGGCCTGTTTGAGCGCCGGCCGTACCGAGGCCGCCTCCAAGAGGGCCCTGGGTTTGTTTTTCTGGAAAAGCTGGTGAGGCGTGAATTAGGTTCATTTCGAAGCCGGTTTGTGCGGGCGGACAGAGTGGGGTATGTACAGTACTTTGCAAAAATGTTGCCACCCCTCATTTCTGTATATTTCGCTTTAAATCCGCTTACTATTTGATGCTTGTCAAACTGTCTTATCTTTCACATATAGAGACTAAATTAAATTAATGGGAACAAACTTTTTACTGCAAAGTGCCTAAAGATACAAAGTGCCTAGATAAAGGAGTTCCAACCACTCAGCGTTCAGCACCACCAGTATACTGATCACCGCCTGATCATCTGGAAT
>JBBIGA010000040.1:27296629-27306999 GCA_037576975.1 Alestes dentex | reverse complement strand
TTTATTTTAGATTTCTCTTTTTTGGAGTTGAAATAGACGACGACTTCTTTGAACCTTTTACAGCCCCGTCTTTTACTGCTCTAACTGCTGTTTGATTTTATTTAATGTACTTCACGTAAGGCACTGACCCATCTCCAGGCTCTAGGGATGGTACAGTTTTGTTGAAATGGGAGAGAAAATGCACTCTTCCGTTACTTTTCAGTATCGCGCGCCCCGAGCAGATACACTAAACGAGGAGCGAACGGGCACTTTGAGTGTAGTCTGCTGCTGGACGGATGCATGTCGATCACCGTTGTTTCTGAGGAAGGGCTCCAGGAGGAGCCACGTGGGGGACGGGGAGCTGGTTTTGCCGAACGACGCAGCTTTTAACACGTAGGGCATTTAACAGCGTTCACTCTCGGTTTCCCGCTGCATCTCGTAGATGCCTTTCTTTCGGACAAGCTCCTTTTTTTTTTCCTTTGATTCGGTGACGTGGCTTTTTTTTATTTCTTTCTTTCTTCCTTTCTTTTTTAACTGAGCGGCTTGTGAATTCAGGAATCTGCCATTTTACGGTTATTTTTCTATAGAGCATAATCAGATATTCTATACGCCGTTGTTGGAAAGCGTTTGTACAGATTTTAACCGAGACATATCCTATGGTGTGACGAGCTGTTCATTGCTGTTAGTGGTTCATGTAATTTTTTTTGTTGTTGTTGTTGTTGTTGTTGGCGGCGGAAGCGTAAAGGACAACACTGGTCTGTTTTATCAGGACGTACAAACCTCAAGTTGTTTTGAATATGAAGTGGATCCTTCTGAAAAGACTCCTCCGAATCACTGGTTTCGCACGCCGAGCTGATGTAGCTGGTCAGACTGTATCTGTACGGACTGTTTCTTTCGTTTCGTTTTGTTTCCATTTCCGGTCGTTTCTCCCCCGAGCGTTCGATGCATTGCGTTTTCGTTGATGGCCGTAGAAGCTCACGCTTTCGTTTTCTTTTACAAGTAAGCTTTAGGACTTGATTTAAACGTCAGGTCGGCGTATCTGATGACGGGGTCCACGGCAGCGGTGTTCAAACACCAGCTCAGCCACCCTCCCTTTACCTGTCAGGCGGTGACACCACGTGGTCAGCCTCTTCGATGAAGTTCACTCAACTACCAGCACGAGGGTTGGATTTGAATGCCTCCGGCCGGTGCCGTATCAAGCCAGTGTTGACATTTTCACAATTTTGAGCATTGTCTGTTCATAAAGGACGCACATATCATTTAAAACCATGTCCAAACCATGCAGCCTTTGCTAGAAAAGAACATCCTTTGATTTTAAGTATGGTATGACTTGGCTATAAGGTCACATTCCCCTAGAAGCCTCATAGTAAAGCAGTGTTTATACCTGGTAGACCAGGGGGGCTGATGGGAAATGTAGTCTGAAAGGCCTTGCTGCTAAATAGATTCTGCTAGCGCCACATTTTTGGGTTTTTTGGGATTATTATTTTTTTGGGTGGGTGGGGGTTGTAGTCTGCTGATAACACCACGTTTCACATGATACTTGTATAGTCGTCCCGTTCCGTGTCAGCAGATCCTTTTGCATGGTTTTCATGTCGTTCCCTTCGGCCCGAGGTGGGGCGTTAACTTATTTGGTCATTTGCTAAATATCATTTCCACCGTGTCGTGGTTCTGTTTAGTCATAACCTTTTAAACTGTTTTTTTTTGTTTTCCCTTTTTTTTTTTTGTAAGAAGTAGTTTGAGACTAAATGTTGGTCATTTGTATTTACAGAAATAAGATGAAAAAGACAAAAAAAAAAAAAAGCCAGTTTTGTGGCTGCTCGAGTTTCACTTTACTACTTAAAGCCACCCTGCCAGGTTTCTAGCTGTTTTTTCTAAAGGACGATTTTTCAGCTGACGCTTTGGAAAGCTGGGACACTACTTTATAATCGGGATGGGTGAGACTAAAACAAAAAAAAGGGGGGGGGGGCAGGGAGGGTGGGTTTTTTTGGGCCACACCCACACAGAGCCTTAAAGTGCCAGAGGCCTCAAACCCTCAAGGGAAATGTCTTTATTTTGTCCACTGGCGTTTGATAGCACTCACTACGAACGGGTTACGTACATGCACACAGTCCAAAAAAAGATAAATACATTAAAAAAAAATGACATGCTTACTTTCTATGATGTGTATAATAGCTGTAATTAGATGTACAAACTTTATCAGATCACGTCGGGAAGACCTTCGAAGGACGGACTGATACGGATTGAGCATCGATGCCAAATACTAAGATTATTTCAGATGTTCCCTGAGACTCCGCAAATGTTGAGATCCGTCTCTTGACATGGTTTTGTATGGTTGGCTGTGTATATATATTTACTGTTCATGTTTTTTCGCCATTTTACGTTCTCTCTCTCTCTCTGTCTGTCTGTATGTCTTGCTCTCTCTCAGCTCTTCTGTTTGTAATGAGGCCCTTTTGTTACCAAACCAGAACTTCACATTGAAGTTTTCTTAAGGTTACTGAGTCAAGAGACAGGGTCAGGAGTTGTCTCGGTGTTTTGCAGTCGTTTTTTTCCATCTCTCCGTTCTCACCCTCTCGACTGTTCAACCGACGGAAGGTCTCCAAGGTCTCCGGGTTCTCTAGATGCGAAGCAGGGCTGCACGATATGGCCATTACAGTCATATTGTGATTGCAGTATAACTCCGGTATATTGAAAGCATTGGTGCATCACGTTGGTGACCTGTTTTTTATATTTGACCTTATAATTGCAATATAGCACAATAATTTACTTTTGTTGCATTTCAACGTTGGGGAAATCAGTCAGTTCACAGACGCAATAAAAGTCAGAATCAATTCACAGAACGACCTGCTGTAGATTTACTTTTACAACCACCAGAAGACTAACCAGTCATATTAACATTAAACTGTACGGCTGGTGATTTCCCTTTGAGGTCAGTGCATTTTCCCAACAGATCCTGTCGGTTCAGATGAGCTATAAAATTGTTGTTGTAAAACGTAAAAAAAAAAAAACCTCATACTTTCTCACAGGCATCAGTCACCAAATTTAAGCGCACCTCTATAATGACTGAAACCCTACCTTGTTTTTTTTTTCTTTTCTCTCTCAATGTTTAAAGCGCGCAGAAGCGGGCTTGGGCTCGTCTGCTCAAGCAGAGCGCATGTAGTGGTCTGTTTCTTCACAAGGGGGCGCATTTAGTATACAAGACCTGTAATTCAATGAGGGGTAACAGTACGGGTTTTAAAATGAGGGCCAAAAATAGAAATTTTGTTCATTGATATGAGTGTCATTCAGTTCACATTAATCATCTACTAATACGCTAAAAACTCATAATGAAGGTTGTACACATCAAAAATGCTTGTTTTACTATCACGTTTTGTCATAAGATGCTTAGATTCCCAGCCCTGACTCATTAAATGAGCCGCTGTGGTTGGTTTGGATGCCCCCAGCAACCAGCAGAACCCGCTGTGATTGGTCAGGACGCCAGTAGCAACCAGCAGAACCCGTTGTGATTGGTCAGGACGCCACTAACAACCAGCAGAACCCGCTGTGATTGGTCAGGACGCCACTAGCAACCAGCAGAACCCGCTGTGATTGGTCAGGATTCCCCCAGCACGTGGTAGGGCGGTGATTTGTCGATTCGATGCTGTGTGAGGGGTTGTGAGAGTCCATACTGCGCAGGCCAGTACCGAGAAGGATTGCCAGGCGATGTATCGTGCAGCTCTGCTCCAGGAGGGCGTGGTTAGAGGCTATGCAACACTGAGACGCGTAAGCCACCGACACACCAGCCGCAAGCTGAAGAGGCGATAGTGTACTAAGCTTTAGCTGACTTTTTTTTTTGTCGTTCGGTCACGTGTCTGTGTGCGTTTTCGTACGTTTGTGTGCGTGTATATGCAGTTTGGTCTGCCTATCGGCTCCGTTTGGTTCAGCCCATGTTTTTTTGTGACCTTTTTAACGAGTTTAGCACCACTCGAACAGAACGAGTCCCATGGAACCCGCGACAGGCCGCGTCAAAGACTCCGCTTCCAGCCGTCGACACACTCTCCCCTTTCTCCACATCCACCAGTGTGTGTGTTTGTGTGTGTGTGTTTGTGTGTGCGCGCGCCTCTGAATGACCTAGTCACTTAAGGCTGCATGATCGATTTCGATTGGGAAGGAATCTTCTAGCCTTCCTCACCTCAGTTCCCTCAGAGCTGTTCCGAGGCCCTCTCGTGTTGGGTTTGGGGTTTCGTTTTCACGTCATCTTTTTCCTATTTTGTTTGGGTTTTTGTTTTTTTTGTTTTTTAATTTCCATTTTTATTTTTTAAAGTGTGTCATGTAGTCTGTTCTCAGCACTGTAAGACAGTCCCTTATACAATATGGAGAAGCAATATCACTGTAAGAAATCTTCACAATGTATTATTATTGTTATTATGATTATTATTCACTAGCACCCTAGGTGTGATAATTGAAGTAAATATCTTTTATACAAACACAAAAAAAATGGTGGTCCCTTTCTCTGTGCCTTTTCTCCATTTCAGGTTCATTTACGACACTGAACATCTTTCCTGACAAGGAGTGGCATCAAGCTGAGCTGTAACTCTATTTTTGCTGATTTGTCACACTAAGCTGTTTTAATATTTAATTTAAGACACGTTTTAAAAGATTATTTCGTTTTTTGAAGGAAAATCTAGGCTGCGGGGGGTTGAAAAAAGATTCAATTAACCAAATGTTGGCAGTTGAGCTCAATTAGACTAGACTAGACACTTAAATAGGAGCTTTCCAACAATGTGAAGTACCAAAATAAATTGTGGAACAGATGAGAGAATCCTACAGAGATCACATCAGTCTGGAATGGGTTAAAAAGCCATTCCTGAGTCTCTCGTACTTTAGTCAACTACAATGAGAGCTATTATCTCCTATAGGAAAAAACCTGAAACAGTGGGGAATCTTCCCGGAGGTATCCAGCCTACCAAAATTCCTCCAAGAGTCCAGTGACAGCTTGTCCAGGACTTTACAAAAGAAACCAGATAAACATCTTAGGAACTTCAGGCCTTGCTTGCCTCAGCGTCAGTGCTCATGGTTCTGTCCTTAGAGACATTGAGCAAAAACTGTATAAATGAGAGCTGCAATGCGCAAAGCACTGCTGACTGAGCGGAGCTTTAAGGCTCATCTCATATTTGCCAACAGACACCTTGATGGTCCCCAAGCCTTTTGGAGTAATTTCCTATGGACTGATAAGTTGAACTTTTTGGAAGACAGGGGTGCTGTTATATCTGCCCTAAAGCTAATACAACATTCCACGATAAGAACATTGTACCCGCAGTGAAACATGGTGGTGGAAGTGTGATTTGTGTGCTTAGCTGTTTCAGGGCCTGGGTAGCTTACCATGAACAAAATGAAGATTTTGCAAGTCAATGTCCTGACTCGATCCCCATTGAGATGCTGTGGGGAGGCTTTAAATGGGCAGTTAATGCCCAAAAGCCCTCAAGTTTGGTAGAATAAAAGCAATTATGCTAAAAAAAAAAAAAAAAAACATGGACCAACATGTGTCCACTGCAAGACAGATCTACGCTCAGGGAAACAGAACAGGTTGCAGTAATCACTCGTAGAGTTGGCAACTGGTTCTAGGAACCATTTCCCAGATAAGGTTTAAGCCTAGTCCTGGGCTACACAATATTACGAATGGAAATTTTCCATTAAGAGAGAAACATAGTCTTTATCCCTGTCTGGGAAATCATTATGTTTAGGGAGCAAAACATTTTCCTTCAATAATAGAAATGTTCATTTAGTATTTTGTGTTCTTATTACATTTTGTGTGAGGATCTGCAACCGTTAAGTGTGACAGACATGCAAAAACAGAAGACAAATACTTTTTCATGGCAGCGGAAAAGTCATGTTTGGTGTCTGAGGTTTGCTTCTTTAGTTTTGCAGTGTAGCTAATTGCCTAAATAAGGCCTAAATCACCACAGGCTCACCTCAGACCATATAAGAGTGATCTAATAGACTTGCTTAGGTGGTTTCTCACACTGTGTGACTCACTGATACCCATAAACATGGACAGGTTGTCTGTTAGATGGTAACAAAATATGTCAGAAAGCCTCATAGCTTCTGAACAAGGAAACTTCAGACACCAAAAACCAAAAAATTGGTGCATTCTGCAGTTTCGCATCATAAAGCGCGAGCTGCTCTGGTTCCTGGGCAACATCCTCAGTAATAAAATGATCAGAGTAATGGAGCGAGACAGTCCTTGCTGGGATGCTCAGCAGCTGAACACTCCACACTCCCCCTCAAGCAGGACCTGTTTCACACTGTGTGTTTTGAAGGGGGGGGGGGGGGGGGGGTTAAAACAAATGCCCTCAAAAGCTTCACTTTGCAATTCAGTGGTCATGATGTTCGGTGTCTCCTCAGCTCATAACCTGTTCCAAGTCTTATCCAACATATGAATGCAGTGTATCTTAAATTCTGGGACAACATTCTCTGGAGGTAAGGACTTTAGTTGATAAGAGGCTAAAAAGGCTTTTTATGTTTGTCTATAAAGGAATGCTTACATTAACTGGAGCTATTTGTTGGTATTGCTACTCTTAGAAGTTTGGCGCAGAGCTAACAAGCTAACCAAGAAACACATGAGCAGTAACTTGAACGTCCTTGATGTTTCTCAAAGCAGTGAACTTCATGGTCAGTGTTATAGATTCTGCCATCTGTGTTCACTTGGTTAAAGCAAATATGTCGTTGATCTCATTGAAACCAGCTTTAAAGAAAAGAGAAACAGTCCCAATATTCCAAGCAGAAATTCTCAGTTGAGGGATTGTTTTAGTTGTTGTTGGGGGTTTTTTCCTAGTCAGGTCAAAGATTCACAAGCTTTATGAAAATCAGCTTAAGAATTGAAATTGTTAAGCCCTAAAGCTGACTCTACATGCTGAAACATCCATACAGTTGTGTTCTTCTTGTGCTCTTTTGACTGAATGGGCACAAATTCCCACAAACAGAAAACAGATTAGGCTGTGCTCGCACTAGGCTCGGTTGTCTTGTTCCTGGTCTCAGTGGAAAAGATGCAAATGTGAAAAGCACAGCTAACCAAGAGCAGGTTTAAGGCTAATCTCATATTTGCCAAAACACCTTAATGACCCCCTGCTGTTTGGAAAAACATCTTGTGGACTGATGAGATGAAAGTAGAACTTATCAGAAGACAGGGGCACCATAAAGTTTTCACAGCATTCCACAGTAAGCACATCTTACCAGCAGTGAAACATGGTGGTGGTGCTGGAATCATTTGCTGTTTCAGGGCCTGGTCAACTTGCCGTAATGCGCTTAATAAACTAAATAGTTTTAGAACGGCGGAGTCAAAGTTCTGACTTGAATCCCATAGAGATGGGGAGACTGTCAATGGGCAGTTCATGTAAAGAAACACTGACCAAAGTGTATCTACTGCAAGACTTATCTCCACTTATAGAAACAGAAATGGCTGCAGTTGTTACTCTTTAAACTGACAATCAGTTATTATGTTTAGGGGCGATTATACACCCCCTCCCCGCTCCCCTTGCTGGCCTGCGCTCACACTGCACTTAATGTCACTTCCATCATCACATCCCTCGCCGCTTTATCCTATTCATCCAGTGAGGTGCCAGCAACTCGTACCTTCTGAAGCCGCAGTGTTTTCAGCCCCTTAGCACATCCATCAGTGGATCTTTGGTCCATGAGCATGGAGATAGTCGCTGATATTACCAAAAAAAAGCTTGTTAACTCGCTTTAACTTTGTCATGTCCAGTTGGTCCTATATTCTCTCATCTGGCCAAATTACCAGGAGGTACAGTATGTATGTAGACCGGAATCGTCCCTTTGTCTCCATGTTCGTTAAATGGGGCTATTGGGTTTGGGTTTAATGCTCAGGCTTGGTTAGAGATCATAATGGATGTTACATAATAGATGTGTACGAGATATCTAAGTCTAGCTGTGCAGTGCTTGATCCCACCTCCTCAAGCGGGTACAGAGTGATAACAGTAATCGAAAGAGCTGGACTCTGGGATCAAATGTGCCCGTGTAAGGCATGGGTCACCTCAAGTCATGTCAAATAGGTTTATTGTCATTTCGGCCATATACATACTGTGTACACAACACACACAGTACACAGTGAAACCAAACAACGTCCCTCCAAGACCGCGGCGTTCCTCCAGGATCATGGTGCAACAGCAAAAACAGAAACACCGCAAGACTACATAAGTGCAGAGAGCACAAAATACACAGAGTGCCAAGACAGCAAGTGAGAGAGAGCAAGAAAAACACAACAGCAACAAAACACCAGGACAACATTTGGTGCAGTTGACCTTTGAATAAATACATTATGACAGATACTAAATGTTATGCGGTGTGTTAAGTGTGCAGAAATGCAGAATAAAGGTAGACAGCAACAAGTGATCATTGAAGAGCAAATTTTACTTAGTTTCAGACAAGTTTCAAGCTACAAGCTTTGTTTTTGGGTGATGGAAATGGCAGCATCCAAAAGTTTATGGAGACCTGGTAATCCCATTCAGCACTGTTCCAAGGATTTGATTGCATTCAGGCTCAGGAGCATAAGTGAGATCAGGTACTGGTGTTGGATGATTAGTTCTGAATCACTCCAACTCATCCAAGATGTACTGGATGGAACTCCAGACACAGTTTCGCTGCTCCACAGCCCAGTGCTGGGGGGCTTCATACCCCTAGTCCATAGACACAGTCATACTGGGCTCATGTGTTTCGGCTCCAGACTCCATTCTATTGGTTATTGGTTTTCTATGGAGATTATATAAACTGGGTGCAAATATTGAACACCTGCATATGCAAATAAATTTTTTCAGGACCAGGCTTAAGCACTGTCAAGAAATCCCTAGTTGTATAGATCTGTCTTCTAGATGGTCCAGTGTGCTGCACATACTGAAGTGTGTTTGTGTGTGTGTGTGTGTGTGTGTTTGTGTGTGTGTCAGGACGCTACACAGCACTCCAGGTGGAGTTTTCGGCTGCAGTGAGAACCAGCGCCGAGCAAAAGGAGCTCATCCTCAAACTGGAGCATGACCTGAGCACCATCCAGACCATGTCCTCCCTTTCCCGCCCTGATGCCGAGGTACGACACCTACACTCACCGTGGCACGTTCCTTAAAACTCTTACACATTGAAGAACAGCTGCTAAGAAAACAGCTGTCCACCTGTTCCGTTGTCAGCAAAATTAGAAGTTAACCTGAATGCTCTGACATAACCAGACCGCTAAAACGCCAGTGTGACCTTTCTCCACCAGGGGGCAGACCTGAGTGGCATGGACAGAATCCCAGAGCCTATAAAGGAGGCCACAGCCCTGTTCTCAGGTAACCTGATCACAGAGTGGACCTGCACTACAGTGAAAAACACACTTTTCTAGCTTCGACTCAGTCTGACAAATGAGGATTAGTGCATTATGATGACGAGAGCATAGATCTGGACACCAACCAAAACACTGCACTGTATAGTGAATCAAAATCAAAAAAGGAAATACAGCGTAAATTTGGACAGCGCCCAAAATAGAGCAATATATGGAGAATAGGGCACTGATTTGGACACAGCCCTAAGTACAGCACCACATATTAACATTGGACTGATTTGGGACATAGCCCTCAGTAGTGTACCATTTAGTAAATATGGCATAGATTTGGACAGCGCCGAAAATAGTGCAATGTACTCAGTATAGGGCATAGATTTGGACACAGCCCTAAGTAGTGTGCTATAGTAAATGGGGATTGGTTTGGGACAGAACCCTAACGAGAGCACTATATATATGCAAATGAAGTGAGAAATCTTGATTGGTTACATTCTTGCCAATCAAGAAAACTGCACCTGTCTAACTATGACTATAACTTTGTGTGTGTGTGTGTGTGTGTGTGGGCAGGTGTGGGCGGTTCTTCCCAGGCTGATCTTCCTCAGGGTCAGATGGACTCTCTACTGTCCATCATCTCCAGCCAGAGAGAGAGATTTCGGGCTCGGAATCAGGAGCTGGAGGCTGTGAGTGACGGGTCACTGAGTACAGCTATAACCACCTGATTAAGCATCGAAAGAAAAAAATACTCAATGATTCTTTTTCTCTCTCTCTCTCTTTCCCCTATTCATTCTATCTCTATCTGTCTCTGTCATTTTTCTCTCTCATTTTTTCCTTTTGTGTATTTAATCTTTCTTTATGTTTTACTCTCTTTTCCTACCTCTCTCTGTCTTTTTCCCTTACTGTCTCCCCCCCTTTTGCACTGTGTGATCTGCCTCTCTCCCTCTCTTTCTCTCACTCTCTCCCTCTCCTTCTCTCTCACTCTCTCTGTCTCCCTCTATCCCATCTTTCTCTCTCTCGCTCTCTCTCCCTCTCTTTCTCTCACTCTCTCCCTCTCCTTCTCTCTCACTCTCTCTGTCTCCCTCTATCCCATCTTTCT
>JBBIGA010000040.1:27277234-27287315 GCA_037576975.1 Alestes dentex | reverse complement strand
CTCTTCTCTTCTCTTCTTACCTACATTCTTCTCTTCTCTTCTCTTCTTACCTACATTCTTCTCTTCTCTTCTCTTCTCTTCTTACCTACATTCTTCTCTTCTCTTCTCTTCTTACCTACATTCTTCTTTTCCCTTCTCTTCTCTTCTCTTCTCTTCTCTTCTCTTCTTACCCTCATTCTTCTCTTCTCTTCTCTTCTCTTCTCTTCTCTTCTTACCTACGTTGTTCTCTTCTCTTCTCTTTTCTTCTCTTCTCTTCACTTCTCTTCTCTTCTCTTCCCTTCTCTTCTTTTCTCTTCTCTCCTACATTGTTCTCCTCTCTTGTCACCTACATTATTCTCCTCTCTTGTCACCTACATTGTTTTCATCTCCTCTCACCTACATTGTTCTCCTCTCTTCTCACTTACGTTCTTCTCACCTATGTTCTTCTCTTCTCTCCACTTCTTACCTGTTCTTCTTTTCTCTTCTTACCTTGTCTTGTTTCTTCTCTTGTCTTCTCTTCTGTTTTCTTCTTATCTCAGCTGCATTCTTCACTTCTCACCTACGTTCTTCTCTGCATTCTTCTGTTCTCTGCATTCTTCTCTTCTCACCTACGTTCTTCTCTTCTGCTCTCTTCTCACCTATGCTCTTCTCTTCTCACCTACGTTCATGTCCTCTCTTCTCACCTAGCCTTGTTTCTTCTCTTCTCTTCTCACCTACATTCTTCTCTTCTCTTCTCACCTACATTCTTCTATTCTCTTCTCTTTTCACCTTGTCTTGTTTCTTCTCTTCTCACCTACGTTCTTCTCTTCTCGTCCCTTCTCTTCTCATCTTCTCTTGGTTCTTCTCTTGTTTCTATTCTCTGTTCTTTTCTTGTACTGTCTTCTTGCCTACCTTCTTTTTATCTTCTCTGCTTTGCATCTCTTGCTGCCTACCTTTTTTCTCCCATCTTCCCATCTATTCTTACCTCATTTATCTTCTATTCTCATCTCTTCTTGTCTTTTCTCTTCTCTTCTCAACTAATCTCCTTTTACTTTACCTTTTCTCCATTTTTCTTGTCTCGTATCTTTTATTTTGTTCTAATATCTTTGTCACTTCTTGTCTCAGCTCTTCTGGCCTTGCCTCTGTTATCATCTCTTCTCATCTATTCCTACTTTTTCTCATCTCTTCTTGTCTCTTCCCTTTTCTGGTCTCATGTCTTCTGTTGTTGTATGATAGTGTAGATCTTGCTGTATGGTGACGATGTACGGCTGTACAGTCCTCAAATTTGCCAAATGAAGGACAACTCTTCTATTAAAACTTAAATTCACAAATGTTCAACCAACCATTCGCACACACACACACACACACACACACACACACACACACACACACACAGATTAATTAGCGTCTCAGCCCTTATATCTATGACACTTTACAAACAGTTGTCAAAAGCTTTTATAGAGATTTTGTGGCATCCAGCTCCACTTTCTGTGGCATTCCTTAAAGAAACTGGCTCCTTTTCTTCACACTAATGATTTATTTTCGGTGTTTGCTACACTGTCAAAATGGAAAAAGCAGCATCGCTGAATCCAATCATGTTTTATTTGTAAACCTTGAACGTGTTGCTGTGGTTTCTACATGAATTAGCATTTCCCTGTCTATGGTAGCACCTCAGAGGGGGGTGGGGCGCGGCTGAATCCGGCTCACTTGAAAGATTCATGCTGATTGTAGTCAAAGCCCATCGCTTGCTGACAGGACTGAATGAGTGTGTTTCATTCCATCGTACCTCACCCACACACTCGCGCTAACGAAGCAGAAAATAAGTGTGACCAATTGACTCCCCCCACCCCCCCACCCGCAGATTCTCGTCTGTGTTTTCTGGAGGGTTCTTCCTCAGGCCACAAACGGATTGGGGCAATGATACACCTGCATGCTAACGTGCGCAATTAGCTGACTCACGTCCGACTAAACCTGCCGGTGCTGTTCTATGTGGTTCTATTTTGAGGTTGGAGGGCTTTTCTTTGGTGCACCTGAGTAGCATTATGGAGAAATGTTGGTGTAGTCAGATGAGTTAACGCACACAAAATGGTGAACATTCTGGAGTAGGTGTCTGAAGTGATGAGCTACAGAATTACAGAGTGACTACTTTGGAACTGGTTATCACCATGTCAGACTCTGAAGTACGGATATAACAGAAGGTCTTGGGCCTTCTAACCAGTCACAGTGTTGTACTGAGTTCTGTGAGTATCCTGACTAATCACAGTCCCAGATGAGACTTTCTGCATCGCAGTGAGTGGAGGTGTTCATGTAATTCAACAACATTCCCTGAACCTTCAGCACCCAAACAAGACACGGGCATGTCATAAGTGCAACACTGCTAAAACATCATCTTATCCAAAAGTCCTTCCTTACTTGAAGGTTCCATGTCTCCGGGTCGATAGTGGATCTTCAGGTGTCAGAGCAAGCTTTGTTTTGTCATCATGTGCATCATGTAGAAATAGAGATCTCACACTATATCAATTTTACAGTGTTTGGAACTCAAAAAAAGGGATCAAATTTTAAATCGGTGTTGCTTAAACGTCAAAACAACTAAGTATATTTTAATTTCTGATCGCCAAAACAAGCCAAAAAAAAAAACACGCCAGCTTATTTGCCAGCACTTGATGTGTAGTTAAGGCCTCGACCCGCCACTAATAAGCAGAAATGCCACTTCACTGAAAGCGTATAGAGCGGTCAGTGAGGCTGGCCATCCGCTGTGTGATGGAGATGACGGAGGGGAGGCTGATGATGAATGGAGATGCAAATGCCACTTTTCTTTTTTCCATGAGACGACAAGGACGTCAGCGTGGCGTAATTGGATTTGAGCCGCCGCGGCGTCTTTTCAGCCGGGCCCACCAAGCGCTCTGAGTAAACCCCCCAAGGGAGAGAGGAATGAGAGGTGACGGCGCATCACTCTCTCCTCGCCTGCTATCTGTCATTACAGCCCACTGCAGGCTTAATGACATTTTCCTCTCAGACTGAGGCGGCATTACTCCAGCAGGGGAAAAAAAACTCCCTGGGCAAACAGATTACATGAACAGAGCGACGCCGAGTCAGAATGGAGCGGCAAGGACGGCCAGAAATGAACAGAAAACTGACCGGCAGGCCACTTTCGAAGTCTGTCAGTTGGCGGTTGAGTGAGTTCTAGCAATACCTGACCTTTCCTCGCAGTGTTGGGGGATCATATTAGAACAATAACAGAACATTAAAAAGCCCACTTTTTAACAAACCAAACAAAACAAGCAGCCGACTGACATTAATATCTGGTTTAATGAACCCTTTCTGTTTTCAGAGCAGGGTTGGTCATTACCAGGCAGTTATTAGAGCTCTGCAATAACAGCACTAAAAATAGAATGTATTGAGAAAGACATTAGACTATAGATAGCATTGGAGTCATTCTAGGCCTGGGCTGTAAAACAATAACACTGAATATTGAAATGAGTTGTTTTAATGCATGTTTGAATTTCATGATCACTTTGTTCCTCAATCCAGTCAGTAGACTGCTGTCACTAGACTGGTGGTCTGTTGCCTTTGTTCACTTGATGAGGGAGGAAGATGAACTCTAGCCGTTCACTTGTAACAACACTCCAGCATGACAATTAATAAAGTTAGTCTAAATGTACTCCTGGGCCCAGAACTCAGGTGATCCTGATCGTCTACCAAGTGCTCCGGAGAGGACTGTCTGTTTCTCCCTGACTCCACCTCCGATCCAGGGCCAGGCCTTACAGTCAGGGATATGCAGTAAACCCCCGCTTATCACTGGAGTTACGTTCCAGGAGCGCCCGCGTATAGTGAAAAACCGCGTTGTTGTGATGTGTTTAAAAAAAAGCCTATTTTTAGTGTGTAAACCCTAAATATGCCCCCAAATATGATCCCAAAACACTTAATTTTATTTTAAACTTAGCTTAATACATTACTCTTAAAGAAAATGTACAGTAATAAAAATACAGGGCATTGAAACGAACAAAAAGAAAAACACAAGAACACTCGAGACCCTCCACAGGGGAAATTCTGGACTGCCGCTGCGTCAAAGGGCAGCAGCCAATCAGCAGCGAGGAGAAATAAATAGCGTTCTGGGATTGGCTACTTTCAAACCTCCTGCCTCTGAGTACAGCGGTGTTTCACCACCACAAGACGCGCTTTCTTTGTGTTTCTCTCCACAGTACCACAAAATGTATAGTTATTTTCTATATGGAAATGTGGCTGAATTTACGTTAATATTCATGTTACAATATTAGTCAATTATATTTTTCTAAATAATTAAGCACTTAAATGTATGAAAATGTATATAATGCCACCCAGCCCCCTTGTCCTCGTGCAGGGTTTATGTTTGGCATGGTGGACAAGGCCCGGACGTCACAAAAGTAAAAAAAAAAAAAACATCTTCAGTTTCTGCATTAGTCCGGGGGTTTTAGCGAACAATTACTAGTTCGGTTCTCAAAAAAAAATCTGCGTTGGACTGCAACCGTGACTGCTGGTCTGCGTTAAACTGGGGGTTTACTGTATTGTTCTTTAAAGTAGAGATTTAAAGGAAATGACAAAACATCAAAATAGCAGAAATGATGCAGCGTTTACAGAACTGGAATAATTCGAAGAAAACAAATCTCTCGTTCACTCTTAAACAAAATGGCAATAATTACCTTTGACGAGTTTCTCGTAGTGTTTCACCATCCGACTGGTCTCACTGCGAGAGGAGAGTGTCGATTTTTAGACTTTTCCTCATTAAATAAGATGTGATTCAGGTGATCACTAATCAGTACCTCATAAAGCAGAATGAGGTGCTTGTGTAGGAATTTTAAATGATTGTCATACTCATAGAGATGCTGTTTTATTGCAGTGGTCTCTTATTTTTTTTTGTATTTCTCAGATCTTACACATATATATGGATCTGCTCTAAATCAGCTTAGCCTCAGTGGAATCAGTACTCGTAATACTGATGTATTTATATGTTTGTGGCCGTATTACGAGCACTAATTCCTCTGTGAGTAAGCTGATTTCGAGCAGATCCGAAAGCGGCAGCGGCGGAGAGGCAGCCACAGGTAACTCAGTGCATGCTGTGTGGGCCGGCGGCTGTAATGAGGCTGAATCCGGAGGCGCTGGCCTCCTCCCTGCTGTCTGCTGCCTCACTCACAGCCAAGTGCAGGCACCAGGGAACGAGAGAGAGAGAGAGAGAGAGAACAAACTCATCTCAACAAAGAGAAGGAGAGCCGGGCTGAGAAGTGAGAAGAGAAGGGTGGAGAGAGCTGACAAAAGAAAGGAGAGAGTAGGTGGACGGAGGATAGCAGATGGGGATGAGAGGGAAGATGTATTCAGCATTTTTTACTCCGTGTCTATTTCTGTCCCTCTCTCTCTCTCTCTCTCTTTCTCTCTCTCTCTCTCTCTCTCTCGGCTTCCTTCTCACTCTCCGTACTTTCAGCCTAATGACTTTCAGCCACTGTTGTTTTAATCACTAAATCCTTCCTGTGCTGAGGGATCATATGAGAAATGAAAGGCGTTTTTTTTATGTTTAGAAAGCATCAGCTGATTAGAATAAACTCAATTCATCGTTTGCATTACAAACCTACCTTATAGGCCAGTTACTGCACAATTTATCACCCCCCCCCCCCAAACTCTATTAATTATTGGTCCGTTTCTGACCACAGGATGTCTGTTTGAACCAGATATTTGAGTCCTGGGCCATCTGCAGCACAGCACTGACACTGAAATGGCACTGTGTGCGGTGCTGGCACGAGTACGTTGTTGTTTTTACACACATCAGTGTCACTGCCACCCAAAACATCCAGCCCTGTGGTCAGGAGTTGACCACTAATAAAGAGGCGAAAGGATGGTCAACACAGACGGGCTACAGTCTCTAACTGAGACTACATGGCAGGTGTTTCCCATAAACCGTCCAGTTTGCACAGATCCGCATATTAAATCAGCTTTACCTTTAGCGTTTCCAAACTCAGCTTTTGGCCTAGTTTGGAGGTTTCCGGTGGTCCGAAATGATTTTGTCCGTGTCGTCTTATTTAGTGACCTGAGCTGGAAGCAGGAGCCCATTATCGAAGGTTTGGGAATGATAGAAAACCCAGTTACCATGGTAACAGCCCCTAGTGAAGGCAAACACTTCTTTATTGCCTTTATTTTTGGGGAAAAAAAACCCAAACATTTTTATTGGTTTATTCGACCCAACCCATTGGAAGACACCCCGTCGAGTATGTGTTGGATTTGACATTAATACCACATTTACTGTTCCCAGCATGGACGAGACCGTCCTAGAGACCTGCTGGTTGGTCTGGGGAAGAAAAATGTCCCGGTTTAAAACGAATGGTAAAACGAACAAGGACCTGAACGAACAGGTCAGGGAATTGTGTACATTCGGTTTGTCGCTGGACTGTTGCTTTTCGGCGTTCCATGAAGGATGCGTAGAGAGAGAGAAGCCCCCCGTTGGACTTGGCTGTTTGACCTTCCTCGATGCCCCACAGCTTCTCTAGGCCCTGCTTTCCCCAGCGGAGCGTCCTGGTGGGCTCGATGAATGAGTCATGTTCCGCTCCGCCGTGCTGCAGGGGGTCAATGTCTGGCCTGCGGGGGCGCTGTCGTGGATCAGCCCCGGGCGGAGAGTCACTCCGTGGGGATTAGCTCTTGAGTGCAGACCCCCACTGGGTGGGAGCCTCAGTCCTCTGAGGTTCACTGCTCTCTCAGAACTGCTCTGAGGTGAAGAGTAGCAGTAATGTAGGTCTAGTAAGAGCCTAGAAAGAGCCTGTTTCCTGTTTTCTTGTCTACGTTGTTATTCACACTTTCCATGTGCCTTTATTATCCACGTGAGTCTGCTGTCGTTGCAGAATTGGTCTTACCCCGACATTAGCCCCGCCCCCTTGCCATCCTGCTCACCTGTGTCTCCTCCTCTGCCCAGGTGTTCTCATGTTCCGAGTTAGTATAAATACCCTGGTGTTTCAGTCTGTTTGTGGAGTCTTTGTACATCACCCCATTTTCTCCCTCCGTTCTTTTATAATTCCTTTTAAATTCCTTGTTTTATCTCCTAGTCTAGGGTTTAAGCCTCGCCCTTTAGTCTTTGTTAATTTACCCTTTGTGTTTTACTGTATTCTTTTTTTCAGTTAACCCAGTAAACCGGTTTATATTTGTGTTTTTGTTTCTTGTTTTGTTTTTTATGGATCTTGCACATACATCCTGATGGTCTCGACCCTCGTTACCCCAACATACTGTCTTGTTCAGTATCTTTTGATATAGATGATTATTGATGATTATTGCATGCGTTTCCCATCTGATCTGACAGAGGCTTACATGTGATTTCAGAATACTGAATAGGTTAGATGGATTGAGTTAGAGACAAAGATGCACAAAGTTATTCTTTAGTCTAAATGAATCGGAAGTGGTTGGATGTTCCCCCTCTGCGCTGTGACGTGTCTCGGAGTGAAACTCTGTATCAGAGAGGGTCTCTGAGTTGGGTCTCTGAGTGTTTTCTCTCCCTGATGTGTGGGGGGTGGTGGGTCAGGAAGGTGAAACATGATGTTATTGGTTCATATTGCTTGCCCCCCCTCCGGCTGGTGCAAGGTGATGTGCTGAAAAAATGGGAGACTACAGGAATACAAGAACATTAACTTATGATATTGATTGAATATGATATCTATGAACTTTGATGAATAGAACAAGCTCATGAACGTATGAACGATGGTTGAAAAAAGGTCCATTTTCAATTTGGAAAAAAACCCAAAACGCTGTAAAGGCCACTGATTAAACTACCTGGCTACTGTTGAAACACTGTATCACCTGATCCAACATTTTTGACCTAAATTGGCCCAAAACAATCCAAAAATGATTAATGGTCTGTGTTGTAATGTAAGTAATGTGAGGCAGGCTGTTACATGGTGGGTCCATATTTTATCACCTCTTTCCATTAGAAGAGAGGTCTGGGAATGGAATCCGTGACATTTCTAATATAAAATGTGTCTCTTGCTCATTCGTATGATCGTAATGTGCAGTGGGCTTTAAATGACCCCCATAGGTCATATCGAGCTCAGGGCCCGGGCTCCAGAAGATAAGCACTCTGGGAAGCTTTAACAGGGGCAGTTAGATTGTCTGAGGCAGTGGTGTTCCCTCCTCAGCACGAAACGCTCGTTGTAATGGTGCTCCAGACCTTCCCCTGCACCAATAAAGGTGTTAATCCTGCTATAAGCGTGAGATTAGCATCGCCAAGGCACACGTCAGGATGGTTCAGACTCCAGGAGCACATACAGTCCGTCAAAGCTGCTGAGCTTCACAGTCACCACCTCCGTTCTGCTTCTGAAGAGACATTAATTACCTGAAGAAGAAGTCCTGCTTTTGGAATTGTAATGTATTGTAAAATATCGTATAATTTCAGGTCAGTATAAACACAACAGGTCAGAATCTCTGACTTTGCACTGATTCAGATTAATTCCTTCTTCTCAGCTCAGAACCATTTCTGAAAATACACTCAATACACAAATGGAACCAGAGGGGCAATTTACACAATATTAAATTATAAAAATTCAGTATACCAATTTTTTTTTTATTATAATGTTTGATAATAGTCCGCCAGTGCCAATAATAGAGTGCATTCTTTATCGATGATTATTATTTTATTTATTTATTTTATTAATGTCATTTTTAACAGCTAAGATGTAAAATAAGTTAAGTAAATTGAAGCTCTACTTACGAGCAACTCATGTTTCTGCTGGTATCACAGGGATACTGACATGCTGATTCTAAATATCATGTACAACAAATTGTGTTATTATATTGATGTAATATATTGTATTATTATGGTATATTATAACATTTCAAAATCAATTTCAATAGTCAAAAGTTATGCCACAGGCTTTTACCGCTTATCCATTTATTTATCAAACTGTAGATTTTTATTCTTGTTGAACACTGGAAAGTTGTAGAGTGAAATGAAAATATGTCAAATAAAACAAGTCTCCTTTATAAGATGAAAGAATCTGTAACGGCGCATGTCTGACGTCCTATTAACTGGTAGTGTGGTGATGTGGAGTCAAATTCTAGACTGTCCTTGTTAAATATTTAACACTTGTCTGGTGATCCACATTATATCATGTCGCTTTTTGTAGGTCAGTACTCACATGGCGAATTTACAGTGAATTTACTTGTTAGCAAAAACTATTGAGTGTATTTTTATTATATGGAGTGAGTAACATGCAAATGGAGAAAATCTGTGGGTGTCAAAACTTTTGCCTGGTAGAGCTCATATTTATATATTCAGGGTCCTGAGTGGGGTGACTGTCTGAGCTTTGGCCTTGTCATCAAGATATCCCAAGTTTGGGAGTGAAATGAGCTAAAATGTCTTACACTGGGTTTCAAATCAGCTGAATAAAAACAACAAGATCCATAAAGCTGGAAGCCGTTGTTCTTTGCCTGGTTCTTCTTGGTCCAGGCGAAGTTCTCCAGTGTTTCTTGCAGATGTGCATAGAGGGATTATCAAAAGAACCATTCAGATGTAATGGAAACTGTATCACATTCCAGTGCTCTAACAGGAATGGACCTACTTATTTTGCATCTTTATTGATGGAAATGGACTCAGGCGTGTTCGTCAGTGGGCAGTAGAGCGCGGGAGTATATGTCCATACCGATTACGGACATGCACTACGCCGCCTCAGTGCCTGTGACTATGATTCATCTCTGAGATTTCAGATATTTATTCAGGCTGGGTGAGATATATGGAGAAATATACTGTACGTGGTGTAATTTGAGTGTGTGTGTGTGTGTATGTGTATATTTTGCCTGTTTCAGTTTTCCATGTAGAAAAAGCAAGAATGAAAAATCATCTCCTAGAGTATTACTGTCGCCAGTACCAATGTTTCTGATTTAGTGGAGTTATGAATGAATGCGGACCGTAATACATCACATTTCAGCAGTTAAACATCCTCGGCCTGTTTTGCTGGTGTCAGAAAGAGCTATTCTTTGCAGAATCAGAGCGTAAACTAGTTTCACTGACCTAGTTACCTGGCTGATACTGGTACCAGTCTCTTCGACTGGGCCAGACTTTAGCCAGATATCATACCAGTGAAAACACATTTGTCTTTCCAAGCCACATTCAACAACCCCC
>JBBIGA010000040.1:27258703-27269042 GCA_037576975.1 Alestes dentex | reverse complement strand
CTCTCTCTCTCTCTCTCTCTCTCTCTCTCTCTCTCTCTCTCTCTCTCTCTCTCTCTCTCTCTCTCTCTCTCCCTCATGCTGACGACTGGAGTCAAATGCCAGCCTTGTCACGGAACTAATATCTTTATCCCCGGAATATTCCATTAAGTGTTGAATCAATCAAAGTCCAAGACCTTCCGCACCCAAGGCTAATGCAGGCTGATCTCTTGGCATCCTGCGAGTGTGAGAGCTGCAGAGAGGAGAAGAAGCAGAGAACAATACAAAACGGCCATTCTGAATCAAATGGGAAATGACTGAAGAAAAATGAATCCCTTTCAAATTTTCCGTCACATTCGCAGTGGAGTTCATGAGCTGTTTAATTAAACTGTCAGAGCGGGAAGGCTGTGAAGTCCTTTTAGCTTCAGTGGCTGTTTTAGGTGCTGTTTGCTTGGTCCTGGAGTGGCTTTTTTTGCTTCCATTTGAGTGTTTTAATCGTTTTACTGTTATCTGTAAAAATGGTTTTGTTTGTCCTTCCTTTTACATTTGTATGGAAGTCAGTGATAAAAGGGGGGGGGGGGACAGAGAGAGAGAGAGAGAGAGAGAGAGAGAGAGAGATGAAAGACTTTTAGCCATCAATGACCAGGACTGACAAATAAGTCCTCAACAATCAACTGTAGTTGAGGACTTATTTGCTTGGAGTCAGCCTAGTGAAGGCTCCTACCTTTCAGTATGGCAACATTCTAACTTTACCTACAGAACCAGTACGTTGTGTGACAGTATGCTGTCTGACCCCGACTGTAGCTCATCAGAATTCCATCCAAACAGAACTGTAGTTCAGGAAAATTCCATCTACATCCAACCATAGCCTAAAAACGTCTATACAAACCCAATTATAGCATGACAAAATTATTTCTGACCCTGACTGTAGCCCAGCAAAATTCCATCCAAATTTGACTGAAGTCCAACAAATTTCCATCTGAACCCAACTGTAGGCTGATAAAATTCTAACTGCAACTGTGGGCTGAACCAGATCATAGCCCAACAAAATCTGAACTCACCTACAGCCTGACAAAATTTCATACAAACTCAAAATCTGTCCAAAACCAACTGTAGTCTGAACTCAACTATAGGCTGACATAATTCTGTTTAACACTGATAATAAAAAAATGTATAAACAAAAACTAAAAAAAGAATTTATCTGTTCAGTTGATTCTTAGGTAGGCTGCAGTCTGGCTGAACTTTACACAGTTCAATATTCTCAGGCCGACTTTATGAACTACACCCAGAGGGAACTGGGATTAGAATAATAAGATGATATCAGATCAGTTCAGTTAAATTTGGGAGACCCAAACTCAGTCTAGACAAATATTTGGTAAAGAACGTCTAAACCCCACATAAACAGTCACATTTCATAATTTCAGCAAGTTTGGATGTCTGGACCCGATCCAATGGAATTAAAGCACACAGATCTGACTGAGGAGCTACTAAATGTAGATCAGGACGTACCTGATTTCAAGCTCTTGTGTGTGTGTGTGTGTGTGTGTGTGTGTGTGTGTGTGTGTGTGTGTGTGGTATATTTGTTCTGTATGCTGGCAGTTCTGTGTACTCAGGTCTGCTAGAACAACAGGCAGCTGGACTTCAGCAGATCAATATGGCAATGGGTCATCACAATCAATACATTTACTCTACAGGTCTTCAGCAGGAGAGAGAGTGGAGAGGGAGACAGAGAATGAGAGAGAGAGAGAGAGAGAGAGAGAGAGAGAATGAGAGAGAGAGGAGAGAGAGAATGAGAGGAGAGAGGGAGAGTCAGGAGAGAGAGAGAGGAGAGAGAGAGAATGAGAGGAGAGGGAGAGAATGAGTGAGAGAATGAGAGAGAGGAGAGAGGGTGAGAATGAGAGGAGAGAGGGAGAGAATGAGTGAGAGAGAGAGAAGGAGAAAGAGGGAAACGAGTGATAGAATGTGGGGAACAAGACAGAAAGAAGGAGGCGAGACAAAATAGAGGACAGAGAGAGAGTAAGAGGGGAGAGAGAGATAGGGGAGAGAGAAGAGAGACAGAGAGAAGTGAGTGAGAGAGAGAGAAAGAAGGGGGGAGAGAGAAGAGAGACAGAGAGAGGTGAATGAGAGAGAGAGAGAGAGAGGAGAAAGAGGGAAGAGAGAGAGAAAGAAGGGGAGAGAAAAATGGGAAAAGACAGAGAGAAAGAATGGAGAGAAAGAGAGAGAGGGGAGAAGGAGAGAGAGAGAGAGAGAGAGAAAGAGGGAGAAAGACAGAAGAGAGAGATAGAGAAAGAGAGAGAGGGGGGGGATTGAGATCTATTTTTGGCATCAGGGTGGCAGCAACGCTCTCCTGACACATTTCCTCTGTATTTAAAAGCAGCAGTGAGGGGAAAATGTGCCGAGCATCTAAATGCGAAAGTGTTCGCTCGCAGTGAACCGTGAGGTTTTGACAAACCTAGCGTCGCTCTGGGTGTTAGCATATCTGCTAGACTGTGTTTCACCACACACAGGAACAGGGAAGTGATGGGGCTGCCAAAGCCCTGCAGCCAACAAGGCGTCGCATCCAGGCTAAGGCACAGCGTAAAATCAACAGTGTTAAATGACCACCCGGGGCATCATTAACTCCTTTCAGCACAATTCAGGCAGATCCAAACCAGGTTAAGAAACGCTTCTCTCACAAAATGAAAATGCTAGTCCTGCTGTTCGTGAATGGGAGGTTTGGTCTGTCATGAATTTGGAAGTGGTCTGCCATGTACATTTGTTGGCTGGTGTCAGATGTAATCACTGGATGTAGTGTTTTTTTCGTCTTTTGTTTTCTTTTTATTGCTTAGCAGTGGAATGGAACCAGTAAAACTAATGCCAAAGTTATGCCGGTGTTTCAAACTCAAACACCGCATGTAAAAGTGGGTGTGGCCTTACACTGGCAAATGTAACTAGAGATGTTTGCCCATTCTAAAAGTATAATACAAATGCAAAGCAGAATATATACATACATATATATATACATATTCTATACATAGAATACTGCAACAGCAGTTTAGCCCTGCCCTTTAAACTTCAGTGGTTACATCTTGTTTCTTTTTTTGGATTACATGAAGAACCTGATTCATCAGAACACCCAGTAACTCACCTGGAGCTGTGACTGGTCACCCTGTCAGAAATTTAGTGATTTTGCATTTAGATGCTCAGCACATTCCCCTTATTGCAGCTTTTAAATACAGAGGAAATGTGTCAGGAGACTGTTGCTGCAACCCTGATGCCAAAAATAGATCTCAGTGCCCAATCACTGTATTTGCATATTGCATATTGAACATTTCTCTGATATCAGTACTGCAGAGAGCCACATTGTGATAAAGATTAGCAACAGACGATACATATATATAAATGACAAGCATCATGGAACAGTAGTTGTTATCAGAGTAAAACCTCGTATCTTAAGCTACTGTTAAGACTTTAGTCTAAGTCATTTTTGCCCATTTCTGTCCATCCAGTCATCATGAAACATTTGCATTATATAAAGACCAGCTGATGTGTAAAGAAAAATAAAATCTGGCTGATTGAAAGTGGCTCATGGTTTAATCCACATATGGTGAAATAATTAGTCATAGGCTCTCGTCAGTAGACAAACAGCACTTTATTTTGTCTCCGCGCTAAATCCTAACATTACAGCTGTCTTTCACCACACTAGTCCTCAAATAATCTATCACCTCCTGCCTGCCAGCTCAGGGAGAGGGAGCGTTGTCTCTGAGAGCAAAGCTGATGAAGACGGATGGCTCCTGAGTAGGTGCAGACGTGGTTGTTTTGATAGCTCTCAGATCGCATCTATCTGCTGACTCCAGGATCTGTGGCATGCCTTCAGGCTACGCTTCTCACCAGCTAACACACAGGCACGTAGGAAAAAGCCCTGTGGGTGGGGTTGGCGTAGGTTTGCTGTTGTGGCGCCGTTTGGAGACTGGTGTCTGTCAGCTTGGCTCAGTCCCCTTTGATTACATTTTTGGTGTTTTTTGAAGAAAGATGGCAGGTATCATAGTCTGAGGCACTGTTTCTCAGGTCCTGTCCCAGAGAGGCCTTTGTTTGATCATCCCTGCTCCACTGTATCCATCAAGTGCCTGTTAATGGACCCAACCAGGCTCTGCCCACAAAGGTGTTCTTCTGGTAGCAGCTGTTGCAAATTTGGACAACAAAAACCCAAATAGTCCAATTGAGCATTCATTATTTCAGACTAAATTTATTTGACAGGGGGTGGGGGGCGTGTTTTGTGTGTGTAATTTTAGTATGATGTTTCCAACAATCCTGGCCATGCAGGTCTTTGAGCTAAATGTGGTTGGGAACGTTGACTTTTTAGGGAGTCTCCGTCATCATCATAATCATCAGACTGAGGGTGAAATTTCTGAGGTAACTCTACATGAAGAGAAGTATTAGGCACTCAACACTGTTCGATGGACAACAAGTTTGTTGTTGCCCATGGGACAACGTTAAAAATAAGCATGACCTGTCAGAGGACAAAAAGGTCTGTTATTGAATTCAATTCCATTCCTTTTTACAACCAAGTTGTCACAAAGCAGCCTTACAGAGTCCAGGTCCAAGTCCCTAGTGAGTAAGCCAAAGGCGACAGAGGCGAGGAAACACTCCCTCAGCTGGAGGAACCAAAACTCAAAAAGGGGAGCCCATCCTCCTCAGGTCGACCTGGAGAGAAAGACAAGAGAGTCTTAACGGGGATAAGTAACAAGAGAAGGCCTTCCTTTGTAGAAATAGTCCTCTGAACAACCGTTTTCTTAAAGGTTCTTTAGGGAACCAATTGTGGTTCTTCTACAGCATTTTGCAAAGAGTGATGTCTGGTACTGTTCCAGCTCAGTAATATACCATCTGAAACTAGACTCAGAGATTCAAACCTACTCTAAACAATGATCTCCATTAAATGTGATCAGGCCATTGAAGTTCTATGAGTTTGTCCAATCTTGCGACATGTGTCTGGGCAGGGCACAGAGCAATTAAATAGTGACTGAGAAATATAAGAGTAAATGTAGCATCACTCTGGGAAAATGTGGTGTTCACTGACCAAGTTTGATCAACTTTGCTGAGATATGACGGGTCATTTCTAGTGTAGGTGAGGCTTCTATGAATACCGAAGTATGCCTTTGGGTTTTAGTCGAGCACCGTCGCAGCAAGTAAAATCTGATGGATTTCTGCAGTAAATTGCTTCCCCGTTCCCAGTGGCCTCATTTACGTCCAGTGTTCTCTGGATGCAGCCATAAACAAGCCATGTAATATAAGTTAGCTTGCTGGAACTTTGCTCCAGAGAGCTGGACTTTGCTTGTTAAGTGGTCAGGACTCCTCTGTGAATGGACTGTATTGGATGAGTCCAGATCCCTCAATCTGTGTGAAGTGTTTTAGGGTGGAATTGAGGAACAAAAGGAGGCACAGAGTAAAAGGAAGGCTTGGTGCTTGTAGTAGCAATTTAAAACAGCTATTCGCTCTGACACATCCTAGCGCTAAACAAACTAGCGTAGCCATGACAACACTATCTTAATGAGTCTAATAAGCAGGTCCTGAGGCTCACTGTGGGAACGGGGGAATGGCTTTATGAATGTGGGATTCCATTAGGCGGCTCATATCGACACAGGTTCAGCGTTTGCTTGTACGACCACCTGAAATTGCTTCTCGCATTTCGGTTTGCGTTCAGTGGATCGGGAAGGAAAAACCGAGGCCTCTTTTCCTGAATTTATGCGCGCACTTAGTTTTTTTGTCAGCTAATGCATAACAAACTCATGAGGCTCATTTTCTAACAGTGTGACCTCATTGAGCCTTCTGACCACCTTTAAGCGACTGTTGCGACTAAAACCGGAGGTGAGGGGGGTTGCCATAGCCACAGTGGTTTGTGTGTTCAGAATAGAAGAGTCATTACAGAGCAGCGGGTCAACCTCTCCCCTTATTGGTCCCCGCAGAGATATCAGAGGCACGCAGACAACTCCAGTGTGCAGATCAAAACCCACCTCTGTTTGATGAGGAACCAGTTACTTTAATGATAGGACTGGGTGGACGATGGGGGCTCATGCCTACAGACTGTGCGATTTCAGCAATTACAAATCACACTTTGGATCTAATAAATATGGGTACAACGTGTGTGTAGACATACTATGGTGTGTGAGAAGGAGTGTAGATGTACGATTGTGTGTATAAAGGTGTGCAGATATACGATGGTGTGTGTATGTGAAGGTGTGTAGATGTACGATGGTGTGTGTGTGAAGGTGTGTAGATGTATGATGGAGTGTGTGAAGGTGTGTAGATGTCTGATGATGTGTGTGTAGGTGTATAGATGTATGATGGTGTGTGTGAAGGTGTGTAGATGTATGATGGTGTGTGTTAAGGTGTGTAGATGTACAGTGATGCGTATGAAGGTGTGTAGATGTACGATGATGTGTGTGAAGCTGTATGGATGAACGATGCCTATTTAATTGTAAGCTATGATGCAAATTAGCATAGAAGGACCAAACAGTATCAGCCACTTTGACCCTCTCTCACACGACAACTTAGAATCACCATTTAGAAGTCATGACCAATGAAAGTGCCACGATTGTTTCACGATTGTCATCTTTCATCTGGGAACAGCCCAAAACCGTACAATATATATCGAGCATTAGGGTTATTCTTGTGCCCCATTTTCACACTGATATGCACATTGTTTTGTAATGAAGAAAAAGTTATACAACAGTACAACAATGAGTTGCTTCCGTAGGGTCACTTGAACTCTTTTTAGGGTAGTGGAACTGAAAATGTGTTTCGTTTTGCCATAAAAGCTGAAATCAGTAGGTTTTTAAATCAAATGAGTAATGGAGGCTGCCCCTTCAGATGAGTCAGTGAGCTAACAGTGCGATGTTGATTCCTCGTAATCTTCTGCATAAGGCCTTTTCCTGTCAGAGTAATATCTTCTCTTCTGTCAGAGAAATATACTGTAGTTTCACAGTTTCTGGACTGAGCTAACATCACATGTATTAGTAGCCATACGAATCCCTAGCATGGTTATGGGGCTGGAGCTGGTGGAAAAGAAGTGCCGGCAAATGAGGATCCAGGGCTCGGATGACACCGGGAGGGTGCCATGGGAGGAAAATACAGCAGCAATTATTGGCCGCCATTCGTCTCGCACTAGAGGGAGCTTCCATCTGAGAGCATGAGAATGCCACAGGCAGAGAGTCGGACACAACCACTCCCTCACTTGTTCATCAGATAACACGATGTGTCCTACACACACACACACTCCTGTGCTCAGCTAGCATAGCGCCGGTGGAGCAGCTGTAGCGAAAGTGAGTATGCTGGTCACATCTTATCTCCGCTGATTTGTGGTCTGATAAACCCGTATGAAGTCTTTATCTAAAATGATCCAGAGTTATCTAACTCATGCGGACCATTGAACAAAATGCTTGGTGAAAGTCTTGAGCCACCCCTCATTTCTTTATATTTTGCTTCCAAAGATCCAGACTTCCTTGTACTTTTAATGTGGTCTTGAGGATCAGTTCTCCAGGCTTCCTGAAGGACTTTCAAAGACTCTCATTTCCAGTCCAGTCCCTGAACCTGACTGGTTTCAGAGGAATGTTGTTTATTTGTTAAGCCACACAGTGACCTACATATGAATCATTCAAGCAGAACAAAGCACATCTAACTGAAGTCCTGAACCAGTGAAGAAACAGGTGCAGATGATTCCAGATGATCAGGCGGTGATCAGTACACTGGTGGTGCTGAATGCTGAGTGGTTGGAACACTTTTATCTTCACACACTTTATTTCTTTCATTTAATTGACTCAATATGCCAAAGATGAGACCGTTTGACAGGTATAAAATAATATTTTGGCACCAACAAGATGATTCAAAGCAAAAAGAAGTATATTCTGTGGACGGTTTTATTCGATGCAGGAAGGCAGTTTGCTTTTCTTGTTTGAGGAAAAGCTCAACCTTTAAAAAGACTCCCCTTTGAGGCCACATTCAAACCTCATTTCCACAGGCGTATTAAATCATTTTCCTCTACGTTGGTCATTCATTTTGAGTTAGCAGCTCTAATTAGCTTAAGTCACGCTAAATTTCCTGTGTGAGCTTTCTCCAGTTCTTCGTTCTCTTCTTCCTCTCTCATGCAAGGCCTGTAATCATATGGATGTGGAGTCCTTTGATTTTTTTGTTTGTTTCTTTCTTTGCCTGGGAAATGTTTTCCCGTGCACAGTTGCATCAAATTATTGAAGAAATGCAGAAATGATCCAATTTGTTACACAATGATAAAATAATGGATGAGTGCTATACGAACTACAGCGATACACCACATCTGCACAGCTGTTGACAGAGGTGTATTATTTGTTGTAGGGGTGGCACGATACCACTTTTTC
Source organism: Alestes dentex (assembly GCA_037576975.1). Taxonomy (NCBI): domain Eukaryota; kingdom Metazoa; phylum Chordata; class Actinopteri; order Characiformes; family Alestidae; genus Alestes; species Alestes dentex. Next base: position 27,260,700 of record JBBIGA010000040.1, on the reverse strand, counting down.
ATGTATGATACCGATACCGCAGCCTTGAGTGTCTGCCAATACTGATGCCAATCCAGTCCTGTGTTTTTCCTTCTCCTCAGCAACTAAGCTGTTAATAACACGTGTCTGCGCTTTGAATCCAAAATGACTCTCTGCTTCCTCCAGGGGGTGATGTGTAGGAAATGAAATTCCAGTTTCTCCACCCATCAAGTGCAAAGTGTTTCCATTATGGGGTTCTGCACTCATGGTTGAATCTCCAGTGGCTCTTCGTTGGACATGCGTTACACTGTTTGGGTGCAGGAGTCTGTATTTTAAGTGCCCTCTGTGGGAAGCAGGGAGCCGTTTGGGACGCAGCCCTGCTGCTCATCTTTGTTACTCGTGTTCTCATCTGTGTGGCAAGTTGCTAAAAGTTTGGTTCTGCATTTATGTGATTGCTCCAGCCTTTTCATTTGTCCAGTCCAGTGATATTGTCCTGTATTCGATAATTTGGAGACTGCTTTGCTAGGTTGTCTAGCAGAGGACACTTCCTGCCAACAAGAGGTAGACATTAACCCCTTAAATGGCCAGTTTAGACTTCTATTCCTCAATTCCTGTGATTTAAGAGTAACTGAGAAGCATGCTGGCATGTTTTCCATGTAGGCTTGATGATGGTATAAAAAGCCTGAGTTTGTTAATTCGCTCCTTTTACTCTGTATTTGTACCTCTACACATGTACCATTCATTACATGTACCATCTACCAGGTCCCATTTTAGTCCTTACTTTTACTTCCAAAAGATTTTTTGGTATTTTGGTTACTTTATCTTATCATGTTGGTTTAGCTCCTGGACTTTTCACTCTTGCTCATTTTTTCATCCTTTTTGACCTAATGAGCAGAATAGATCATAACACACTTAACTCCAGTGATAATAGACATAGACACCAACTAAAGGGGGCATTGGGTCTCTGGCCATCAGATCTAAATCTAGACGGGCAATATTCATGCAAATGTGGTTCATGATTCTGGAGGAAGAATCTGACTACTTCAGTGATTTCTTGGGCTTTGATGTTGACTCCTTTTGCAAGGGCTTGTTAATATATGTAAATGTGATCTTGGTGTGATATTTAGATTGCTACCTTAGCTTTGTCTGGAGACGAAAAAAGGGCAGGTCAAGCCCTCGGAGGGGGTTAAAGAAAAGAGAGTGCTCTAGGACGAGGGTATGGATCATTTTTTGGGAAGAGTTTGTGGCTTCATGGTCCTCTGGAGGACAAAATGCCAGACTCATAAAGGGCAGACCAAACACACTGCCAAACAAAGTCAGCTTTGATGTACTGCTTCATAAATTACTGGTTCAAGACTAGCTGGATTTTGAATTTTGTGAAAAAACGATAGAGACCGTGTTCTCTGTAAATATTGCTACTCGTTTTGGGGGTTTTGGTGTTTTGTTGTCCAATTTTCTCTCCAGTTTATTATTTTAGTCACAAGCCCCTTTCACACATGGCAGTGTTGTTCTCCAATCATTGGCCACATTTTTCTCCAGTGACAGTGTTCTCCTCCAGTGGCAGTGTTCCTCTCCAATGGTACTGTTCTTCTCCAAAGACAGTGTTCTCCTCCATTAGCCATGTTCTCCTCCATTAGCCGTGTTCTCCTCCATTAGCCGTGTTCTCCACCAGTGACACTGTTCTTCTCCAATGGCAGTGTTCTCCTCCATTAGCCGTGTTCTCCTCCTTTAGCCATGTTCTCCTCCTATAGCCGTGTTCTCCACGAGTGACAGTGTTCTTCTCCAATGGCTGTGTTCTTCTCCAAAGACAGTGTTCTCCTCCATTAGCTGTGTTCTCCACCAATTACATTGTTCTCCTCCATTGGCAGTGTTATTCTTCTTTGACAGTGTTCTTCTCCACTGGCAGTGTTCTCCAGTGACAGTTTTCTTCACCATTAGTGGTGTTCTTCTCCAATGGCAGCGTTCATCTCAATGGCAGTGTTCTTCTCTAGTGACATTGTTCTTCTCCATTGGCAAGGTTCTTCTCCAGTATCAGTGTT
>JBBIGA010000040.1:27234813-27247227 GCA_037576975.1 Alestes dentex | reverse complement strand
GAACTCCTCCAGCCACGTCTTTATGGAGCTGCTTTGTGCACTGGGACACAGTCATGCTGGAACAGAAAAGGTTCTTCTCTAAACTGTGTCCACAAAGTTGGAAGCATCATGATGTCCAAAATGTCTTGGCCTGCTAACATAATGTGTCCTAATACTTTTGTCCACATAGTGTGTGCTATATGTTCCTAGTACGTCACTTAGCAGTATGTAATTTATCGAGAATATTTATTCCTCCGCATTTTGTGTATATAGCATATTTGTGTTTTGTAAGGAGGTTTATTTCACTTTTATTTTAGACTGTATATTGTATATTGTTCTCGTCTCTGTGTTACTGTGCAGGCATATAAGGCATAAGCAATTTCCTCCAGGATCAAAAATGTTTTCTGACTCTGGATCTATGACCTTAACTTGACTTGACCTTCCTCACTAATTTAGAGCCAGAGCCTACACCTATTCCAGTGAGGGCAAAGGTTCATGTGAGCATGGGGGAGGCTCGTCTCTTCACAGGGGAAGGATTCGATCTCGCCTGCAGTGTTCCTGATCACCCTGAAGAAAGGTGGACCTTCCACTGGTTCCTGGACGGTGTGCGTTTGACAGTCACAAACGTCCGGCTTAAAAAGGCCGTCGTTCTGAATGGAGGGAACTACACCTGTCGGGGAGAGAAACAAATTGACACCTGGCCCTATTCGCTGGTCACACTTCTCAGTGAGCCATTCAGCGTACATGTGGACGGTGAGTCTTTCTGATCGACTCATTTCAGAATAATTCATATAGAATTCAGGTCCAGAGCCCAAAAAACAGCTGAGGAACAACTCCCCAAGAACTTTAGGAAGAAATTAGGATACAGACGTTTAAATTTCCCTCACTACATTCGAATGTAAAATATTTTGAGTAATACAGTGCTCGATCTAACTATAAAATACATGCTTTCAATTTAGAATCAACCAATCAGGGCACAGCACCCATTTTAATTGGGTGACTTGATTTACACCTACTTGAACTTGGACCAGAGAACTTTATGAGGAGTCTGGCTACTTCCTATTCTTCCCAATGTTTGAAAAAAAATACTGAAAAAACACTAGTGAGTGAGACCTAATTGAATGGGGATGAATGGAGCTAAAGGGCTAACATGATGACATATTTCTGGTCTTTCATTCCAGATTTTTTAAATCTTTTTTGGAAAGTAAAAGAAAGTAATACCTAAAAAACAAATGAAAACAACATTTTGAGTTTTTTTTTAGGCAGTGGGGCTTGCATTCTGGCCACTAAGTTCTGATTGGTTAGCGTTCTCTCTGCTGAGTGCTGATTGGTTGGCATTCTGGCTACTGGGTAGTCATTGGTTGGCATTTTGGCCTCTGGCTGCTGATTTGTTGGCATTCTGGGCACTGAGTGCTTATTGGTTGGCATTCTGGCTCCTGAGTTCTGATTGGTTGGCATTTTGGATCCTGAGTGCTGATTGGTTGGCAAGATGAGCAACTCATTGGCTGTATGTGCTTGCTGCTGTCATGAATAAACAGAAGTCACTGTGAGAAAGTCCTGTAACTGGAACTGACAAGATTTTGAAAACGTCACAGCAGTGCTGAAGTATTTGAAGCTATGATCTGCTTTATTATGAATATAATACCATAACAAAACAGAATACTTTTACTTTTGATGTTTATATGTCTAAAAGCAAGCCTACACTGAAGTTAACTCAGTACTTTTTGCTTTGCTGGATCAATACCATTGATGTCTTTCTCCACTCAATACAATGTATGTGTACTTTATCCACCACTGCATCCTAACTACAATATTATACACTGTTAATGTGTGATTTGCAATAACGAGAATTTATGGTTTCTGTACATTTTCATCTATAGGTGGTTGGGCTCTCCTGAAGGTCCCAGCGGAGCCACTACTTATAGAAGAAACGATGACCTTGACCTGCCGAATTCGCGACGACCCCCTACTGGTGGAGGTGATCTTCTACAAGGATGGGGTTGAGATCAAGAAACAGAAAGACAAAGACCTGGTGTTTCCCAGCCTCTCGCTGAAGGACCAGGGAAGCTACTGGTGCAGGGCTACGTGGGTTCAGAATCGCTATGAACAGCATTCTGCCCAGTCTGTGCCTGCTTTCGTAACTGTATTAGGTGAGACATTTTCCCTCAGAAATCCGAGGGAGAGATAATGCTGTGAACATGTTCCGTGCAGATTGCTAGAATTTTAAAAAATGAAGAAATTGGTCTTCATAGAATCATAGAGTCAAGCACACCTACTTAAAGGAACCCTCAGGATACTTCACAATTACAGTCAGCCTAAAATCAGACAGTGGCTTATTTCTACAAAAACTTCAGCTGAATTAGCCGTTAACCCAGCTGGCTAACATCCCTGCAATGCCTTAGACTCCACAAAGGGCTGCAGGAATTTATTCCAGTCAAGTAGGACTGCAGCTCCTCTAACGATTCAGTTGTTTGAGACCAACTGATGGAATCAGATTTACTTGATTTCAGTGAAAAGCTGCAGCCACAGCAGAACTTTGCCATAAGAATTGTGGCCCCTGTGCTGTGCAAACACACAACCAGCCGATTCTTTGAACCACCCCATTTATTGCCCATAATGCTTAAGTTTGGTCCGTTTTTCTAATGAAAAATGTTAATGAAAGGCTTAGCTTGTGAAGCCATGCTGACAGGGTTCCTTTTGTTCAACTGAAATTCTCTGCTAAAGACTTGAGACTCGACCCAGATTCACACCCCAGTGATTCAACACAGACCCACGGTCCAGAGACTCCAGACTCAAACCAGACTCAGCGCAGAGACTCGAGACTCAATCATGAATCACAACCCAGACTTTTGAGACCCAACCCAGACTCTCACCCCAAAGACTCGATACTCACACCCCAGACACTCGAGACTCGACCAAGACTCACACCCCAGAGACTCAAGTCAGACTCACACCCCAGAGATTCAAGTCAGACTCACACCCCAGAGACTCAAGTCAGACTCTCACCCCAGAGACTCAAGTCAGACTCACACCCCAGAGACTCGAGACCTCAGAAACGACTCAACTTTGACATGTGACCATATTAACTACGCATAGTCTATACTGTAATACTTTCAGTTCTTTATTAATTTAGCTAATCTTCTGCCTTATTGGTGAATCAAAGATGTTGGTTTGATGGGATAGGCAGTTTTTGTAGGTGTCATGACAAGTCTAGTAGGGACAATAAGCGTGATTTCATTTGCGTTGTGCTAATATTCACAGACGTGGTTCATCTTCTCCTGTTTGATTGCAGATAAGCTGGAAACCCCTGTGGTCATTGTTGACCCAGACGTGCCCTTCTTGGAAGAAGGGCAAAAGGCAGAGCTAAGGTGCATAACCCAGCTGAATGTCAGAGAAGGGGGCCTAAGTATAGAGTACTTCTTCCTGAAAGATGGTGCTAGGCTGGGACCTGCCTCATCCCACAACAAATACTCCATCCAAAGCGTGGCGGAAGACGACGCAGGGGCCTACACCTGCAGAGTTCGTGTAAGATCTCTGAAGTTGGAGAGGTTGAGTAAGCCATTGGATCTCAAGGTCGAACCCCTTCTTGAAAGATGAACTCGGGTGAGTTTAGCACCAGAAATGCAGGTAAGTATCCAAGATGGCATCTATGGCATCATTTATCACTTTCATCTGATTTACATAACATTTAGATTATAGAGAGTCTCACAGCTCATATCTACTTGCAATGGTGTTAATATAGACATTTCATTTACTCTTAATCCACCGGTGAAGCTCCACACGTCCTTGAGTGTTTATATGGATGATGATGATGGTAAAATAGTGGCAAATTTGAACTAAATCAGTTTTCTTTGAGTACTTTTCATACCAAAGCCACTCTGAATGATCCATTTTACATTTTAACCGTTGAACAATGTCGGAATTTTTAAAAATCTGCAAAATTCCGCTTTTGTACTAATTATTACTTGAATGGTATATTTTTTTAAATATTCCTGTGTGCCTTTGTCTTGTGAAAAACAAAAGCTTTGAATGGAATTCAGGAGTAAGATTTTAGACTTAACTTCTAATTCAATTAAAGTGAAAAATAAAAGAGATCATCTTGGAATTTAACGACTGTGTCTTTTTGGTAGAACCAAGTCCCAGACCCGATAAGGTGCCAAGGATTTCAACCGCTGGCTTTCACCCACTCAGTCCATCAGCAACACTATGCCCCCAGGGATGTGGTAGCCCCTCTATAAAATGATGTTTTGCAGTTTTCCCCCAAATTCCTTTTATGCTTTAACAGAACTGAGGCCCCATTCAGTTTTTCATCATGTATAATTTTTCCTTTACAGATGTGGAGTCTTGAGAAATCAGTTTTCTTATATGATTTTTTTTATACATATGCACACTTGTCTGATTTAAAGCTTACTGGCAATACTGTTTGTATTTTGGAAAATATGTATATCATAAATGAGTGTTACAGATTATCAGCAATAAACACACTACTGTGTTTGTACAATGTACATAGTGTATGCTCAAAGTGAAGCAGTCCTTTCATTTCCTAAATGCCATCAATGAAGACCAAAGCCGATGGTGATAATCAGTTATAGATTTATATTAGGCTGATAATATCTCTCACATATGGTGGAATTACAGGGTATTCTACATTCAGAAGCTTCTTATTGTTGTATTGAATTTATAAAAAATACATGGATCATCCAAAGAATGGACATGTCCTCTGTCCTGTAAGGTGCAAAACACAAAACAGAGATCAACCCCTTATTCAGATATTACAGATATTACAATTAATTTTTTCAGTAGATACCGTTTACTAATGTATGTTCTGTAGTTATGAATCAAGGGGTTAAACTTTTCTAGAAGTTTTTTGGTACAGTTTTTTTTATTATTATTCCCAATGTAATTTACCAGATTATGGGTTAAGAAACCGTTTTGGGTTAAGAAACTGGCCATCAATCCCAGCAGTGTGTATGGAAAATAGAAATTAACATTCAAAATCTGTTGATTCCTTACAAGCATATATACAGGTTGTGTCTACCCAGAAAAGCTTGGGCATGCTATTTGGATGTTTTTGCAGCTCTGAAATCGTCTCATGTTAGCACGGCCTCTGGAAACCCTCATAAAGAGTTTAGTTCCAACACATCTGATTCATACTGATATCCAGGCGCTTCTCTGTGTGAACTCTTCAGGGCTGAAGGCCTCCAGGTTTTGTATTAGGGAGAGATTGTTAGCTGTGCAGTACTGTGCAAAAGTTTTAGGCACCTATACAAATAGTTTGAATCAGTGTGTGATTAAGAGTCTGTCTTCCAGGAAAGTTAACATTAGGATAAATGCAAACAAACAAGAACGCAGTAAAAAGAATCAAGATTTGTTTGTAAAAAAAAAAAAAAAAGGAATTGATATTTTGTGGCCTGGTGAGAAGAACACAGGTTCTGTCCCAGATTCCTCCTCGGATCCTCGAGCCGTTTTTTGGATTTGTGGAACTCCATCAGCAGCTCCTGATTTAATTTAATGAAGGACTGACTGAGTCAAACCAGGTTTCTGATGGAAACTACAAGTAATACTGGACTTCCACAAGGCATACGTTGATATACTGAACATGAAATTACTATTTACTGTAAAATATGATTTATTTTTGTTTTATTTAGTATGTTTAGTCATATAAAAGCGGGGGAAAAAACAATCACTGCTTTCTTAATTTTTTCCAAATATTTTCTCGGGTGCCTAAGACTTTTGCACATTGTTATATGCATCAAATGGTAGCTGCTGCATAGAGCCTGTGACTGGGCTTTTGCGTAAGGCAGATATCAGTGCAAGTTCTGGTTTTGCAGTTGGGAGTGGATGTCAGTCAGGATAGAGCAAGAATCCAGAAAAGGTGCTGTCGTCCTCACTGCTCGAGTAGGCGCCATTCCAATCTCTAAGGGTTTCCACCCATACTTGGTCTCCAGCATTGAGCTTTAGAAGCACCAGGCTGGAGGCCTGGTCGATGTCCTGGCCGTAAAGTGTGTCTCGTGAGCGTAGTTTACGCACCCCGTTGACCACCAGTGCGGCACGCAAGGGTTTGTTCCTCACCGTTAACTGGTAGGAGAAAACATAAACCCCCGGGTAAGTGCAGTTGAACTTGCTGGTGCCTACGTCATAATGGTTCTCTGCGTTGTAGAAAATCTTGTCGAAACGTACTGGAAACCCTGATGCCGGGAAGGACTTGCTGGGGTACAGGCCTACGCTGAAGGCAGAGCGCAGTCGCCCCACGGTGTCGCCTGCTGTACCTTTCATTCCTCGAAGCCCTCGATCCCCTCGTTTCCCTTGAGGACCCCTGTCCCCTTTAAATCCTCTCAGACCTCTCACACCCTTAAGTCCTGGAGGGCCTCGTGGTCCTGGTTCCCCTTTGGGTCCAGGACTCCCAGCTTCACCGCGTTCTCCAGGTATCCCAGGACTCCCATGCATTCCATGTTGCCCTGAAGGTCCAGGATCACCCCGCACTCCTTGATGCCCAGGTTCGCCCGGCTCTCCTTTCTGTCCCCTGTCTCCTAGCAGGCCACATTCTCCCCTCTCACCCTTCTCACCTTTTTCCCCAGTGGTCCCTGGTACTCCTGGCGGCCCCTCTTTGCCTGGCTCACCCTTGTCACCTTTAGTTGTGTTCTCACTGGGTTCTCCTTTTTCACCTTTGGCACCTTTGAGTCCTGGCAGACCACTTGTCCCTTTCTCACCTTTGGTGCCAGTATCACCTGTTTTAAAAGAAAAATAAAACCACTATGGACACTGTTCCTGAAGATGATTTCACATTATGCAAATCCCAGGCCTGTCATAATATACCTATCATAATATACCTTTCATTCCAGCCTTCCCCGTAATGCCTGGACTTCCTGCAGATCCACTGCTCCCTTTCTCACCTTTTTCTCCTACACACACATTACAAACAAATTGTATTTAAATCAGTTTTTGTCAGTATTTTAACTGTGCTTCACATTTCTCACCTTTGTCCCCCTTGAATCCTGGAATTCCAGTTGGACCTGTCGGGCCTGGAAGACCTTTGGATCCTGGTTCCCCTTTTTGCCCAGTATGTCCTAGAAAAGTACCTCAAACAGATTAGTCAGGCTTATTTTCAGAATATTACAAAGATCAGTTCCCCAGTTTGATACTGGTTAAGCGAAACTGTCATATGTGCAGATAACTCCACTGACCTGGAAGCCCTGTATCGCCTTTTATTCCTTGAGGGCCTCGTTCTGGAGGGCAGCACTCACAGAAGTTGAAGTAGCATTCATTATAGTCCAGCGTGTAGTTGTCCTGCGCACCATTAGGTGACACTGTGGTGTCAGAGTGGTAGTCCACATAGGCAGGGATAGTGGTAGCTTCTGTGACAATTTGAGGAATGCGCTCTTTTGGCTTGGTGTAGTCCACGATCCTGGCCGTGACTGTGGGTTTGGCAGCGTGCGTGGTAGTCTGGACCAGTTCTCGAGGAGGCTTCTTAGTGTACTGGTATTTTGGCCGTTGAGTCATCTTGATTGCATCACAGCTGGCCGACAAAAGCAGTATAGTTACTGCTAGGAGGACCGATCGAATGCAGAGCACACTCATGTTATATCTGTGAATTAAGAGTGGGGTTAAGAAGAATCGTATTACTCATTGTTCATCCACCCATTATATGATCAATTTATATTATGTTCACAGTTTGAATTATGTGCATATTAAGACATGAGCATCAGATATAGTTCAAATCAGATAAAGTTAAAATTAGAATGCATTGTTCATCATCTGTACTAAAAACGTAACGCATTACAGCAGTTCACTGAAGTGCTAAAATGTCAATGATGCTGGGCCCAGCATGGAGCCTTGCTGTACTATTTTACAGTTTAGCCCCTGTCACGTGGTGCAGTGCATTTCTCAGGGTTACACAACCTTCCCATGCACTTTTAATGTGCGATTAAAGCTTTGAATGATGACAGGCCAGCAAATAAGGGGCAAAAGGGGTCTGAAAAAGACGGACCAATGGGGGTCTGAAACTCGAGGATGCACTAATCTTCTAATGCCCCAAGACTGGGCCATGCGGAACCCTGCCACAGTGGCCAAGTTTCTTTACCTCTCTTGTGTATGGTGCTTTTGTGACATGGGATACAGCACCCTCATGAATCACCCCATCCAGCAGACAGCAAAAAAGGCAAGAAAAAAAAGAACTAGGCTGGCAGCTGGACCGGGGGGCAGTGGGACCGGTCATTCGATATGGGAAGAATTCCTTCAGCACCTACCCAACCCCAGTGAGTGGATAAGTGCCAAGCCTAGAGGTTTTAGGGTTATAGCAATGCACAAGGGGTCTGGGCATTCAACAGAAACCATATAGTCACCAAATAAATGTATAGAGTATAGGCAGGGTACGTGACTTATTGTTGATTAAATTCTTATTCATTTTATATTGTTAATTTTCACCGTTCCCCTATTCCACTATAAATCCACTATTTTTACATATAGACCACTGTTTGAAACTTCTTTGTCCTCACTTGTTTGGAGCTTGAACTTACCTGCTGAACATGACTTCTCAAGACAAGGAATCAGTATCCTTCCAATCTGTTTGGTGTCACTCCAAGAAAGCTTTTGCCCAAAAGAGCACTGATAATCTCAATCACTCACCATAGCCTAAACCTGAGCTTGGTTTTTTAGAGGAAAGGGCTTATCTCGTGGCGCGTCTGTTCAAGTAAAAGAAAGGTTACTAAAAGCTGCCATCAAGGGGCAACAATTTAAGAAGGGATCAAAATCCAGCCAGACGTCAGTGAGGATACTCACGGCTGGGCCCTTCGACCCTGAAAGCTCTAGAAACATCCAAAAAAAAAAGCAACCTGCTCCCTCAGACAAGTAAGAATAGCAGGAAACAGACATTTGATCAGTCTGTGGACCAGGTCTTCTCGGTCCACAGTATGTAAGGAGTGATAAACTCTGAAGGTCCTTCAGGGCGGTAATGCTCCACCTTGACCCCACCATTCAGCGGCCCTAACCATGATACTCACTTTACCTTTCTCCATAGACAGCTGAGGCGCCTCCCCGCAGCCCCTCCACTTAGCAGAAGCGCTCAGCTTTTTGCCCCCCGGGGCACTCCATGCCCCCCCAACCAACACGCAAGAGTACATGACCGGAACCCCCACAATCAGACACAGCCAAGCAGACAACAATGCATGGTCTAGAGTTGTAAGGAACCTTTGGGTTGTACCAAAAATTCCACCAAAAAAGTACGCACTTATTTGTGCACTCATTATGCACTATCCTTCCAAAAACTTGACAAGTCAACTTGATTTCTAAAGAATCGGTAGACTTTTCATATACTGTCCTTTGAGAATTAAAGGTGGCATCAAGGTGTGTTAGACTCATAGAAGAATCCTGGTACATGAATCTACATTTTGTTGTTGTTGTTTATAATACAACATGAATATAAATAAATGAAGGCCTTAGATTAGACTCTTCATATGCTGTCCTCTGAGACTTTGTCCTCTGGCTTGAAGGTGTATTAGATGAACAGAAGAACGTGTAATGAAGCTCTAGAATAGATCAAGGCCTTGGATTTCACAAGTGGATCCCTCAAGGCAGATAACTTGTCAAGAAATTGCATATGCAGATCTACAAATACACAATAACAATATATGCCAGTTAATAATATCTTGTTGATCCCAGTATATCCTGAAGCATAAAACATCTACATTTTATGTTATTGTTGTATATAATACAACACGAATATGATTAAATGAAGGCCTTGGGTTTCTGCCTCAAAGCAGGTAAGAAAATTCTATGTCAAACACTAATACATGCCAGATCATAATATCTTGTTGATCCCAGTATATCCTGGTACATTAAATATCTGCATTTAATAGATAAGAGAGGCACTGTGTTCATGCATTTCCGATGCACGGCGCCCCACCCCCCACCCCAACCCAGAGCGATATATGTGCCCCTTTGGCGAGGGGGGGGCTGGTCTGCCACCTGAGCCCGAAATGTCTTTAGCCTGTGGTAGAGTAACGGCTCAGGCTATGCTGGAGTTGTAAGCCCTTAATGGAGCTCACTATGACCCTGTGAAGAAAGGGGAGGCTGTTGGACCATTTAAGTAAAAAGCCTCTTTCTCCTTTTTTTTTTTTTCAGGCCCTCGTTCTTTCCCTCAGGTTCTCAAAACCACTCAAACAGTCATAGTTGGAGCCAGATTTGTGAAAACAGCTTCCAGACTGTTAGCAGGTGATTAACCCCTTCAACTGCAAGCGTATTGGAACACTTTGTGGTGCTACAGAGAACCATTTTAAAGGTTCTTCAAAGAACGACACAATATAGTTCCACAGCGGGTGCCATAGAAGAAGCACTTTTGGTTCCCCAAAGAACCCTATTTGAAAAAGAGATTTGTTAGATTTGTTTTAAGAATCTTCATATAAAGGCTTAAAGGGGTTCTTCGAAGGTTCTTTGGTCAAGTTTCTATGGAGAACCACGGCAATTCCAAGAACTGAATCGTTCTTTGCAATGTTAAGTGTGTTTGACTGAGAAACTTTTGCTTTTGGCTCTTAAAACAGTGGGTCTACATAGAACCAAAAAGAGTTACACTACTGTTATATATGCTTTATAACCATTTTCTGCAATGCATTGAACTTTTTTGGTTTTGAGTTTCTTTCTAGAGGGTTCTTCCCACTATGTGAAGATCCTTTAAATTGAAAAAAAAAAAAAAAATCAGTTTTTCAAGAATGGTTCTCTAAAGAACCATCAAATGAAGAATCTTTAGGGAAGTGGTTCTTTTATGGTGTCACACCAATGACCCTCTTGGCACATTTATGTTGCAGTGTATAAACAACAGATCACATCACCATAAAATACTATTATTATTAATAATGATAATAATAAGTAACATTTTTTTTGGATGCTCCACCGTAAATGCTTTGCAGATATTCAGCTTGTCTTGGACTAACGTTCGGCTAAATGTCTGTTTAATGCAACTGAAACTTCAGTGGCAAATATAAGATTCATTTAAATCTAGCCCTTAAGAAAGGATCAACCTTCACCTTAACGCAAGATTTAAATCTTATCGTAATCCTAAATCTTAACCTGAACCCAAATCTTAAATCTAATCCTAATCCTAAACCTTAATCCAACTCTCAAATATAATTCTAAACCTAAATTCAAGTCTTAAATCTAATCCAAAACCCACATTTAATGCTGTAGATAATCCACTGAGTTTCACCAGTTTGTTTGCAATTTAAGTATTTGTAGATCACCTACATGGGACCAGCAGAATAACGCACAACATGATAATAATAATAATAATAATAATAATAATACATACATACATACATACATACATACATAAAATATAATAATAATTGGAAACTTTTGGAGGGATAATTGCAGGATAATTTGAGTGGTACACCTAAAAAGAACTCGTTGTTTTATCATGGTTCTTTGCATTGTTAAGGTTCTATAAATAATAAGTGTCCTCACTAAAGAACCCTCGAAGAAGCCATGATTTGGGATGGTTGTGAAAGTGGAGAACGTTGATTGTTTACTCAGAAATTAATAAATGTAAATTAATAGTCTCATCCATACAAGTCCATATGTTTAACAAATCATAGCTGTGACAGTTCACCTGCTCTGTTGTATAACTGACCTGCAGACTCAGTTCGAGAAAAGATTCGAGACCTTTTACATTTTTGTCGAGGTCAGAATGGACAGCTTTTTATGCTTAAAGGCGCTGGATAAGCAAACTGGTCTTTCCCATAAACCTGGTCATTGCTTATATATTGATTGGCCACAAAGTGTCCCAGAAGGCCATGTGCAATTAAGCAATTTTGTTGCAATTAAGAGAACATGTATACGTGTCATCGATCTTACTGCATCACAGCAAGCAGAGAACTAAAAAAACTGTTCTTCATGCATTCCTTTTTTCTAAGCGCACCCCCCCCACACACACACACCTAAAAGAATGCTGAGAGGTGAAATGCCACTCTCCTGACATCTCAGGTAATGAGTTGAAGGAAATCTATTTACCAGCTGTTGTCGCCTTGTTTCCTTCAGGTCCAGCTGTTTCCGCCTGATAAGGAGCAGAACAGAGTGAAAAGCTCTAATCAGCCTCGAGATTTAAAGTCATGCATGCCAGGGGGAGTGTCACCCACGTTCTCTCTCTCTTTCAGTCTTTCTCTGCTTGGTCATACACACACACACACACACACACACACCCGAGGAGGGAGGACTGCATCGGTTCTGGCCCAGTGCTCCACAGTCACCCATACTGAACCTGAACAAAGTGCTGAGCGCCACTGTTACTGAGAGTGACCCAGAAACCTGACCCAAGCCCACAGTGCACTGTGCACTTCATTCACCCCCGTTTGTACTCCTCAAGGCCCTCTCTCTCTCTCTCTCTCTCTCTCTCTCTCTCTGACAGCGAGCTTGCCACAGTGACGGATGTGTGTGCTGGACGCCTGA
>JBBIGA010000040.1:27209050-27231531 GCA_037576975.1 Alestes dentex | reverse complement strand
TGCACGGTGCACTTCATTCACCCCCGTTTGTACTCCTCAAGGCTCTCTCTCTCTCTCTCTCTCTCTCTCTCTCTCTCTCAACTTAGCATTTCTAGCACACAATAGCTGAGTCTCTTTGGGAGCAGATGACTGGAGAATCATCCAGGATTATGAATACAGTGCAGATTATGCCTTCCTTTGTCTGTGACTGCCTCACTGGACCACCAGTCCACTAGAGGGTGCTGTTTGATGACTTTAGGTTCCCTGTGGAAAAGCCCAGGCTATGTGTTGCAAAGGAACACAAAAAGTTTATTACTGAAGCCCCTATTGGTTTCAATTGCGCAACACACATCTGTCCATGTTTACAGGTAACAGTGAGTCATACATTGTTAGAAACAGGACAAGCGATGATTTAAGCCTGCAGTTAGCACTATGCAAACTGACAGGGTGTAAACTCCCATTACTTGTTGGCTACATTGGCCTTGTAGCTCCAGTGCTAGAACCATCTTATTGACTACATCAAAGGCAAATTTGTTGTGATTTTTTTTTGTCTGAGCTAGAAATAATGATCTGCATGATAGCAGTGGGTCTTTCCCATTGTGGTGAAGATTAAGGAAGCAACTGAGGACTTCCCATTGAGTATCAATAATTTAGAAAACCCTTTCAGGAGCCCATAGGATAAAGGATGAATGTGTTTATATAGTGGGACAAGTTTTGACCCTGTGTGATTGAAAAAAAATCACATTTTCAGTGAAGGTAGAGTGTATTCTCTACCTTCAGTACATTGCTCTTTCCTCCTCCACCTCTACCAGACACAACCTCTTAGCAGAGGTCCTCGTTTCCTTCTTCACTGAAAATGTGATTTTTTAAATCACACAGGGTCAAAACTTGTCCCACTATACCTATTCAGGCTGAAAGTGCATCACTACCATCTGTTACTCTCCCATAGAGAGTGAGGTATTCGAACTCCTGACTCATTTCCTAAAAGCTTCAAACAGGCTCAGGTAATGCCTCTGCCCAAAAAGCCTTCCCTCAACCCTACTCAAGTTGAGAATTACAGGCTATGCTTGTTGCTTCCATTTTTATCCATTTTTTATCATCATAACAGGTCTTCAAACAGGTCTCAGAATTCCTCTTGAAATTAACTCTTTGATCCAAACCAGTTTAGTTTCAAGATCAGCCACTCCACTAAAATGGCTCTGATATCATGCAATGCATAACATGTCCATGATATCTCTTTTTCAAGATATCATGGTTGGGTCAAACATCTCCAAACCATCAGCTGCCCACTGGGGTCCCCCAAGGCTCAATACTGGGGCCCCTACAATTCACAATTTACACCACCTCCTTGGGCTCGATTATCCACTCTCATGGCCTCTCTTATCACTGCTATGCTGATGAAACACTGCTATACTTCCCCTTCCCACCAGACAACCACACCACCTCAGCTGTCAGATGGATGAAGGATCACCTCTTACAGCTAAATCTTGCCAAAACAGAACTACTGGTTATCCCAGCCAAACCTTATATCCATCACAATTCACCTGTTCACTCCTCACTCTGTCCAAGGTGGTGAGAAACCTGGGGTGTCATGATTGATGACCAACTATCATTCTCTTGCATCTGTCCCTCTGTCATGTCGCTTCACCTTACACAACATCAGGCCATACCTGATTCAGTATGCACCCAAGTCCTGGTACAAGCCATTGTTATCTCTTGCCTCAATTACAGCAATGCCCTCCAAGTAGGTCTTCCAGCATGCACAATAAGACCCTTACACCTGGTTCAGAACGCAGCACCTCGCAGCAACAGCTAGTTGATCTACATTGGCTACTCACGACTCATGACTGCAGGCTCGTCACTAACTCATGACTACGGAGTGACATATGGGTCTGCACCCAGCTACCTTATTCCCACCATTCAGGCTTATGTTCCTACTCGCTCCCTCACCTAAGAACATCCAAGGAACATCGTCTGGCTCTGCCATCCCTACACACAAGGGAAATCCAGTCCAGACTCTTTTGTGTTTCCCCACTGGTGAAATGAACTGGCACCCAGAGCAGCAGAGTCCCTCTCTATCTTCAAAAACCTCTGTTCAGAAAGCATCTCTTCTATCTATGTCTTCTATCTCACTATCTATTTTCTTGCACTACTCCTTGCACTACTGTTTGCCTATGTTACGGTAGGAAAACAGCAGCAGAAACGATCCCTAGTAATACAATACTCAAGCTGCCTCTGTGTACTCACTGAGCTTTAATTGTCATGTTCTTATCCCGCTAACAAAAGAAGGCCTTAGCTAACCGCTTAAAACAAACACTGCTGAAGGAGAGACAATTGCAGCCGATCATAAAGGCGGCCTTCACCATGACCACCAGCAACGAAGGCAAATTCCGAAACAGCAACAAGGGGAAAACATTTCCCACTGGTCCACACCAACGACCCCCTCCTCGGCGTCAACTTTAGAAGAAAGCAACAGTGGAGGTAGGTTCAGTGTAGGATCAGACAGCCAGGTGTGTGTGTGTGTGTGTGTGTGTGTGTGTGTTTACTCACCTGGTTAAAGGTCCCGCCCTGTTGCCGTTTACACACGTGCAACATGCATGACAATGAGCGCTTATCTCCAGTCCACACAAATCCCTCACTCATGAAGACCAATGCCTTTTTAAATAAACCTTGATTTCATTTGCTCGATTTGTTTCTGATATCAAACTGTTTATCAGCCGCTAAATGTGTGCTTTAGGGGAGTATAAACTAGAGATAATGCTGAAGATACTGAAACCTTATCTGCCGATCCAATATTCTTATTGCGCTTGTAGTTGAAAAGCACTGCCCACATGAATGCACCTCATACACTGATACTTAGCGACTGTTTTTGGTGTGTTATTTGTGTCCGGTCAACTACAGAAGAAAAGCTCCAATAAATGATTGATATTCGAATAAGACGATGGATGGATAACTGACTGGAACAGTGGGGCTCTCAAGGGGGGGGGGGCTCAGACCTTCAGGCCTCAGAATCCAGTGCAAACAAAAACATTAGATGAACAAAAAGCCTTTGAATGTGTACAAATGAGAGGACAGATTTGCAAAAAAAGCTTGGACTGTCAGAATGTTGCACAGAATGTTGCACAACTACAAGGTGAGCTTTCATTTCCAGAACAATATTCTTCAGTATCCCAGACTAAATTTCAATATTTCAGTCTAAATTCAATTTTCTTAAATACAGTAGGTTAAATTCACCATTGGTTTTTTAAGCTAAGTTTGTTACCAGATGTTACCAAAACTGATGCCGGATCAGTGCATCTACAGTACATTGTCACAGTAATATTAATAATATGATACAGTAATATTATCATGTCTGAGAGGCCCGTTCACTGAACAGGACTATTCCTTGCCGTGTGTCTTTCTCCCAGTTCATTGAAAGGCAGGATGACCAGCTGATTAACTGAATAACTTGCACTGGAGCTGAAACACTGGAACTGAGCAGCAGCGTCTGAAGCTCCCCGCACACCGTGTTTCAGGGCTGGAGGGGCTGGAGGAGCTGGCAGGCCTGTGTGTTAGTGCCTGTTTTCAGGGGTGCTCTGGCCACTGAGGCTATTTTTAAGCAGACAGAAGCACCGCAGCAACACTGCCTGCTTCAGGCCTGCTGGAATATTGATTCCTCATAAAGAGAACGGCCTTTTCTTTCTCTCTGTACAGGCGAGTTCAGACTGTTCTCGTCTCCGTCTTCTCCAGACACAAGTCCTGATCTCAGAGACGTTTCTTTTGGGTCAGCCAATGTTTTACTTTCTTTCTATCTGTCTGTCTGTCTTTCTGTCTATCTATCTATCTATCTATCTATCTATCTATCTATCTGTTTATCTGTCTATATATATGTCTGTATGTGTGTCTGCCTGTCTGTCTATCTGTCTTTCCATTCATTCATCCATCAGCTCATTCATTCATTTATTCTTTCATCCATTCCTGCACTGATCAATGCAATCATGCCTTCATGCTCAATTTACTGAAATTTTAGCTAAATATTTATAAGCATCTTCTGAAAGCCACAAACCTGAAGTAAGAGGCTGTACTCTTCTGGGAAGGCAACTAGGTGCTAGAACATTGCTGTGAGGGTTTATCTCCAGTCACAAGTGTATTAGTGAGGTCAGGTACTGATGGATGATGGATGCCTATCAAAGCTGACTCTAGAGGAACTGAATGGAGCTTCATCAGTGCAGAGACTCCACACACCAACCACTGGTCATGTTGCTGCTAGAAAGCGTCCCTTTATATTGGCAGTACTTCTCTATGAAGGCTGACAGTAGAACCTTTACTAATTAAGGCCATTTAGCTTCCAGTGCTGAATGAGCAACTAAGAACTTTGTTCAGCACCACTGAGAGCTGAGTATTATAGTAACAAAGAAAAAACCTTGGATCTCCAGCTTTACGAGAGAAGGATATAAAGGTTTTCAAATTGTTTAAGTTTAAGTTAATGTGACACGGGTTACATTAATTTCATTATAGAGAATGAAATGACAGGGACTACATTTGAATTAAATTAATAAACTACTATTGGTCTTAATTCAGCACTACAGGTCCAACTATGGGTCAGTTTCCTGGATGGGGGATTTCCATTTAAATGAAAATAATGTCCTGGACTAGGCTGAATTCCTGTCCAGGTTTTCTCCAGGTTTTAGTGCAGCACTGAAAGAGTTGCAGGTGTTCATGCACTTTCACAGCAATGTATTTTGCCTGCACCTATCAACACCACACACACACACACACACACACACACAATCTGCATTTATCCTGCACGCAACAGACCACCCCTCACACACACACACAACCACGTACACAAGCAGTTTAGCACTGTTAGAGTTAATGCAGTACTGCAGGTGTTCATGCATCACTAGAGGTTTGTGTTCAACACTGTAAGGATTACATACAACCTTTTCTCAGCACTTTGGACTGACAGACCCAGGTTGGTTAAATAACTCCTGTGACGGTCAGGGTGAGAAATAAGTCGCAGTTTTTGCACGAGTCGTGTTTACAGCAGGCAGGAGAGCAGATAAAAGCAGCGTCAGCGTTTTCAATTCCGCTCCCATCCATCACCGCAGCTCGCCCGGCTTTAACACACCCGTTTTCCGACAGGCCACGCCCCCCGCGCCACGATTGGCTGGTAGCATCCAGCCTCCTGCACTATTACTACACAGACGGTCCAATCAATTATCATATTTCTTAATTATGAGTAGTAATGACATTATTGCTAATAATTATTATTGAAAGTCCATTCTCTTGTGTATTACCATTATTCTTAATAAATGGTTATTAGTGATAGGAAGTCCATTCTATCGTGTATCATCATTCTTAGTAAAGAGTAGTAATAACAGTGGTAATAACAGCAGTTATTTAGAGAAAGTCCATACTATTGTGTATATCATCCTTCCTAGTAATGAGTGGTAATATCAGTAGTAATAACAATAGTTACAGAAAGTCCATTTTATTGTGTATATCATTCTTTATAATGAGTGGTAATAACGGTAGTAATAACAATAGTTACAGAAAGTCCTTTCTATTTCTATTGTGTATTATCATCAGTCTCAATAATGAATTGTAATAACAACGGTAATATTAATAATAGCACTATTATTGTAGAAATAAGAGTATTATTACTGCTACATCATAGAAAAGGCTATATAATAATGCTATTGTTGATAGGAAATGACTAGTAGTTCCCCAATGTTCTCCTCTATGGAGGAGACCAGGTCCTGATAGCCAATCGCAGTGCAGGGGGCGGGGCTTGTCTGAAAGCAGGTGGGAGAAAAACGCGCACGAGCAGCGTTGATGCTCGGTGGCGTCACGCGCCGTACTGCAGCATCATGACCGAGGAGGAGCGCGAGGAGAGAGACTCTGCGGCACGGGGGGAAAAGTTAGCGCGTGGGGAGAAGGGGAGGTGCCTCGGCAGCGTGGAGTAGGGGTGTGTGTTTGTTTGAGTGTGAGTGTGTGTGTGTGTGTGTGTGTGTGTGTCGAAGACTCTGCGCTTCACCGAGTCAACAGCGCGCGCACTCACGCGCACACTCTGCGTTTCACCTGCGCGAGGGTAAAAACGCACGTGGACACACGCTCTGCATTTCACCTGCACCGTGGAAAACATACACACAAACACGCACACACACACACACACACACACACAACACCTGCATTTAACCTACACACAGAAGAGAGAGAGAGACACACACACACACACAGCATCTGCATTTTATACAAACACGCACATACACATCATTTGCATTTAACGTACACACATAACACACACAGTCACTTACAGACACAGACACATTTATATCAATGCACGCAGGCACACACACACACACACACACAGACGCACAGACACACAGGTGGGTGTGAAATGAGCTGTGGGTGTGTGTGTTCCGGCCTAAAGAGGAGCGCTGTGTGACCTGTCATTCTTCAACTGGTCGAGCAGCTTTGCGTTTCAGCTGAGCAGCGGGACGTCTCCTGCCCTGTCCTGCGCTCCGCAGACAACTTTCTCCGACCAGCTGCCAGTCTGTAGGAGACCCCGGCTCGCGCAGGTGAGTGGTCCCTCCACTTTACATCGTCCTCTCATCACTCCCGAGTAGATTTAGGGGCAGTGGATGAAATGCTGTGGCGGATTCTTTAGACCGGATCAAGTTCTCCAACCAGTCTGTTGACACAGAAAACAGAAAAGATCTGATAAGTACCAGACGATACACTTCTGCTTGTCAGATTATCGCTAGACTTCAAGGAAAATGCAATCTATTTACAACCTTAATTTATATTGGGGTTTTTTTTTTGTGCCACACAATTCAGTGTTTGTGATGTAAACAAAGCCATTCAGAGTTGGTTTTAAAATGAAACGGTGCATTGTAGAGACTCGGACTTCTTCACAGTGGAGGTGAAAGGAGCCAGACGTCTCCAACACAAATACAGTCGTGTTATTCACTGTCGAGCCCCGATGAAGATCCACGTCTTTATATGGAATGTTAATGGTGGTAAAATAGTCAGTCTGAACTTTATCAGGGAACTCTTTTGCCTCACAATGCCCTGCAATGCATGTATCCCTCCAGCATGAATGGGTTTAGTTTTAGGACCAAAAGCTTCTCAAAACTCTGGTAAAACAACATCCCAGGTGGCGCAACCGTAACTATCTCATGGAGTAATTTTCTTTGAGGGAGCTTTAAGAGGCATACACCTGTTTCCATTCACTGCCACTGTGAGCCATACTGACTCTTGAACAGACTGAACAGTGATTGGTTTTGCTTACATCTTGAACTGAAAAACGCAGAAATCGTGAAAAGTCGATGGAATTGCCTCTTAGTCCAGTTGATTTGTTATGGGTTGCTGCTCGCCAGGGTTGTCCGTCTCTCAGCTGTACAAGTGCAACATCAGCACATCCCTCACCATGAACAGACTGCAGACACAGTGTTAAGACTTGTCAGTATCGCTTCCCATCACAGAATATCCTCCTGTCCTTACTTGCCTCTGGGAAACAGTTGTTAAACAATGTTCTTGCGTCCCAGCCAGGGACCTGACTCCATCGTGCAATATGCCCTTGACCAGTGCATTAGGACTATGAACCATTAACCACAATGGCTTGCTGTAACAAGTGGCCTGACATTATTAAAAATAGCCCAGAGTCTTTCCATGGAAAGCAACGGTCCACTGGTCAGGCCCACTGAGCGATCATCTCGTTTGAATGCATTACCGTGGTTTTAACTGGCTTCCCAAATCAAAGCAGGGCACAGCCGCGTGCCTATACACATGTACTAACCGTTCCTGCTTGTTAATAAAGAGCCCCGTGAGCTCCAGTGCCGTCGGCGTCTGGCTCTTATTGCCAGTCAGAGAGTCAAGAGTAATCTGATAAGATGTGATGAAAGGCGATCGCGAGGATTGCAGCCCTACAGCAAAGCAATAACTGATCTGACAGATTGGATGTGGTTATAACATACAGTAACAGAACATGAGCTTTTCTGGATGATTTGTGGCGTGCTCAGGCCAGTGGAGGGGTTTTAACGGTAATTTGCACTCAGCAGAAGCTGGATTGTTGATTGCCCCCACAGGGCATTACACCACTCAGAGATGAGGAGTTACACCTCTAATTGCCCATGAGCGTATTTAAATATGTTGTTTTTCCGTTCATTCAGTGTATCTTTTCCATTGCAAAGTTGCTGACTTCGGGGAGACAGGGATCCTATATAGGTCTAGACTTGGAAGGCCATGGTCTTCAGAGATACAAGACCCCAGTGCCTTGTTTCTGTGTCTTTTTTTTTTTTAATCGCTTGTCTGTTTTGCTACCACTTTCTTGACACTCCTTGGGAAATCATGCATGTTGTTACAGGTCTCCATCCAGGGAATACAGAATGAAAGTGTCCCTGTGGGAGAAACAGGAAATGTGATATGGAAAACACCTCCATAACCGCCTCCTTAATGTAACATTTGCTGTTTTCTGTCCTCTTTCATGTGCCAGCCTCCTCCTGACCACTTCTTACCCGTGGGGTGGACTAAGACCGAGGCATGGATGTGAAGAACATGCGGGAGTACATGGGCTGGCTGTACTACCAGTACCTCCTGATCACGGGCATCTATGTCCTGGAGCCCTGGGAGAAGTCCATCTTCAACACAGTCCTGTTCACCATGGTGGCCATGGTGGTCTACACCTCCTATGTTTTCGTGCCCATCCACGTGCGTCTGGCCTTGGAGTTCTTCTCCGGATTATGCGGGGAGCAGCCAGAGAGTACAGTGGCACTGATGAACTAAAAACATGGGGCGTGGGGGAGTGGGCGGGGCTTTTTGCTCCCTTCACATGCTATCGGAATGATCATCACACCACCTAAAATCTGCACATGAACAAGCTGGTTTTTCGTCATAGCAAAGAGAAGGATTTCTTTGAGGGTCAGTCATTATCCTACCAAACATTGCTTACTGTTGGAGGCCCCCCCCAGAGGCCAGAGGGTCCCAGTGAGTCTTTAAATCCAGACCTTGAATCCAGTTTCCAGTCCTGTTTCTTCTAGTCAATTCTAGTTCATGAAATTGACCAAACCGACTGGCCCCGGACTGGAAACTGAATTCTGGCCACAGACGTTTGCTCACATTTGTAATCTCGGCTTCATTATGTTCACAAAATGTTTGTAAGATACATCAAAAAATTCAGGTGAGCTGCTGGACATTAGTAGAAACAAACAGGATCATCTTAAGAGCATGTGAAGGCATCTTTCCACGTCTTGCTTGTCTTAAACAAGCAGAAGGCCACCACCTATTTCATCTCAGGAGCATTTTGGAGAAGCTAAAGAAAGGAAAGCAAAAGCCATGTCCTTCCCAGCTACACTCCCTGTGCTACTGTCCCCTTCCCGTCTCTGTGGTGCCGTTTTTGCATGACGATGTAGGATGAGTTCCTGGGTGACTGCACATCTCTTGATGTTGTGCCTGATAGGATCAGTCCTGCACTTTTGCCAGTCTGCCCCACCCAACAATAGCTGATTGATGAATCAATCCTTAGGCACTTCCATTGCTGAACACTTGCTGCTGGTTGGCACAGGCTGGGTCATCTTTGTTCAAATTTGGGATTTGTACTTCCTTGATTTTTACAAATGCAAATGCAAAATAACTCAAAGTGGGACAGGTCACAGCGTTCTTCCATCTTACAAATAAGTCATTATTTTGTCTAATGTCTGCACATATATGCAACCAGGCTGCTCCGGGCGGTTATGGAACGTCACCGTTGAACAGTCAGACCTGGCGGCACCGCACTTAAGCAAATATTGATAGTCCTGTAAGAGCCTTGGCATGTTAAATCTACTTGAGCAACAGTTTCGTTTTCTCCCCCCTCCATCTCTCTCTCCTCAACCATTTAAACCTCAACTACCCTCAAAGACAGCTGGACAGAAAGGACCCATCTAGGAAAGTACAGGATGATGCATGCGCTCAGCTTCACGCTGGAGGACGTGAACACCTACGCCGTCCACTTTCCATGGATGCGTGTTCATTTTTGCTGGATCTGATTATGTCTCATGTTCTTTTGTCTGTATTTATCGATCGCGTCTGTCTGTATTCATGTACTGAACACTGGAACGTTGGCTGGTCACATGTCAGTTCCTAAACTTTTTTTTGCACTTCTCTGTATGCCATCCATGTATTTCCACAACATTTTAATTTAGAAATCACTTCATACATTTAGAGACTGAAAATGTAGAGACAGTTAAGAGGGCATTTTCCATAACTTGTTCTTAATGTGTCCGTGTTCTTGATATGTTTATTCATGTATTGTTGCTTTTTTTATTGGCAGATTTTTCACTAAATAAAGTCATTTTACAAGGAGGTGCCAGCTAACCTAATGGTACGCATTTTTTAAATGTACATCAGTGTGGTACAGTGGGTAGCGCTGTTGCCTCATTGGCCTTGTGTGTGTGTGAAGTTAGCATGTTGTAGTTGCGTGGGTTGTCTCCGGTTTCTCCCATGGTCCAAAGACATGTGTGTCAGGTTAACTGGGGACTGTAAATTGACTGTAGGTGTGAGTGAATGCTGTAGGTGCCCTGTCCAGGGTGAGCTCCTGCCTCGTGCCCCTTGGCCCCGGGATAGGCTCCGGGTACCCGTGACCCTAGTGAGGAATACATGGTTATGGAAAATGAAAGATTGAAAGATCAGTGCTTACCATAATCAACTTATAGCATCCACCAAAAATCAGACAGGACTACAGACAGAAACATTTGCTGAGGAAGATAAATCCACAACCCTGATGAAACAAACCTTTGTGGTTTATTAGGGCCAATATATAAGCCAGTCACAGACATACTGGGTGTCAGTTAATGCACTCTTCTCCTTGGTCATTCCCAGTGACTGTTTTGCACATAAAATTAAAATGACAAAGCTTTTGATTTATGCTACCCAGGAACTTGTTTCAATCAAAATGGACTTTTGGTGAGAAAGATGTTTAGGGTTTCTTGACATTG
The DNA here is from genome assembly GCA_037576975.1 of Alestes dentex. Taxonomy (NCBI): domain Eukaryota; kingdom Metazoa; phylum Chordata; class Actinopteri; order Characiformes; family Alestidae; genus Alestes; species Alestes dentex. The sequence goes on along the minus strand of JBBIGA010000040.1, from coordinate 27,220,594 downwards.
CCATAACGTACTGTTATTATTATTATTATTATTAGTTGTAGTAGTAGTAGTATTAGCAGTATCATTGTTATTCTTATTCTTCTTATTTCTGCACGAGAACCAATGGCCATAATGCGTGAATTTTCCATTTAGAGAAGCTGTAGTGTTTGCTGGACACCTCTGCCTGGAAATAAATGAGCTTAGTACAGGACAGTATAACCCCAGTTTTCAGTAGACTAGTTATTTCTGCTTCTGAATCATTTAGCACAAAAGAGTTTTTTTCAAGGACGGTGTAAAAGATCTATCACTGTGCCTTTAGAGAAATGATGCTTGTACGCATGTAAACTATTGGCAAAGTAGCATCTGCACATTTTGACTGAATGCTTTTAATGGTTAATATATACATTTTATTATTTAACTCAGGCCTAAATTAAAAAGACATGGAAAAATGGACGCGGTGTTCATTTCACTAACATGAAAGTGAAAACCTGTGGCGAAACATGGCGATATCTTGAGACAGACATTCTTTCAGCCTTAGCAGTTAGAAGGGAAACAGCACAGTGTCAGCTTTCAGTGTCCCATCAGCACAAAACGGTGAGACACGCTGATGAATGTGCATATGAAACGACAATAAACTGAGCGCCCAAACCAGTTCTGCCAGCGCTTTAGGTGCCCTAAGGGCCCGCCTGAAAGAGTCCGTTAGTTCTCCTTTTGTTTTCCAGCTTTTTGAAGATGTGCAAACACGACGTCTTTTGCTTTGCGTTACTGCTGAGTGTTCCAGTGTTCTCCCCACTGAAGAACCCAAATCACAGGATTCACCACCTATCAGAATGCACAGCAGCAAAACATATCTCAAATAGAGGCACCCATCACGCTCCACACCATGGATCCTCATGGAATGGAGCTTCATTTCCATGTCTGTGCAACAAAGTATGTAGCTCTCTTACCATACCCTGGAAGTTTCTAATCATTTAAACATAGTTGTATTTGATTTTAACCACAGAACACAACTCCCACAAAGCAAGCCCTTGAGCAGTTACTGCAGAAACTGCCCTGTTTGGATAATGGATAACTTTACAGTACTTTGAGTCATCCTCATTTCTTTATATTTTGCTTCCAAAGACCCACACTTTCTTATCTTTTAATGTAGTCTTGAGGAACAGTTCTCCAGGCCTCCTGAAGGACTTTCAAAGACTCTCATTTTCAGTCTAGTCCCTGAACCTGACCAGTTTCTGGGGAATGTTTTTTGTTTGTTAAGTCATACACTGACCTGTGTATGAATCATTCAAGCAGAACAAAGCACATCAAACTCAAATCCTGAACCAGTGAAGAACCAGGAGCAGATGATTCCAGATGATCAGGCAGTGATCAGTATACTGGTGGTGCTGAATGCTGAATAGTTGGAACTCCTTTATCAATGGCAACTCTTATTTTTAGGCACTTTGTAGACTGTCATGGTAAAACATTTGTTCACATTTTTTATTAAAACAACAGGAATAGCAAAATCGAAAGCAATTAGCGGTGTCTCAGTGACTATTTTGAGAAGTCTGAAAGGTGTTTAAGTGTGAGGAAGAATCCTCTTGCCGGGTATTTAGTACATTTTGGATATTTTCCACTGGGTTGTCTGAAAGGAGAACAGATATAAAGGGTAACTCACAGTTCTAGTTGTAGTAATTGCCCATCAGCTCGTCCTCCATGGGGTTTGGTCTGGTGTCTGGACACGCACACCACACTATACCAGAGACTCCAAACACTAACCAATAATTCTAAAAAATAGTAATGGACACAATCTGTTTACCTCCCCAATAGACCCCAGTGGTCTGTAATAGTGCTTGCTGACTTGATGATGAAGGAGAAGATGGAGGGGAATGTCCTTGAGTACCATTGGGTCCTGTTGGTATTAATCTTGAGCAGATGGCAAAAAAAATCCCATAAATCTGGAACCTTCAGTGCTCGTTCTATGGCCACTGGGAAAAGGACAATTCTAGTTTTTCGGTACTTGGAGGAAATAATAAAAAAATAATAATAAAAAAGCACCCTCGCTGTTATAGTCAAGCCCATTTAGCAGTACACGGTATTATGGACCAGATTACACCTCTACAAGCATCACTTTAGTTGTCACTGGACACAAGCTGTGGCTGTATTAGTGATCTGATTCTGTCAATTCAAATGCATTAGAACCAAATGGTAATTGGTACTGACCCCCCTTTTCACATTAAATTGAGTAAATTGACTTTTGATTTACTCTTCCCATATTTGCTAGTACTTCCCTGACCAGCTGGTGTGTTCACTAAACCAGTCTTTGGGGAGGGACTCCACATTTTACAGCCAGTTTGGCCAGAATGGAATAAAATTCCCACTTTCCAAAGATAGATTCGTGTTATTCTATTATCACCTGCAACCCAACACCTCTCCCTGGCTGTCTTCAGGATTCAGCAACACAATAAGACCATTCTCTAACAGTTGTTTGGGGGGGGGGGCGGTCACATTTCACCAAGTAGGTAACAAGTGTACTCAAGCTCATCTTCACAACAAAAACAACACAGGCCCTAAAACAACCCGGAGGCGCAGGTGACAGCTCCGGGACACTGTCACAACGTTGTTTTTGCCTGATAGTTTTGCAAGTTAAATGTTGCAGCAGCATTCGTTTGACTGGTTTTATGGCAGCCGTCCAGCCTGAGGGCTCCTTATCAGGATGTGAGTAAACAAAAAGGGCTGCGTTGTAAACAAACACACCCAAAACAGTTCTACAGCTGGTGATCACATCCTGCGGAGATGCCCTCATTGACCCCTCTGTCAATACATTCAACATTTTATACAGTTGCCAGTTTATTATTAGATTGCATATTAGGCCTTGCAAGGTATTAGGCCATGACGCTACACTCATTGGCCATTTTATCAGGAACACATATGCTGGTGTGCTGTGTAGCCCATGAATAATTATGCATAATTCGCCCAAGAACCCATATTGGACTGGACTGTGTCCATTTACTGACCACTTCATGAGAATCTTCTAGATTTTTGGTCCATCTTGTAGATGTACAGCTTTTCCCAAGTAGACTCTTTGTTCATCATCATTAAGCCCTTAATCACAGTTTCTGACCGTAGTTGTCCATTCATAACTAGGTATTTTGGGTTGAAGGACAGTAGTTATAGGATACACGTGCTGTCAAAAAAGATTTATGACGTTAATGATTTATGGCACCCCATGTCAGAAGTTTTATGACATGTCCGGTATGACCTGACCCTTGACCCCCTTGTGTTTATGGTATGTGTAGCTGGCATGTCCTGCTGTTAACCAAATGGGTGAGTTGGTGACCTGACCATTGACCATTGTGTTTATGGTCAATTGTGACCCTTGTGTTTATGTTCATCCCTTTCGAGGTTAGGAACTAACACATTGTGATGGCACCTTTCAATGTCAAACTTTATGACGTGTCAAAATTCCTGGTTGTATGGCATCACTGCTGGACAGTGAGGTGTGAACACTGTCTATTGTATCCGGCACATCTCTGTTCTCAGAACTCAGAGTGGGTTTTTTAATATAACAGAGTAAAGAGATGTTGTTTTGGAATGTTTCAGGGAGGCGCGTGTATATACATCGGACTGTGTTTGAGACAATAAAAGGTCTAAGGCAATGGATTACTTGGAGCGTACACCAACGGAGGGTTCACGAGGAGAGTTGTGAAATGTAGGAGAAGACTTTTCACGTCCAGCTATGTTTTTCCTCAAATACACGGTGCGCCGTTAAGACCGAAACCTGTCAGCAGGGTTGGGGTTCTTAAAGAATTGACGGATACTAAGGATATACTTTCGACAAAAAGGTGACATTGTACACAACCCACCATTCTTGTGAAGGATTCACAAATTATATGTGTCACATATTGTTCTGTGCTGAAGATTGGGAAATGTTCAGGCCTTTTTTTTAGTGTAATACCTGAAAAGTGTTACTCTTTATATTCCAGATTACTGGGGTATCCAAATGGCACCTTTAGCATATGTAGTGGCAGGGCGGAGCTACGAGCCTTTCTGAACGATCCATCTGATGATCATGAGGAACTCTTCAAATACACAAATGTTACCTATTCATTGGATGATATCACAATGTTAGGTTTAGTGTTCAACAAGATAGACAGACTGTTTGATTCGTGGCCGCTTTTGGCTGAGTACAACATAAGCGTCGACCTTTTCCAGACAACCCCATCCAGTGAGGGCAGAGTCGAGTCTCAGGACAACCTTCCCGGCATCTTTGAAAAGTTAGAGATTGTGACATCTCGGGGTAACCCTTAAGACCTGCTTGAAAAGCTACGCATCACGTTTCAAAGTCGTCATGACCGGTGCGCCAGCTAAGCTACACGCTGCACAGACCTGTACGTGTTAACTATAAGAGAAATAGAGTCGTGATTTATGGTATAAATAAACAATTCCAAGAGGACCTGGTTGATATGAGTATGTACTCAAAGGAAAATGAAAGCTTTAAATTTATGTTGACATGCATAGATGTTTTTAGCAAATACGCCTGGGCACGCGTTTAAAAAAAAAAAGATGGGTCCTGAGGTATCTAAGGCTTTTGAAAGTATTCTAAAGGAAGGACGTGTACCTCAAAAGCTACAAACTGATCGTGGAAAAGAATTTTTCAACAAAAACTTTCAGAACATGTTGTCTAAATAGGGATAAAACATTTAAAGTGGAAAAGATTTTAGACAGAAAGAAAGCGGGGAAAAGACATGTGGTCCTAGTGAAATGGTTAGGATGGCCCTCAAAATTTAACAGTTGTGTCCCCAAAATAAACGTGGTTAACATTTAGACCTTTTGAAAACCAGAGTCCCATAGGTCGTATGTTTCATTCAGCGCAACATCATGGCCGTTGAGGAGTTTTACATAACGCCGCCGTGTACCCGGACAACGAAATTTCAAATTACAGAACTAAGCTTGCAAGGTCACTAATACTGAAGGGTCCGTGGGAGGTTGGTCTAATAGAATTTCAGTACCCAAGATCGTGGGATATGTTTAGTAGCAAGGACAGCGTGATTATATTTACCGATACAATTTCACATCGGTCGACAAAAATCAAGATACGGATATTATCCATCGATTCAGGCCATAGTCAGTGAAATCAACAAACAGCTCGAACAGTATGCTGTGGATCACGGTCATAGTGTAAGAGTTAAATATGGCGAAATGGCAAAAAAATGTTATGTTGGCGGCTCTGGACAATACAACTCTAACTTTCTGTGGAAAACTCAGCACCATTTTAGGCTTTGTTGGCGGTGTCAAAACGAAAACTGTCAGGATGACTCTGGAATGTTGGTGATGCAACGTAGATCGTCGAAAAGGCCCCCTGGCATGAGACGCACACGCTGTGTGAAAAAATAAAGTAAAAATAAGAAACATCCAGTGTAAAAAAGGAAATCACGGAGTAAACAATGTAAAGGTCCTCAAGCAAAAAGAAACTGTAAAACCATTTTCTAATAATGCCGTTAATTCATGGAATGTTCAAAGGGTGTGTCAAATCAGAGTTGGACCTGTTTACGGTCCCCATGACACAAACCGCTACAGAGAAAAACACATATGTGGAAGTACTACCTATTTCTGCACTCTCCGATACGGGTTTTTCATCCCAGGCAATGGCAAAGATTACATACATTTAAACAACACACTTTTGTTTACACGGCTCAAAATTACGGAACCAGACGGTACTGATATTCCCGTCGGAGCCCCATTGGGGTTGATAAACTACCCTGGAGCCACCGTTTTCTCCCAAGTGGATGTATCATTGGGAGACCATCTGATAGCGCAAAGCTCAAACACCTAGTAGATAAAGATGCGTTTACGATAAGCACATATGATAGGAACCCGTTTGCATTTAAGCATTACGACTTGGAATTCTTGCCCGTATATTTGTCGCTAATTAAGTCGGGAAACATTAGACTGGAAGCCAGTTTCAGACAACCACTCCCAAACACTATTAATTTGATAGTTTATGCCATATTTGACAGTATAATCGAGGTGTCCAATCGTAGACAGGTTCTGCTGGATTACTGCTGAGACCATGAATACTGTCGAGCTAACTGCTGTTATGGATAAGATTTCGGCAAACACGCATTTTCTCTGTGTTCTAGCATGCGATCAATTACCCAAAAATTATGTGCAAGAGTTACCCTCATCTGTTATAATTAACACGCATAGCTCAGCGTTGGCGGTTTTTTTGATAGTTTTGGTAACGAACCTGACAGCAAGTTGTTCCCATCAGCCGTTCACACATTTTTAAGAAACAGTTGTACTAGTATGATATTTTCATGCAAACAGGTACAAGATTGTAAGGCTGTTACGTTTGGTGAACATTGTGTTTTCTTTCTCTACCACATGTTAAGAGGCATACCCTATGAGGATGTGATGTGTAGATTTACAGATCATTTGATTAAAAATGATAATATGGTTTCATTATTTGTGAAAAAATTACAACCATGTGTCTGTATCACAAATATGTTTTGTTGTGTTCAATGTGTACAAGAGTGTTTATGAAACGCTTTTATAAAGAATGATTGATGTACCACGGATATTTAATAAAAGAAAACAAACTCTGAACAGTGTTGCATTGCAAATAATTTATTTTACAAATAGGCATGATACATACAAATACAATATTCCATGGTAACTAAACGCATACATACACAACGCATATCAATGCCGAAAATATATACGTTTATTTCAAGTATAACAAAACACTATAACAATAGGCCAGCAAGGATTTTAAGAAAAATCAAGCCACGCTGACACATCCAATTGTGGTGTTGGGAATAGGTCAGATTTCGAATGCCTGACTGGTGTTCTGTAACCGTGCGCACCTGTCAAGGATTCCGTACCACTGCCTGGTGTTTTATAACCGTGCGCCCCATTCTTTTTAAAAGATTTAATTTCCTCTTTAACAAGTCTGTTTGGAACTGTAGAAAGGGGTATGTTTAGCTTAGCTACAGCGCTCAGAAATTCACGCCACCCCTGGGGTATCCCGCGGTGTTTCACAGCCTGTGGAGCTGTGACACTTTTTACCAAATCAAATATGTGCGTGCCCGGTATGATCGCGCCGTTAAAAATTAATTCACCCGTGTCACTCCAAGAGGCCACATCCAATGATTCAATCATCTTTTCTAATATGTATTGAGCATTCTTTTTACACTTGGAAGGTATATTATTTAAAACCGCTTTAACCATTTTAGCGCTATTGTCATCGCCTTGCGTCTCTACACTGGTCGCATTTAGGATTGTTTGTGGTATACTTAGTGTTCATCCTGCTTTACCAACGACAAATATCTATAATAACGATGTATACAGTATGACTTTTTCATGCTGGATCTGAGTGTTACGAGGCATTATCTGTTGTTTGTACATTTTCAAGACATATACGAATAACATTATTGATAGTGATTATATCGCCATCATCAAAGGTAATATCATTAGATGTGACATCCAAAATATTACCTACAGACGCACTATCTGAGTCTTGCGAGTCATTATCTGTTTGTATATTTTCAAGAATTATATTGGGCCCAAAATATCTCGCTACGATGTTTGAAAGAATACCAGCCTGGAAGGTCAGCTGGTAGACCCAGAGCTACAACGAAGCAGTGTGTGTGTGTGTGTGTGTGTGTGCATGTTTCAGATCTGTTGTTTACCTCTCTCCAGACGCTGTGGCTCTGAAGGCCTTAAAACTGTTTGTCACACAATGGTCAAGGATCAGGTCACCAATTCACTCACCCATTTGGTTGACAACCGGACATGCCAGCCAGAAATACCATAAACATAAAGGGGTCAAGGGTCAGGTCACCTGCTGGACATACCAGACATACTGGACATAAATCATTAAGGTCATGAATCCTTTTTGACAGAAGGTGTATCCTCTAACTACTGAGGACTACTTGTAAGTCAGCACTGCTGCACCTCCAAGCGCCTTCCTGAAAACAAGCTCTGAATTATTACAAGCTCCACACCACTGTACTGCCAGGAGAATAAAGGTCTGTTTTTCTTTTGGCAGATAACATCTGCTCAGTATTGTAAAGCATGGATCACCTAAAGATATGGCATATCATAACACTACACCCTGTTCTGTGGTGCCAGAGTAATGACATATCTGAACATAAATGAGGGGTGATGGGTGGAGGTGAGACTCCCTACAGGGTGAACCACAGCACATGCTAAATGACATTTTCATAAAGCAAATGAGAGGGGTGGATGCTGAAAGTCCTATTAATTGGACTAAACGAGAAGTCTAGAGTTTGACCTGACCATAAAAATGAGTAAAGAATGACCACATTTATTGCTGGGCTTGATTGCAGTCCAACTCTGATAAAATGGTCCGACAAAATGGTTTCATAAAAGGTTTGGTGATTAGAAAACGCATTAGCCCCATGTGAAAAAATAATTGCCCACTAAGTTTAATATCTCATTGTGTCACCTTTAGCAGCAACAACTACAACCAAACACTTCATAACTGGAAATTAGTCTTGTACATATGTACATTTCTGTGGACAAACACACTGGAGGGCTTCCATGCATGTACTGCCTATTTAGGGTACCTGCCATAGCATCTCAGTAGGGTCAAGACTATGACTCCAGATCCTTAAGATTGTTTGCCATTTTCAGATTAACTTGCAACCTGCTGCAAAACCCAACTGATCATGGAGTGATGATCAGACATACTCCAGCATGATGTTCTGGTTGAATTATAGCAAGTCACCAAGGCCCTGAAGCAACAAAGCACCCCCACACCATCACACTACCACCACCATGTTTCATTGCAATGTATAATGTTCTTATGGTGGAATGCTGTGTTACCTTTACAGAACCCCCGTCTTCCAACAAGTTCTACTTTCGTCTCATCAGTCTTATCACATAATACCAAAAAGCTGGTGTCTTTTGGCAAATGTGAAATAAGTCTTAATGATACACATCTCCAGCAGTGGTGCTCCACATTGGTGGAAAGCCTGTTTAAGCAATGTTTAGATTCAACAAGGCTGAAAGTTATAAAGCCTGTGTCCAGATCTTACTGATCCGAATGATCCAACTTAATTTGGATTACTGGTCAATTGTGTATCAAAGGGGGCAATTTCCTTTTCATACAGAGCCAGCTGGTGTTGGATACATTTTTAAATAAGTCAGATTTTTTTTTATTTTGTACTCTGGTTGTTTTGTACTCCAGCTTTCAGCTTGTTTCGGGTTCGGAACTATCAAGGGTGATGTAGAGTGCCATGCAAAAGTCTTGAGTGACCCATTTCTGTACATTTTGTCTTGCTGATGCAAAAATACCATTTACTCTGACAGGCTGCAAAGTGCCTAAAAGGTGTCTAGATAAAGGAGTTCCAACCACTCAGCATTCAGCACCACCAGTATACTGATCACCGACTGATCATCTGGAATCATCTGCTCCTGTTTCTTCACTGGCTCAGGACTTAAGTCAGAAGTGTTTTGTTCTGCTTGAATGATTCATGTGTAGGTCACTGCATAACAAACAGAAACTTTCCTCTGAAACTGGTCAGGTTCAGGGACTGGACCGAAAATGAGAGTCTTTGAAAGTCCTTCAGGAAGCCTGGAGAACTGTTCCTCAAGACTACCTTAAAAATACAAGAACGTCTGGCTCTTTGGAAGCAAAACATGAAGAAATGAGGGTGGCTCAAGATGTTTGTGCAGTCATATATACACAGATGTTGTGGACAAAACTGCATATTTACATATGTACACATAGAGCGTGTGCTCAGACGGTGCCTCCAACAATGTGGCAGGGAGAGGTCTTGGCCTTACTTCCTTATCAAACAGAGGGAGGGGAGCACTTTCTAATTCCACTCTAGTCGTACAGTTGGAATAATCTCAGCTATTTCGCTTTCCCCTCAATGTCTCACTGTTGATTCAAGGCACGCTGTTGAAGGAATGTGTTTAATATGTAAAATATTGAAAAGGGTGTGTGGGAGAACAAAGAGCTGAGGCACTCTGTGGTCAAGGGTTTTACACACAGCTCAGACTGCCAGTCAGTTTCATGCCAAAAGCTCTGACAACATACAACAGACTTTATGACCACGTCATACGGTCTGACCTAAAACACAGCCTGGCTTCTTTGGTCTAAATAAGAGATCCAGTTTTATTTAAAAGTATTTGGTTCACTGGTTAGGAAAGGGGGTTCCTAAAATAGGAAAAGTCTTTTCCAAGTAGAAAATTCCACCGGTTAAACACCAAATCTCCTGTATGGCACATGACTTCCCATGTTTGTAGTTCCAAAGCTCAGTGTTTGTGCTGTAAACAAAGTCATCCAGAGTAGGTTTGGTGTGAAATGGTTAGTTGTTGAGAAACTTACCGGCTCAAATTTCTTTACAGTGATGGTGAATGGAACCAGAGTGTTTTTATGCAGTGTTGATGATGGTGAATCGGAACTAAACCAGTCTTCTTTGGGGACTATTTTGCCTCATAACACTCTGCATGTTTGCCTCCAGCATGAATGGGTTTAGTTTTAGGACCAAAAGCTTCTTCAAACTCTGGTAAAACAACATCTTAGGTGTCAGATGGTGCAAGCAAAGCCATTTAATGGAGTAACTGTCTGTGAGGGAGCTTTTAAAGGCAGACGTCTGGTTCCATACACCATCACTGTGAAGTCAATACGTTTTTCTAGAATGGAGTGTTTAAGACCAGACTGCTCTTAACTGTTTAATTATGAAGAAATTTAGAAAAGTTGTGGAATTCCACTTTAAATAGGCAAAGGGTAAAATAAGTTCACTCCAACCTGAGGCACTTCCAAAGGGCTAGTGTTGCTTGACCAGCTAAATAAATTGCCACAGAGTGTTTAAATCCCTGGGTTTGCAGATGCCTGCAGCATTAATAAAATAGAGAGAGAGAGAGAGAGAGAGAGCGAGAGAGCATAAATCACAGAGAATATGCCCCCAAGACTGCCATCTAGTACGTGTGTCTGGCAACAGGCTGATTTTACTGGCGCTCATCACGCCCTAGGTAAACTCCAATACAATACAACAATAGACTTAAGTGCAAGAATCAAAGGCAAAGTGGTACAAACAAGGAACTGCCCAGATACAGCCGTCATTTTCTGTATGTCTGTTTCTACTGTGTTTAAACTGGTATAAAAGCTAAAAGCACTTGTGAAAAAGCCCAATTAGTGAGAAATGGATGATCAAAGGGGCTGGTAAGCCTCTAATTACGGAAATACGGGTTAAAATAATGAATTTAAAAAATGCATTAGTTGGTCTTAATGGCATGTTTTGTAGATATTTTTTGGTGCTCTTTAGATGTAATTCTCTTTACTGCAATGTGTTCACAAGTATTTTGCATTTTTTAATCCAAAAAGTGAATTTCCTTCGTTGAGAGGCTGCCAAATGGAACAACTCTCTGAGGAAGGTCAATCCTCTGTGATTGTGTCTTTAGTGGTTGGAAGTCCAGGGCATTATAACTGTCCTTTCTCTCTCTCTGGGGGGTAGAGTGGTCCTCCCTCTCACCCATCACTCAGTATAACTGTCCTCTCTCTCTCTCTGGGTGGGTAGGGTGGTCCTCCCTCTCCCCATCACTCAGTAT
>JBBIGA010000040.1:27170694-27186861 GCA_037576975.1 Alestes dentex | reverse complement strand
ATTAAAGTTATTTCTGTGACCATTGTGAGTTTTTCTTTCATTGACTGAAGGGTACCAACAATTTTGTCCACGTGTGTATATATACACACACACACACACACACACACACACACACACACACACACACTCACAGGTACGCGGTGGAGTGACAAACAAATGTAGGAGAATAAACACTGGTTTTAGACTGATTTTAGACACCGCTTATATTTACTGAAATCAGATCATAATACGCGAATCATGAATTAAACCCGTAATAACATCATGAATTTAACCTCGATCTCTTGTTCCCAGGTGGCTTCATCAGCTTTAACGGATCGTGGCGTGTCCAGGGCATCCTGGCTATGTCCCGCTCGCTGGGCGACTACCCGCTGAAGAACCTGAACGTCCTCATCCCGGATCCGGACGTGCTGACCTTTGACCTGGACAAGCTGCAGCCGGAGTTCATGATCCTGGCGTCGGACGGCCTGTGGGACGCCTTCAGCAACGAGGAGGCGGTGCGCTTCATCAGAGAGCGCCTCGACGAGCCCCATTTCGGCGCCAAGAGCATCGTCCTGCAGTCCTTCTACCGCGGCTGCCCGGACAACATCACCGTCATGGTGGTCAAGTTCAAAAAAAGCGGCGCCAAGACCGCCGAGCAGTGAGAAACGCAGCAGCGAGTATATCCATTAACAGTTCATATTAATGTATGCATAGATTTGAGATGTAAAAGGAAAACCGTTTCATGACTATTTTTGGAGCAAGAACTGTTTCTTATTACAATAATGGCAAATAATAAATGTCCATTTCACCCCTCATTACATCGTTTTTAAGCCCTCTGACGAATAAGGACACAGCCTAATGGTGTCTAATGGGGCAGCAGACACAGTAAGGTCATCTAATTTCCCTTTTTGTTGTTAGTCCACTCTCAATATGTCAATCTGTCATGTTACACATGCAGAAAAATGCATCGTCACTATCCCGGCAGCACTGGTTCCCTCTAAAATTAAAAGGGAATCCACTGTAGTTTCAAATTTTCTGCATGATACAGTGTTGTGATCAAAATCATTCAGAGTGGGTTTGGTGTGAAATGGTTTATTCCAGATTTCTGTACAGTGGAACTGCACGTCTCCGACACAAATACAGCTGCTTTATGTTTAAAGGGATGCTGATGATGGTAAATAGTGAATATTGAACTAAATCACTTTGCTTTGGTGGCTATTTGGCCTCACCACACCCTGCATGTATCCCTCCACCATGAATGGGTTCAGTTTAAGAACTAAACTCTGGTAAAACAACATCTCAGGCGTCGGGTGGCGCCACCATTAAGAACTTTCTGTTTAGAGTCAGACGTCTGGTTCCATTCACCTCCACTGTGAACAGTTCTGAATCCCACTCTGAATGACTTTATTTACATCTGAACCACTTAATTATGCATCAGTTTTGAAAAATGTTGAATATCCCTTTGATTTAAATGCCTAAATCTATTCTCTGTTTTATTTTGAAGTCTCGAACCAAACAGAAGATATTTTTTGATCGTTTCTTTGCCTACACTAAAATTAGGCTATTTTTAATTTGGGTTTTTTTTCCGGATATTTAGGCCATTATACTTCAAATATGGGTTCTTCTCAGCGTGTTGTTTTAATTTTGGCTTTCTCAGCACAGAGATCACTACATGGCTGAGGCGAGACTCATGTTGAGACCTAATTAACACAGTTCAGCTGTTACTGGACTCATGTGTTGGTCTAAAACAGTGCCATCAGTCATGCTCAGTGAATGCATTCACATTTACTCATATAGACGCTGGTTCTTGGCTTTTAATGGCTTTGCCCATTCTTTCATATAGAAGAAGTCAGATGTTAAGAATATACAGTCAGATTAGAGAGCTAAACTGCTTAATTGAAGGCGTGCCTATGCATAATATATCATAGATGGATGGCGTGCCTGCACAATTAGTCTTTATATTTAAATAAATGTAGATTTAAAGTGCGTAGACCATGAGGGGGCGATTTATTACAGGCACGAAAGGAAATCCGATGGAGTGACTAAGGGTTGGAGGGGGGTTCTTTCATATTTCAGTCGTTGGTTTTTGGTTTTTTTTTTTTTTTTTTTTTTGTATTTTTTTACCATGTTAACATGTACAGTACTGCGCAAACGTCTTAGAAAATTAAAATCTAAAATGTGTTTTGCTGAGTAGTACATGTTTTTAAAAGCTAATATTAGAACATATACAAATGATATTAACACTGTAAATAGAGATTTTTACATGTCTGTGTGTTTGCTTAATCATTTCCAGACCTCTAATCATGGACACCCAATATTACACTGTAGTTCACATCAAATACATTAAATACCGGGTTCAGCTTAATCGATACTTCATTAGATTAAATCAGGAGCCGTCCATGGAATTTCACAGACCAATGCAACGGCATCGAGGAGAAATCTGGAACCAAACCTGTGTTCTTCTAACCGAGTGCTTTTCACAAATAAAACAAATCTTGATATGATTGAAAGCTTTTTCTTATTTGTTTGCGTTTATTCTGATGTTAGCTTGTGTATTTGCGGGCTGAAAGTCCCTCACTGCTCAGATAAGTGGCTTTAAACAGTTTGAACAGGAGCCTAAGACTTTTGCACAGTACTGTACTTTGGTGAAGGGTTTTATAAATCTCTGTTTCTGTCCTTGCCCTCATTCTGTACATTTTCTGAAGCTGAACTAGTGGCATAATGAGGAAAACTAGTACATAACCCAGTTCAGGAGCTCAGATTGTAAACTGCATCCGGCCCTTTAGGCAGTGAGGCCTTTACATGCAAAATTAACTCAGATCGCATAAAGAATGGCAGAAAAATGTGTTCTTGTTGCCTTATTTTAGCCTAAAGATGCTCAACTGGCCTCTTTGGTTTATTTGCCAAAACCTTTGGGTTTTTTTTCCCCACCCCATCAAGTCCTGAGACTGTCATGCACATCAAAATGTAAATACGGTATTTTGCATATTGACGTCTCTTCAAGACGGACTAATACAATGAATGTACATATTGAATATCGTTAACCTCATACAACACCAATAAGATAAAAAATGCATCTGGTTTATTCATATCAGAAGAGATTAATAGTCTTTTTATGTGTGATTTTTTTTTCAGTTGTATATTCCTCCTACAGTATGTGTTCTAGGATGTTTGTGTGGAGTTTGTGTTTTGTTTCATTGAATTAAAGATGCTGTAAACAAAAAAAAAAGAGAATTCTGTGAATTTAAGACAAATGAAAACATGAAAAAGGAACAATAAAAAGTGCAAGGATTCAAATCTGCAGTTGTTTCTGCATTGCTGGGAGTGTAAATGAGTCACGATATATTTCAGAAATGAATGTCCGGTTGGTGGATGAATTTTCACAGACGAACACGTTTCGGAGATCTCGGGATCAGAAACTTCAGATCCTAAAGCTCTTCAGATCTTAGACTGGCAGTGAACTGGGTCACCTCTATTACACTGAAGCTAAATTCCACCATTTTTTCAAACATTTCTAGATAATTAAATCATATATCATTCATAATCATGTAAAGCAAGTCTAAAATTCTACCTAGTCAGAACTGATCACAGTGGAGGTGAATGGAACCAGACGTCTGCCTTTAAAAGTTCCCTCACAGAAGACTGCGCCGCATGACGCCTGAGATGTTGTTCTACCAGAATTTTGAGAAGCTTTTGGTTATAAAACTAAACCCATTCCTGGTGGGGGAATACGTGCAGGTTGTCATGAGGCAAAATAGTCCCCAAAAAAATGATTTAGTTCAGGTTTACTCTCACTCAGAAAACAGTGGGGGGGGTGATAGTAAATAAATGGCTGTACTTTTGTTATAGACATCTGGTTCCATTCACTACCACTGCAAAGGACTCTCCACATGTTTCTCCACAATGAAACACTCAAGGTGTTTACACCTCAGTGACTGATTAATTAAAACGTGTATTTGAAAAATGGGTGAAATTCCCCTTTAACAGCCTTGGCTTGTGGATGCAATGGTTCTTATAAACGCCATTGATGAAAGAACATGTAATCTGGTGTCCCTCCCATATTTATTCGGGCTCTATTAGGGAAAAGGTCACCATTTGATTATCGGCTGTGATTGGCCTTGAATTATATTCAGTTCAAGGGTGCGGTTTCTGTATTGTAGCATCTTAGCATTCATGTTAAAGTCCTAGATTAAAAAAACACTAGCTATGCTATATCTATAACCTGTAATTAGTTAAAACAATGAAAATGATGTTAATGATAGCCAAGGGTATTCAGATATGGCTGTATTCCTTGGAAACAGTTCAGCAGAGGGTGTACGGTTTGTTTTGGATCTTGTTGCTGGGCGTCAAGTCATTGTGAACCGTAAATCACTCAGACTGACTAAGATAAATCACTATAGTACCTGACACGTCCCCATGATATTGATCCTAATCCCTGTTCCTACAGCATAGCGACTAACTTTAAATTAAAAGAGTGAAATATATGCTGGAATACTGTCCCCAGCATTATCTGAATTTGTGTCTGCATTGCTGGGGAGGACTGTGGAAATTGAGGGATATACATTGCGTAAGTTAGTAATATGTATAATACACATAAATGAGTCCTCTTTAGATCACAAAATCAGATGGACCTCCAGAATCAGCCTGGATGACATAACACTGATATCATGTTTAAGATGCCAGCAAGCTTACTTTCTGTCCATAGAGGGACTTCCGGCACCTGATGGCTCACAACAGTTGCTATCCCTTGGATTCCTGGTGAAACCTGAGTCACTTGCTGCTCCGGAGTGGCGTTGTCACTGCCAGTACGTAGCTTCCTTTAACCATAGTCACAGCTCAGGAATCCCACAGTGAGCCGCTGGGTACCTTGGACTTTGACCCCTTTCCTTATTTGCATATTCGCTCCCGCATAAGAGGCCGTTCCCTTTGGCACCTGCAAGAGTGAGCGCCGGAGTAGGACGCGATGGGATCTCATGGTTCCAAAGTCCCGCCAGAGTCTCGGATTCTCCTGCTTGGCCTCGATGGATCGGGCAAGTCCACCCTGCTCTACAAGCTGAAATACAATGAGGCTGTGCTGACCGTTCCCACCGTGGGCTTTAACGTGGAGATGCTGGAAACCAAGGAGAAGGGCTGGACGTTGACCGTGTGGGATGTCGGAGGCCAGCAGCAAATGAGGAGCCACTGGAAACACTACTACCAGGACACATCTGGGCTGGTGTTTGTGGTGGACAGTCAAGAGCAGGGAAGGTTGCCTGAGGCCAAGCAGGAACTGGAGCAAATTCTGGGCAGCGAAGACCTCAAAGGATTGCCACTGATCGTGCTGGCCAACAAGCAGGACCTGCCTGGGGCCTTGAGTGAGGCGGATGTCATGAAGGCCTTGAACTTGAGGCAGATTTGTGGGAACAGGGACTGGTTTGTCCAGCCGTGTTCGGGAAGGACCGGAGCTGGTCTGGAAGACTGCTTTCGGAGGATGGTCCGCTTTCTTAAGATGGCCGTTAAAGGAGAGAACTACTACAGAGACAGAAACGACAGATTCAAGCAAAGACGGACCACTCCATCAGTTGAGACTGGAGTAAGCTGAGACTGGAGGTAACTGATTGGAAACACTCGCTGAGTCATTCTGGTCTACAGGAGATCTGGCAGATAAGACTGGAGGTTGGCGATATCATGATATTTTATCGTTATCTGATCAGTTTTGTTACTGATACACCATCACTAAGATACACCTGGTACACAAGATCTCTGACCAGCTGCATGTTTCATCACAAGAGGAGCTGTTTATCTGCATGTTTGTGTTGAATGTAAATCTTTGCAGTTTTTGATAGTAGTTTACAGATGTCGCTCAAATGTTAGCACATCTTGTCTGTGTCAAAATATCATGGTATGTATCATGTATCATGAAAACGCTTGTAAATATCATGATAGACCTTTATTTCCCATTTTACCCATCCCTATTACTTTTAGCTTCCATAAAAGTAATATTACTGTGTTACATTTCTTGTGAAATTATTTAAGGTGCACAGTAATTTCTTTATTCGTGCTTTTATTTATTGACTTTGTGTCGTACGTTTACCACATTGGTCATTATTATATTTAATTATTTATGTTACTTTTATCAATGGATTTTAGACCAGAAATATTTCATTTACTTTATTTATCTCTTAATAAAGACTAAAATCAAGAACAACTCATTTGCATAGATAGAATTTGAAACATGCTTTTAAAACATATTTTTTTGAGGGGGTTGTGATTTTCTATTTTGTGGTAATATTTATACTCAGATTAATAAAACATAATGCAATCAAATATAATTTTTGAAAAGATATTCAGTCCCTTTGCTGTTTTTAGCACTTGCATTTATTCTCTTTTTTTCTTTTAAAGCCTGCGGCACAAAATGAAGTCATTTTACATTTTATGATACTGACCATCTTACATGAATTGGTCAACAAAAAATTCCCATTTGTAAAATTGTTTATTGATACCATATGTGGTGGATCAGCGAAGACATGTTTGGAGTCCACATGTTGCTTCTTTAGCTACGAGGCTAATGTTGAAGCTCCAGTTCACCCAAATCTTTTCTGTAAACTCCTCATTACGGTGTATCAGACTTGTGGACGTGGTTTAGGACACAGTATGACTTACTGTGAGCTGTAAGAAAAAAAAGGAACTGTGTGTTCGAATGCTGGAGCCTTTTTACACAACAGGGTCTGTTTTTACAAACTGCCTCAGGAGCAGGAGCGCTGATCTAGAATCAGCTTTTACGACAGCAGCCATCTGGGGGATCTGGGGACACAGCCTTGAATGTTTTATGGATAACTACAACTAATAAAAATGTGGAGAGGCGACACATGTCTGTAGCGAGCCAAAAAAACACCCACCCTGAAAAACAGAAAGCACACCTGCCCACTGACAAATTGAAATCAAATAAATGTTCCATTTGATATGGAGTTGGTCCCCCTTTGCAGCCATAACAGCTTCCACTCTTCTTGGAAGGCTTTCCAAAAGATTTTGGAGTTTCTGTGGGAATTTGTGTCCATTCATTCTGAAGAGCATTTATGAGGTCAGGCACTGATGTTGGACAAGAAGGTCTGGCTCACAATCTCCGTTCCAGTTCATCTCAAAAGTGTTGGACTGGGTTGAGGTCAGGGCTCTGAACTCCTCCAGCCATGTCTTTATGGAGCTCGCTTTGTGCATTAGGGCACAGTCACGCTGGAATAGAAAAGATTCTTCCCAAAACTGGGTCCACAAAGTTGGAAGCATGTCCTTGTCCAAAATGTCTTGGTCTGCTGAAGCATTAAGATTATACTTCACTGGAAATAAGGGGCCACCTGAATTCAATTATTAGGAGGTCCCAGTACTTTTGTCCATATTATGTATCCCAACTTGATGGCAACGTAGGAGCGTTTGGAACACAGCCAGTGCGTCTAGGGAATCTCTTCCAAGTTTAGGCAAACCTCAAAATTGTGCTTTAAAAGAGATTCTTGGACTCTAATGATAGTCAACATTTTTCGCTTGCTTTGGTAGAGAGGATACTCTACGACTCATATGGGATTTTTTCAAATTTCGTCTAATGGCCTCCTGGCGCAGCTGGTGGCCTGATGGTTAGGGAGTTGCCCCTGTGATCAGAAGGTGGTGGGTTTGAATCCCAGAACTGCTAGCGGCACTACTGAGGTTGGTGGCTGCCCACTACTTTACTTGGTGAATGGGTTAAACACAGAGACAGAATTTCACATTGTTCACACTGTTTGCAGTGGCGAATTCACATGTGACTATAAGAGGCCACTTTACTTTTAGTGGTTAGGGAGTTGCCCCTGCGATCAGAAGGTGGTGGGTTTGAATCCCAGGCCTGCCAGTGGCACCGCTCAGGTACCCTTGACCAAGGTACCGTCCTCACACATTGCTCCCTGGGCGCCCCCTGTTGATGGCTGCCTACTGCTTCACTTGGTGAATGGGTTAAATGCAGAGAAAGAATTTCGCATTGTTCACACTGTGTGCTGTGGTATGGTGTGTTCACTATAAGAGGCCACTTTCCTTCTCTCCACTCCACCCTCGGACGAGGGCACGAGTGTAGGGAGCGAGTAGAAGTCCAAAGCGCAGTGGATTGGGACGCGCCCCTCTAGGGCTGAGGCTGCGCCCATACCACCGGCATTCCCACTATGCACTGCGGGCTTATTACTTGCTAGCGAAAAAAAATAGTCTAGCAGCTGAGAAGAGGGAGAACAGGCTGTGCTGAAGGAGACTCGACGGGAGAACCCGGTTCTATTTTCTTCCTGCGTTGATCTCTATTCACGTATTCGTAAACATGAACGACAACGAGAAGTTGGACAACCAGAGGCTGAAGAATTTCAAAAACAAAGGTCGGGATCTGGAGGTGAGTCCGGTCCGGATGGGAGTCCCCCCTTTCCCCCATTCGCTGTGACGTCGTTTACAATTTGGACGCTTTTCTCTTCATCTGTAAACCTCTGCGTCTCGTAATGGCCCTCGATTTTGTGCCCACAAGGTCTACATTTTTCTCCAGACCGTCTTACCCCGGCCCCCCCGGTGGCACCGTCTTTTCGGGCCGGTTTTTCTCCTCCGAGCCGCTTCACGTGAAATGCTGCTCCGGGCTAGGTAGCACGTAGGCTAATACTGTGCCCTTTCCTCTACGCCCCACTGCTTCGCAAAAATATGTACTTTTTAAGGATTTTATATATTTATTTTAATCTATTTAACATCTCAACCGCTCCGTGAACACCCCAGCAACGTTTTTTCCCCACTTTTCTCCAACCTCTCAGCGCTAAATCCTCTCTTTAGCCCCCTGCTCGCTTTAGCATAGCAGCTGCCCGGCTAACGCTCGAGAAGGAGCTCCGTGTGGGATGATGGATGAGTCATTTATTTAACTTGACCAACATCGTGGCTACGAAGCCATCGATCACGTAAAAGAAACCGAATTCATTTGAGATTTTACTCCTTTTCGCCTTCATTTGTGCCCTTAAATACCAGGGTTAGCCCTGTTAGCACGATTAGGGCCTAGAATAGCCCAAAAGGAGCAGCCAGGATGGGCCAAAGTGGAACTAGTCATGTTTAAAAATGGGTTTTATGGAATGTTTTAGAGTAATAACTATTGTTTAACGCGTTAACTAACGTTTGTGTCTACCTCCGCAGCATAGCCTTGAGTTTTGTTTTCTGTAATAGCTGAATAACTATTAGCTTAGCTTAGCTGGGTGGTTAGCCAGGCTTTGTATGTTAAGTAGCATTTCGAAATCCTCGTTTTTGGTCTGCGTGGCCTACAAATGTGCTAAAAAAAACATCCAGATGTGACTCCCGGGTCCCTTGTCGCGATGTAATTCATCAATGGCAGGGCTGATGGTCTGATTTCACGTAGTTCTGACTCCTAAAATTGTTTTTTTTTTTTTTTTTGGAAAATAATGCTGATTACCTGCCCCAGTTAACATTAGGAAGGCTGTTTTTGAGTGCTTGTTGTTAACAGAAGGTGTTCAGACATCGTAGATGTCCAACATACTAGCTTAGTCAGTCTTCTCTTTCAGAACATGATCACTTCTCCCTCCATCTGACATGAATCCCAACCTCTCAGATACCCATAACAGAGCCGTGAATCTTCAAAAAAGTGAACCCAACCTCCCGTTTAGAGCTGCACGATATGGACAAAATACCAGCATTGCGATTTTGCTGTTCCATATTGCGATGCCTTTCACAACTTTAAAGGGTCCATGTCACTTTTCTGGACTTAAAAAGGCTTAAAGGGAGGAAATACTCTCAGCATACATACAGTCCATATGTATAAAAAAAAAAGCTACAAAAACAGCCTGTTTTCAAATCGCAAAACCAACACATGTAAATGCATCTCCTTAGACTGGCCACAGTAGTTTATCTCAGCCCATTCATGCACTGATTTAACCCCTTTAATGGTTAAAAATGAGACTTTTGTTGGATTACACAAAGACATCGGTTCATCAGAACACCCAGCAACTCACCTGGATCTGCGATTGGTCAGAAACACTGACTGGTGTCTGGCTCTTTTGAATATTGAAGCTTGCTGCGATATCAGTATTGCAGAGACTAACATTGTGATTATGATCAACAACTGATCTATTGTTCAGCCTTACTCCCATTTAAATCCTTAAAGAGGCCACTGTATTATCTTGGGATGTCCTGTAATTTTAAATATTGGACTGTAAAAATGCACTTTTCCCTGCTACTGTTATTTTTTTCTTTGTCTAAAGTCCACTCCTCCCGTTTCCACTTATCTCGGGGAGGTAATTGCCTCTTTAAGAGCACAATGGAGCTTAGTTTCTTAGTAATAAGCACTTTATTACCTATAGTAATGTAAATTAGTTGTAGAATAGACTTGCAGAGGTCACTTGTTACTCAGCCCAGCCTCTAAATTCTGTCCGGACCTTTGACTTGAGCAGTGTCCTGTAGATGTCAGTCACTTTGTCCATCACTCTGTCTACCTGAGGCGTTATCATAAGGATTGTGATCTTAGCTCTGTGTGTGTGTGTGTTGCTATCCCTTTAGCGTGGTGACACAGATCAGTTTGCCATTCCTGGGACGCCTGGCCTGCTCTCAAAACACAAACGGATGTTCACAGCTTCTCTTCCTGGGCCATGAGCTCACACATGCCTCGACTTCTGTCACCTCCATGTAAACACTTAATGCGACACTTGAGCCGATAGGGGATTCCAGCCCGTGACGTATTTGTACATGTTCATTAACCAGACTCGTTTAGAAATATAGCTTTTCTGTATGTGTTCACATGAAGCTAACAAATTATTTTACTTTAGAGCAGGCGTCGGATGCGCTGGTACTGGTATTGAAGTGTATGCTGGTGTGACATTGTCACAATATTTAATAATCTTTAATAAATCCCAAGCAATAGAGAACGACAAGACACCCTATTATAATTTTAAAATATACCACCGAAGCTTAAATTAGACTTTAGCTCAACAGAAATGACAGTTTCATCTCATTCAATATAGACCACCTTTTTTTTTTTTTTTACATTTTTTTATTAATATCGGTCATTTAAATTGTTTAAAGGTGTATGGCCATACTGAAATATACATTTCATACCACACTCCCCTGTCTGAGAGAGGATCATACTGGAGAAATGCCCTCGCCAGTCTCATTAACAAACCAAGAACTGTGTCTGTCTGTCTGTGTATATATATATATATATATAGATAGATAGATAGATAGATATTAGTGTGTATGTATATATATATGATTATATGTATATCAGTCAAAAACTTTTTTTGTTTTATTGGTTTTGTTTTTTTGTTTTGTAAACTTTAGTTTACCTAATGTGCATTCATGAAGCATGGACATGAAACCTTTTAGGGGATTTTTTTCCCCCCAGTACTAGATCAAGATTAAGCCTAAACTAAAATGACTTTCAATTGGTGATACTCCCCCCTCCACCCTGCAGTTAGTTCAAGACTAGTCTTAAAATAAATAATAAAAAAATAGACATGCTTTTGCTCACAGAAGGCATTGTGCATTCTTAATAAAACAACTGCGTTGTTGTTCCATCTGTCTTTTTAGGCTTATTCAAAGCCAAGTAATCATGCAAAACCACCACACACGCACACACTGTATTCTTATCACATGACAGAATCCCTAGTTTTGTGTGATGTAAGAAGCTGCAGACATCTTTCAGACCATGCCTTATGTTATTATATATATATATATATATATATATAAGAATATTATGGTAATTCAAAAGTGTGGCCCATGGGCCTCTTGATTTAAAACCATCCTGTCTCCTTTAGTTGGCTCCCCCAAGACAAAAGATCAGGGCACCCCTGCTATACTCTATGGTCATACAGTTTTGTGCATGTTTTGTATCTTCTTTTAGGGAAAGGAAGGTCCGGTGGGTAACAGGGGGCTACAAGGCATCGAAGGGCCAATGGTAAAAAAGCTGTTTTTTTAATCTAAAGGAGTTCAGCACTATATTTCATTGATCAGTTAGCTATAGATTCCTTTCAGTGGTTAAAGCTTGAGGTCCGCAGGTATGTGAAAAGTTCAGATCGGTAAAGAGGAGTGTCATGGTCCCAGACTGATGACCACAGTTCTGCAGTAAAAAATAAATTCAATGGAAAACTAGTAACTTAGCAATTTAGGAGCATCCACGTGGTGTGCATTTGAGGGTCGTCCTGGCTTTGATACAGAAAACCCTCCCATTAACATTTCACCTCGCCACAAACCAGCTGCTCTTCTTTGCTCAAGCTGAAGACTGCTTTTTGTTGAAGGACCATAAAAATGGAAATCAGGAACATGTTTTGCAAATGCCGGCATGTTTTCCCTTAAGTCGTTTTTGCGTCTGGATGTACGAGAAGTCCCCGCCTCACCTGCTGTTAGACATATGGCACTCTGGAAGAGACCTTCCAGAATATTGTTAAAAATTATGAAGGCATGGCAAGAGACCATTGCTTGTCATAAAAGCATGATCTGACTTGGTAGTATTTTTAATTCACATCTCATGCAAACAAGAAAAGAAACTCTAAACCTTAAATTGATGCCACATTTCTGTTAATAAGTAGACAATGAGATATTTTATGAAGAATTTGATGAAGACATGTTATTGTGCATACAGTGCAGTTTAGTGGAATCACATTTCTGTTTTTTTTTTTTTTTTTTCACATTGAAACAAATGAAAAAAGGCCAGAAATCCAGACTCAGGCTTTTTTACAAACTGTACAGCAAATGCAATTTCAGTTCGTTGTATAACGCACTATATGTACGTACATCTCAACTTCTAAGGGCAGAATCTAAAGTCATCTAAGAGTCTCGTGTGTGTAAAATTAATCCTCTATTTACAGTATTTGTCCGCTATTTTCCTTACTTAATAGGGCATGGCTGGACATCCAGGTCCAAAGGGCTTTCCAGGCGCCACAGTAAGATATCTATGATTAAATTCGATATGAAAATCACTATTATGCAGATTTCCATTTGTTTTTTAATGCTGTGTCTTTCTGAATGGTGTTAATCTCCTAGGGCAGTCGTGGCCCGGATGGAGAAAGAGGGGACCCCGGACCCAAAGGAGGAAGAGTAATCATCTTTGATTAATTAAACCTCAAACATTACAAGCGATAATATTTTGTGTCCAGTTTCATGTTCCTGTTTTGCTGTGAGTAGGGCCCACCTGGAGCACCAGGGATTGTGGGACCTCAGGGAGAGGGAGGCCTGCGTGGCCTCACTGGCTTACCTGGGGTCAAAGGTCAACCAGGTCCCCCAGGTATCCAGGTATGATTTAGTAGACCGGTGCTAGTACTGAACATGCTTTAGGCCTCACCTTGTTCTGACAGGATGGCAGCTGGCTTTGCAGGCAGATGTTGTCTTGTTAAAGGACCTGCTTGTTTAAGCCTGGGCTGATATGAACATTTTTACAGTGTAATTTTAGAAGCTCCAGGATTTTCATTAAGCAGAGCTTTGCTGATTGATATGGTCATCAAGTGTCAACCTCTAATTATCAGATGTGAAAGTCAAGCCTCATTTGTCAGATTCCTTAACCCAATGTTTTCTAAAACAGCAGAAACTCACAAACTCCTAAGTACTATAAAAACCACAGGACTTAGGAGAAGAGCTTCCTGGCAGTTTTGTCATTTCCACCACTCAGATCATTAAAAGTCTCAGAAAAAAAAACGTTTTTTCACTTTCGACGTGTGTGTTCAGTACAATATACAACAGTTAACTTCAAAGTAATTAAAAAGCCTTATCAGCTTAATTGGCTTTGATTTTCACCAACACTAATATATTCATGGAACCTTAATATCACCCAACTGATATGTTCATCAAGCCCCAATGTTTTAAGCCCTCTTAAGATATTGTGTTGTTATTAATCTTTCTATTAACCCTATAGGAGAAAAAAAAATCAATACAATATACTGTGTATTATGTATATTCATACCTTCACAATGGCTTATCAGGATATGTTGTTCTGGCTTTAAAGGTTGTAACGCCTTATATTGCAGGTTTAATGTTATTAATCTCATTACCCATTATTCAATAACTAATATAACCGTCTAGGAAACGTATGTCTAAGTTATGTAGCTATGTGAGTGAGGAACTGAAATAGGCCATTGCAGTTTAAGGGGTTAAAGAACCCAGGAACCGCACCATAATCCACTGTGATCACTGAGATTTCAAGCTTCTGCTGTAATTATGGCACTCTTAGCAATTTCTGATTAGGGCTATAATGAAGTATTGATTTGAAGAACTTTTCTAATTAAAAGATTTTTTTTCCCAATTAAAGGGGTTTTTCTCTCTCGTTCTCTTCGTTCCTCATCGTCAGGGTGAAGACGGTGAAGTGGGTCTCCAGGGAATGATTGGGAAAGAGGGTCAAAAGGTTGGAGCCGTTTATGACTTTCAGGTGGAACAATAGAAGGCACATGGAAAAAAGCTTGTCATACTGAAAAGAGCTCTGCGTTTTACATTAACACATCTAGTCAATTGCGAAGGCGTAAAGAAATTATTTGTGAAATTAATTTCACTTAGAACATCAACAGAACATGACATGATGAGGGTGCAACTTCTTCCACACATACACTCAAGAGAGTTTCTCTGGAAACAGAATGATGACACAGTAATGGTTTGTGTAAAATATATACGATTGCTGTTCTTTGTATTCACCATTTGTCATTGTGGTTCTGGTCCTATTTGTGGTTCTATTTGTGAACATAAGGGAAGCAGGGGCACTCCTGGACACAATGGCAGGCCAGGATCCAAAGGACAAAGAGTAAGATCCACTTCCAGTTTCATTTTGATGCAATTAACTAAGAATGGTCAGGATGCTTTTGAGTACACACAAGGATATCTTAATTTGGACAGAGGTCTTTCTGACGCGCAGAGGTCCGTGTATGAATCATCTCAACAAACCTCTCCAATTACAGGGCCGAGCAGGCCAACATGGCCCACCTGGGACACATGGACAGCCGGTAAGTCCCTAAATAGAATGCATAGTGGATCAGGATATGTCTTTGGAAGTTGTTTTCTTGTATTTGGCCTGTGTGTGTCTGTTGACAGGGTTTGAGGGGCCCACCAGGAACAGAGGGAGCAGAAGGAAAGCCTGGTACACAGGTTCCCATTTTATAAATTATCAACTTACTATATTCAAGCTCTCCGTGTTTTAGTCTGTCACAATTCATTTTAGTATGATCAGACCTTTTTCAAGTTATTCAATGATTAAAGGACCCGTATTCGAAGTTTTTTTTTTTTCTTGTGCTGCACTCCCCCCACCCCCACAATTCATTCAAAAAAGGAGTCTGCTCTGAAATGTATGAAAAAAACTGTTAAGTTCAAACTAAAGTGATTCTTCAGAAGTCTGCAAAGATACATTTGCTTCCTGACACCCAGGAACAGCATGTCATTTATTTATTTATTTTTTTTTTTTGCTTTGATAACTTGATAACACTCTTGATCACTTCATTGTAAATAGGTGGGCTACACTGGTGTACTGAATGAGCAAGGAAATGGAATATCTTCATGGTTGTAACATCACAACCATGATGAATAAATTAAAATTGACTAGGCATCCATTTATAGACTTCATGTACTGAAGAGTGAATGATACAACTTTTTTCAGTGATATGGGCCCTTTGGCAAAATTGGTCATGTTTACATATTTTCTACTGTATCACCACAGTGAAGGTTTATTGTGTCTTCTGTATGTGGTTTGCAGGGTGTTACAGGCTCAGCTGGAAGCAAAGGGGATAAAGGATCAAATGTGAGTGCTGTTGTGATTACTTCATTTGTGGCACCGCATGACTTGTGAAAGCCCTGCCGCTCACTTTTAACCTCTTAAACTCTAGTAAAGTCGCTAGTGAAATGAATGAGGTTGTAATCACTAGTCCGTATAAGTGTCAGGAGACGCGTTCAAAGGGCTTCGACTTCCGTGTCTTCAGCCAGATCACTTGGACAGTCAGTCTCGGGTCTTGTAAAGGTGGAGTAACACATTCTACAGGCACGTAAATGTCAGGAAAGGTGACAAGATCAGAGACAGTTAAACTTAACAAGGCCTTAAACATCCAAAGACCTTTGGGAACTCACTTGGTAACCTGGGCTATGTGCTTCACAGGAAAAGAAGGAATGCTGGAAGTCTAGATATTTTTTGTAGTCTCTTATTTAGGTTGTTGGAAGCTGATATCTGCTGCATAACTGCTGTATGTGCGTGAGAGTGTCAGATGGATT
>JBBIGA010000040.1:27125839-27164425 GCA_037576975.1 Alestes dentex | reverse complement strand
CACCGACTTGCAGGTTGTGCAGGTCTCCGTGCTGTTTGTGAGTCTAGAGTGAAGGATCTCCACACATGTGATGTGTGACAGTCTCCTCTGCTGCCGTGTCTCTCATCTTGTTGTGGTTTTGTGCTCAGATTCCCCTCGCGCCAACAGTACCGCCCTTTTAATGAGGGGACTATAATAATTGGTTAAACCAAGGAAGGCATGTCGGCGTCAGCCAATCAGAGGCAGAGACTACACTGTGTACACAAGCGCGCGCACAGAAAAAAAAACCACGACTAGTCGACTTGTGCCTCTGAAGTCGGCTAGTCGACTTTTCTGTTAATGCCCTAATTAACAGAAAGAAAACAAAGTTTGATTGTCATACAGTAAATAGTGATTTTATGTTCAGTATTACTTGTAGTTTTCATCAGAAACCTGGTTTGACTCAGTCAGTCCTTCGTTAAGTTAAATCACAAATCCAAACAACAGCTGGAGGAGCTTAAGAGAAATCTGGAATCGAACCTGTGGAACTGACCCTGGACTGAACACGCTGTGAAAAATGGCTTTAAACAATTTGTATAGGTGCCTAAGAGTTTTGCACAGTATTGTATATATTTTTTTGCATCTACAAAGGTTGAGGGTGATGTGTTTTTTTAATGAAAACTCCTCATTTATGATTCATTTTCATATATAAGGGACATGTGCTTGGAGAAACGTTTTTAAAACGTTTCTCAGTTATTTATATTCCGTTTTACCTGAGCACAAGTTTAGTAAGTGCCAAAGTCAAATAATTTGTTTAAATACATAAATGATGGATAACATGTTGGTGATTAATTTTATTAAGTGAAAGTGAACTCATCAGTGTTGTGTTCATAAGATATTCATTCATAAGACATTATTCAGACAATATTGCTATTGATTCAAATCCAAATATACAAAATACTCGCAGAGCCACTTGTGAGTAGCAGTGAGTTCATGGTAATGATGTGTTCCCCCAGGCGATGGACCCCAGTGCAGAGACTATGTGATCAGCCTCGGTGTGGTGAAGCCGTTGCTGTCCTTCATCAGCCCCTCCATCCCCATCACCTTCCTGCGCAATGTCACCTGGGTCATGGTTAACCTCTGCCGCCACAAGGACCCACCTCCACCAATGGAGACCATTCAGGAGGTGTGTGTGGTCTTATCGTTTGCTTTATGCGAGATCTGTCACTGTCAGTTATGTTGGTAATTTCATTAGAGCTGCATGAAATGGGCAACATATCTATATTGCAGTTTTACTGCAACATATTACAATAGCATTGCCTTTCAAGATATTAAAGGCTGAATATGATCACTTTTTTTTTGGTCTTAAAAAGGCTCAAAGTCTATAAATATTGTTTTAGATGGTACATTTACTTCCCCATCCATTCAGTCCAAAAACTGACACAAGGCTACAGAACAGCATGTTTTTTAAGTCATAGTTTAAATATAAATATAAAACAACACATTTAAATATACCTCCTTGTTCTGGCTACAGTATCTTAGCCCCGTCCGTTCCACACGCCTTTTAAAGCTTAAAAATGAGACTCTTGTTGGATTACATGAATGCCTCTATGCCCCAGAACACCCAGTAACTCACCTGTGATTGGTTGCCCTGTCAGAAACACTGATTGGTTGATAGTGGTTGATTTTGCTTATTGCGATTTTGAGATTTCAGTATTGCAGAGATGGTTAGATATGATAATGATTTGCTATATTGTGATATTAAACATATTAGATATTGTGCCAAATAATCAAGTAATTTACTGATTATTATGGCAAGTAATAGAGTGAGTTTTAAACCAGGCAAAACTATACATGGACCAAAACATGGGACAAACAAGGAAGCCTTTATCAAGATGCAAACAGCATATTGCAATAAATGCATGGAGTACTCGACCTCATGCTCACTTTATGTAAGCTTTGCAAACACAAACTGATTAGGGATTAAGCTTAAGTGACAAATGTGCTATGCTGAGTAAACCGAGCTCATCCTGATTGCGTGGAAGAGGCTAATTGTGCTTGTATGAATAAGCCTTTGAGACGCTGCAGGTTTCTATATTTCTTATTTTCCCTCTCTCCCCTAGATCCTGCCCGCCCTGTGTGTCCTGATTCATCACACTGATGTGAATGTAAGTTTTTTCTCGCAGTGTTTACAGAAAAGCATTCATGCCAATGACACTAACTTCTCCTTTGTGAACATGTACGTGTATGGCTACATGAGTGAAGAGTGGGCATGGCTGTGAGCTGAGAGTGAGCTAGGCTGTGTGTTGTGTCTGGGCAGATCCTGGTCGACACGGTGTGGGCCCTGTCTTACCTGACCGATGCTGGAAATGAGCAAATCCAGATGGTCATCGACTCCGGCATCGTCCCTCACCTGGTGCCCCTCCTCAGCCACCAGGAGGTCAAAGTACAGGTCAGTAGCAGTGGACTGTAAAAAAACAAAAAAAAACAACCTTACAGCATGGGTAGTGAATGGAGATTGACCTGGATTTAGGGGGGTGTGGTTCTTATGCACATAAATCAATATCGTCACGTAAATCCGTTGTGGTTTGCTTTAAAAAGAGCACCTGAATTCTACCCGCATCATGAAAGTCAGCCCGGTCCTGGAGATCTAACCCCAATCTGCCACACATGCTCCAGCTAATAAATTCGGGCATTCATGACTGGCTGTCGCAGATGCATTAGTGTCCTCTAATTTCACTTTTATCAACATGATTTTGTCAGTCAAGGATGCTGAATTAATTTGAGTACTTAGTATTTAGTGGATCCTCCATGATTGGTGGCTTTAATAGTGTTGGTTAGTTCTGTGCAATGGAATGAGACTTTTTGGCCTTTCCCCCCCCCCATACATACATGCATACATACACCTCGTCGGGTTTGCACAAGAGAACAATATTTATTTTAGAAAAATATCACACATACTTACACCCCCACACAACTGAAATGTCTGCATTTAGTCTTTTTCTCAAGAGGTCATTAGCCTAGAGGTTCACCTCACTGATGACCTATTTCTTAGAAACCCATTTGTTGTTCAAAGATGTTACAGTCTAATGTTTATTTTTGAGGTTCTACTTTATTATTAGGTCTTAGAAAGTTGCATTACATTTAGGTATTCCTGCAGAGATTAATGTATTTGATATACAGATTGTCTCAGTTGCATTTGCCCCGTTTCAAATGACCCAGTTATTTGTGTATCACACTACATACACTCAAAGCACACAGAAAAAGTGCAGCATTTCTGAAAGGTTTAGAAAAATTGTGTCTGTAAATGTTGACGAGGCTGATAGGTCTGTTTGTTCTTCTGGTAGACGGCTGCGCTGCGAGCGGTGGGGAACATCGTGACCGGCACGGACGAACAGACGCAGGTGGTGCTGAACTGTGACGCCTTGAGTCACTTCCCAGCTCTCCTCACACACCCTAAGGAGAAGATCAACAAGGTACACACACACACACACACTCCACACAGTGTTTAAATACATCTGGATTAGTGCTGGACAA
The DNA here is from genome assembly GCA_037576975.1 of Alestes dentex. Taxonomy (NCBI): domain Eukaryota; kingdom Metazoa; phylum Chordata; class Actinopteri; order Characiformes; family Alestidae; genus Alestes; species Alestes dentex. Next base: position 27,160,930 of record JBBIGA010000040.1, on the reverse strand, counting down.
TATTGATCATCTGTACAAGTACTGGTGTTTTACAGTACTCTGGAAAAGGCACTCAAGCAAACTGTTTAAAGCCATTTTTCTCAGCATGTGATAATGAATGTTTTTCTGCTTGCGACGTTAACATTAGAATAAATGCAAACAACCATGAAAGCAGTAAAAAGTATCAGGATTTGTTTGTTTAAAAAACAAAACAAAAAACAAAACAAAAAAGTAGGCGATATTGTGTGAGCTGGTGTGGAGAACAGACGTTTGGTTCCAGATTTCTCCTCGGTTCCTCCAGCCATTGTTTGTATTTGTGTGGGGAAAAAAAACATTCCTCATCTAAACAGTTTTTAAATACTTTCGCTGCTGCCTAAGACTTTTGTGCAGTGCCTTGTGTAATTATGAATGGAAAAAAAATCTTCTTCTTTCAAAATCCTCATTTCTGTCTAGGTCATATTTAGGCTTAATCTTAAGAAAATGGTACATAACGGTCCAAAACGAATGCAGGACTTTCATTTCTCATGTCGTCTTAGCCCTGGTGTATAAATCCATTTGCTTACCTTCACTAATGCTCACTTTAACAATTCCTGAATTAAAAGGTTTAATCAATACTGCCCAGCACTAAACTGCATGTGGTTTAAATTACTCTCGTTTTTGACACTGCTGATAGTGAGGTGCTGGATATGATGATAGTTGAGACTTGGCACTTGTGTGTGTGTGTGTTTGTGTGATGTGTGCATGGAACTCCACTTAGTTCATTCTAATACAGGCCACAGGAGTTGCTCGACCCCATGGATGAAGATCTACTGAGGAACAAAGCTTGTATAAAGGGTTAATAATTCACAAATGGTTAAGTAGTGGGTGGGGGCAGGGGTGTATAGTCTGTGTGTGTTTGTATGCATGAGTGAGTGTGTGTTAATGATCCAGCTGGTGAATAGGGGGAGCTGATGACCACTGAGTCTGTGCAGAAAAAGGAGTGCATCTGAGGCCCATCACACACAAACTGAGGCTTTTCTGTGATTGGGCCAGTGATTAAAGCCTCGAAACCACCCCCTTTCCCAGTTCTCCCAGCGCCAGTGTCTCAGCCAGGGACTGTGGTTCCCCCACAGTTTCCTGGAGTCTGATCCAACAGAGTCACATCAGTTTCTTTACAGGAGCACGGAGTATTAAGTAACAGAACTGTGATCTTTACAGTGCCTTGACTTTTGAACGTCTCTCCTGCAGGAGGCAGTGTGGTTCCTGTCTAACATCACAGCTGGGAACCAGCAGCAGGTCCAGGCAGTCATAGATGCCAGCCTGGTGCCCATGATCATCCTTCTGCTTGATAAGGTGTCTTATTCTTTCTTTCTGCTTCTTTTCAGCCTCTTGTGGGTTAACGACATTGCATTATGAAATTGTGATGACCTTTTTTTTTTTTTTTTTGAGATACCAGGGTTGTGTGGCAACTGTTAATTATGCACAGTTGGATAAAGTGCATGTAATATTAAACATACTGATGTATATTTATGATAACAACTGACATTGTTTTCCCTGCAAGTTAACTATACATTGAAAATATACCCTTAACCCTTACAACCCAGAGGGTATTTTCTGGTTTCTGGATTACATTTTTTTTTTTTTTTCTAATATATAACGCCCTAAACCACCATTAGCCACTTGGGCACAACTGACCCTAAACGATCAGAACCTATGTTAGAAATGTCCTTTTTGCTGTAAAAAATCCACGAATATACAGATTATAGATTTTGGAACTCTTCAACTTACACACTCAATAGTATCTTAGTATATTAGTATGTAGTAAAAAAAAAAATTTAAATGATGTGTGACTATCAGTCACAAGTAAAGCAAGTCTGGTCTGTGCAGAATTTATGTTTGCCGTTTTTATCCGTCTGCGCCGCCTTCAAAATATTCAGTAATGCACACGCCCCTTCCACTCACGCTCAAGTGATTGGGCTTTTCACACCACATTTTTTTATTAGTTATTTTTAATCGACACCATTTCTAATCAGTGCTATTTTAAAGTTCTAAACTCCATACCGTTTGATTCTACTTGATATCTGAAGCTACGCTGTCGGAGATGCAGAACCTCCGAATGGACGTGCTTTTTTTAAAAATGACAATGTTTCAGTGCTAGTGCTGGAATACAGTTTCCTTTTAGTGAAGAGTCTTCATACAGAATGCGCTGAAGTCCAGGACTAGGCTTAGACTCTGTCCAGGAAACCAACTTCTGTCTTCAATCTATTCCTATAATGCATTAGACCTCTGAATTATTGTTACTTTCTATATTGCCGTGTGTTCTAGTGCTTTTTTTTTTTTAATTAACGCTTATCTAAACTATATTAATAGAAATGCTTAAATAGATTAATCGTTGTTCTTGTGCCTTTATAGGGAGATTTTGGCACTCAGAAGGAGGCAGCCTGGGCCATCAGCAACCTCACAATAAGTGGCAGAAAAGATCAGGTGGGCATCTTTACCAGATCTTGATTATTAATCTTAGTGAGTCTTTGAAGAAGCATGTGATTAGATTCGGAACAGTTTGTATTAAATGGTTAATTGTGTCTTCTAGGTGGCCTACCTGATCCAGCAGCAGGTCATTCCTCCATTTTGCAACCTGCTGACGGTGAAGGATGCTCAGGTGGTGCAGGTGGTCCTGGATGGACTGAGCAATATTCTCAAGATGGCTGATGATGAGGCAGAGACCATTGCCAACCTCATTGAAGAATGTGGAGGTGAGGAGCGGCTCGTTTTAGTTTTATCTAGACTTTGAAGTATAAATACACTGCAGTTTTACAGTGCTGCGCAAAAGTTTTGAGGCCCCCCTCATTTCTTTCAACTTTGCTTTGAATCACCTTTTAAGTGCAAAAATACTACTTCATTCCTGTCAGACTGTCTTGTCTTTGGCATATTGAGTAAATGAAAGAAATGGAAACAAGTGTTTTACTGTGAGAGGCTGCATAATACCTAAACATACAAGGAGCCTAGATAAAGGAGTTCCAACCACTCAGTATTCAGCACCACCAGTATACTGATCACTGCCTGATCATCTGGAATCATCCGCTTCTGGTTCTTCACTGGTTCAGAACTTCAGTTAGATGTTTTGTTCTGCTTGATTGATTCATACGTAGGTCACTGTGTGGCTTAACAAACAAAAACATTCCTCAGAAACTGTTCAGGTTCAGGGACTTCCCTTCAGGAAGTCTGGAGAACTGTTCCTCAAGGCTATATTAAAAGACAAGACAATCTGGATCGTTGGAAGCAAAACATGAAAAAATGACTGGAGGGTCATAACAGATTATTTTGATTCATGTGTGAATGCTAATAATCCTGCTTTTACTTTTACTCAGGCCTGGAGAAGATTGAGCAGCTGCAGAATCACGAAAACGAGGACATCTACAAACTGGCTTACGAAATCATTGATCAGTTCTTCTCATCTGATGACGTGAGTTTCTCTCTTGTTTGCTTTTTCAATGGAAGCTTGTGATCCCTGTCTACAGAATGTGAGGGGATTTAGCTGTAATTTAATATATATGTCCATTCAAGATCAGTTTTCATGCGAGTGCTCTAGTAGGCTAATCTGTGCTTAAATAAGCTGCTTAAAATATTTGAATTTGTTAAAGTAGCCAAGGCTAATTTAGCTGACGGCCCTGTCTCCCTGCAGATCGACGAAGACTCCAGTCTGGTTCCTGAGGCCATTCAGGGCGGAACGTACGGGTTCAATTCTTCAGCCAACGTGCCAGCAGAGGGGTTCCAGTTCTAGAAGGGCGGCGACGTAAGATCCAGAGTTTTGTTTGCGATGCAGCACTCTGTTCAACATATAAAAACAAAAATATAAATTAGGAGAGAAAGAGAGAGAAGCGCGCGAGAGTGTGAGAAATTAGATCCATTGTGCTCTGCTCATGGGATCCATGGCTGCATCTAATCCAAGAGAAATTGTGTGGATTTCGTTTGGCACCCTGGAGGAGGATCCAGTCCAAACGAAGTTTGTGATGGCGAGTGCGTGCGAGTGAGAGTGAGTGGCTACTATATGTTGTAAAAAAAAAAACACGACCATCAAAACACCGAATGCGTTCAGAGAACATTTTCGTGAAACTTCACAAAACATCGGGACGTGTCTACCAAACGACGAGAAAAGCAAACAAACAAACGAAAACCAAGCGGCAGCGGAGAGCCAAGACATCGACTAGAAATTGGAGGCAAAGACACAAGAAAAAAAACCTCTGAATATGAATATGAACAGAAAAACAAAAAAGACGAACCATATCACACTTGAGAGGTTCCGAGGAGTGGGAGGAGTCACCCTGGCCGGCCCCTCCCCCCCGTGCTGTGAGAGCTGTGTGTGATTGGGCCGTTTGGCGAATGTGAATGTCTGGACTCGGTCGCCGAGGAAGGCGGCGCTCATCTCCTTCCCGGACCGAGGAATTCTTTAACATTTTTAGCGCACGGGCCGCGCCTCCGCACCGTCCGCCGGCGCTACGCGTGCGAGTGAGCGGACGAATGGGGGGTGTGTGAGTGTATGTGTGTGTGCGTGCGTGTGTGGGAGAGAGAGAGAGAAAAAATGTGGACGCATGCGGAGAGTCACCATCGGAGCATTTAAGCAAGTTGGGAATTTCAAAAGAAGGAAAATAAATAGTAAAATGGGGACAAAAGAGAAGTAAACAGCCCGGACGAAGAGGCTGATCTGATCTAATAATAATATAAAAAAAAAATTCAAAAATAACAACCAACAACTTAAGACAATGTTTTTTTGTTTTTATTTTTATTTTTTCCCAGTTTAGAATCAACACTGGACTGAGCTGTCGGGCAGAATAACGGAGGCACATTAAAAAAAAATAATAGTAAAAATGGTGCGCTCCAGCTTTTGGGATTTGCTTTTAGTCTCCAGTGTTTTACTTTTTTTATTTCATTTTAGCTTCAGGTTTATGTTTTCAGTGCTTGCGTAGAATTGAGCGATTTAAATCAAACCCCCATAACCTATTAAACCGCTGTAGTTTTTCCTCACAAGGTCGGTTTGATGCTTTCACCCAATCTGCTCTTCTGCATGATTTCTTTTCTTTGCTCTTTTCCGTTCTTGAAGCTTCTGCTCTGCTGTTGAGCTGTCAGAATATGACGTTGGGGGCGGGGCGGGGAGGGGGGGGGGGTCACAAGACCTAACTTTTGGCATGTACCAAACGACGGCATAGTTTTAGGGGTTTTATGTTTCGTTAGGTATGTGTTCACAATGTAACGTTTTTTTTGTTTTTTTTTTTCTTTCCTTTCTTTTCTTTTCTTTTATTAGTAAACTGCTGTTCAGGTGTTATGTCTTTAAACCCCCCCCCCCCCTTAAAAAACTATTTTGTATCTACCTGGTCTAATTCTAAACCATTTCATTCACACACGAGGGTAAAGCCTAACGTACATTGGGATGCAGATTTGATGGACACGTGCCAGCACCCTCAACTATATGCATACAAACACTTTTTTTTTTTTTTTATGATTATTTTATTATTTTGGGGGGGAATTATAAGTGTAGATAAGATAGTCCTAATTAATGTCGAGCCACATGGGGGGGTGGGGGTAAGAATCTTCACAGTAGTTTCAATGATTTGAAATAAATGACCTGCCTCTTATTTTGGGGTGTTCCTATTACGGGGAGAGATGTTTTTTCATAGTGTGATAATCCAGCTCCCTCAAGTCTCTGGTGGCTCGCAGACTGTTGTGCGGTGCCTTCTTTCTAGAGCACAAGAAGAAGAAGAAAAAGAAAAAAAAAAGATGCATGAAAAAAGTGCTGTTCTTGAGTACATCCTATTGTCCTTTCTCCCTTTAGAGCCCCTTTTATTTTTCTTTTTTTGTGTTGAACTTCAGAACACTGTAGAGACGGATTACTCTTTGTGCTCATAACCTTCTGTTGGACATAGGGGTCTATTTACAGCATTCCTTGTTAGCGGAGATGTGGTTTCAAAGAAGGTGGGGAAATAAAGAAAAAACATTGGAATTAGATGGTATGCTTAACCTGTTGAACATAGACTACGGGCTAAGTTTCTTTGATGAAATAAATATTGAAACCATACCACCGTTCGTGTTTCATTACAGGTTTCTCTCTCTGTCTCTCTCTGTCTTTCTGTTTCTCTCTCTCGAAAAAGTGCAGGCAATAATATATTTATTCCACATACATAAGCAGTTTGTTTCTATTCACTGCTGGAGAACCACTCATGCCCAAAAAGTTGTAAATGTTTCTTCTCAAATTATGGCACTATGAGCCTCTGTTCTGGTAAGGCCACTCGAAGTTGGAACATTGCTGTGAGGATTTGTTTGCACCCTTGAGAGCATTAGTGAGGTCAGGTGCTGATGCTGGATGAAGCTTCATCACTCCACAGACTAACGCCAGGGGTCTTTTATAGCCCTCTAATGAGCACCAGGGTGCAGGTGTGGACACCTTCACGTGTAGCTGAGTTCAGAGGAATTGTTGGATGGGGTCAGAGTCAAGCCAAGTTTATTATACTGCGCTTTTCCAACTGCCATTGACAAAGCAGCTTTATAGAATCCAGGTCTGAGTCTGTAGTGAGCAAGACGAGGGGCGATGGAGGTGAAGATAAACCCACTACAGCTGGAGGGAGGAGCTTCAGGAGGAACCGAGAGTTAAAAGGGGAACAGAGCCTCTTCCTCTGGTCAAAACTGAATAGCTAAAGATTCTATTACTGTAGAGATGACAGATATGTCTATGTCTATCTTCATGCATATCTACGTACATGAACATGAATATACATATACAAACATGAATACGCACAGTGCAAAAGGCACCTGTGCAAATTGAAGCCATTTACATAAGTGGGTTAGCATTACAATAAAAGGAAAAAAATATATATTTTATTAATTGATCTGGTAGGTTGGAGAGCTAGTTAGAGGAAGGTTTGGTTTGGTTCCAGATTCCTGCTCTATTCCTCCAGGCATTGTGTGGATTTTTTAAAATTCAATAAGCAACAAAACATTTAATCGAATGGAGTAAAAAGAGCCAACCCAGGTATTTGCTGGAGCTAAACTGGGCTTCCATGAGGAAAGAGGTCTGAAAAATGAGACACGCTGTCGGACAAAATCACAATGTACTGTATTAGATATTTGTGTGTATTGTAGTTAGTGTTTAACATTAGGCAGGAAGGAAGTTTAAAAAGGGGGACTATGTCCCTCCATCAGGGATCAACATCAGGCCTAGTCCGAGACTGCCCATGCTGTCAGGGGACAATTTCATTTGAACTGATGTGTGATTTAGGATTAGTCTCTCTGGGGGTCTGACCCAGACGCAACTTATTTCTGGGGATTGAGTAAACAAGACCAGTCTAAGGCACCGCTGGGATTCGAACCCAGGATCTCCTGTTTACTAGACAGGCGCTTTAACCAACTAAGCCACGGCGCCACTCCTCTATCATTCTTCACCACAGCACACCAACCTGCTCTCTCCAGGAGGAGCAGCACCTCTGGAAACTGGGTCACACACATCACAGCTACCAGAACATGGAGTCTGGGGTCTCCCTGCTTCACACATACAGCAGAAAGACTGAAAACTAGTCACATTCCGACACCAAGCAGCTACACGGAGAAACAAGAGTGTGTGTGTGTGTATGTATGCATGTATGTATGTATGTATGTATGTGTGTATATATACACTTTTTTGTTGCTGCTTATGATATATAATGTATATGTATACGCAGGTGTACCCGTAAAAAAATGTGTGTAAATAATATAAATCTATACACACACACACACACATTTTTTGCTGTTTAAGTATTGTATTTGAGCTCCTCTCCTGAGCACCTCATTTGCACTCTACAGAAAAGGTTTCTCAGTGGAGCGTCTGATTTTAGTCACATATTCACCACAAACTGTAATAAGCCTAATGCATGAGGATATATTTCTATAAATATGTAGACAGCATGAGTCTGGTGGCGGAGATCAGACAGATCTAAGGGTTGCAGCCCTGGGCTCCGACGGCTCTGCTTCAAAACCTGAAACACAAGAAGCTGATTGGTGGAGAAGAAGCGGCGGAAATACGCATGCGCAGATAACGTGAAGTTTCGAATCGATTCTTTAGAACTTCCTCACTTCAGTGAATCAGACTCGGACTTCCTGAACCATTGATTTATAATGAGCCCAGACTGATCAATGTGTGGACTTTGACCAATCCTCTGTCCTTTTACCTGCTCAGTTATAGTGAGGAGAGACTCCTCACTCCAGATTTTACAGAGGACAAAAGGAAATATTTGGTACAAATTGTATTTTTAACATCCCGAAATCGCCGCATCAGTAGTGAAGTCTGAAATATGACTACTGTATATACGATCAGCAGCTTAACAAATAGTCAGTCTATACAAACACAGTAACTAAAACGAGAAAATAGTATATACAGTAATATGTGGTACAATGTGTTATTTTATTAGATTATAACTTGACATAACAGGAACATAAAGCATGGCTTACCATGTGTAAATTCCTGTGCAGTTTTGTAAGCGGCTGCTAAATCATTCGATTATGTGCCGTATCTGATTATTAACTGCAACAGTATTACCATGTGAAATATGTCAGTATTACTGATCAAGCAATGATCTCTATCTCTTACAATAATGTACTCACAACAGCCATTTGTGTCATCAGTATTTCACTTATCTGCGAGTTACTTATTTGTAGTGTCAACACCCTGGATGGGTGTATATAGGATAGTGTTTTTAATATAGAGCGTTTCTGCAGTGTTTACTTTATACTTTATATTTTATAATGTTCTTTTCTTTGTGTCACGGTGTCTCTGTGCAGTCGTAGAATAAGCAAATTTCCTCCGGCATCCATCAAGTTTTTGGATTCCGATTTATTCAACAGAACAAATAGGAATCCGTTCGATCGGTTTTCCCGAGAGTCTGTTCAAAAGAGTCGGTTGGAAAGAGCCAGTTTGTTGGCTCGTTGGTTCAGCAGGCGGTTTATTGTTACTGTGAACGAACACCAGGTGAGTCTCCAGCTTACTTCAGTCAGAGTAACTTTAATATTTTTAGTCAGAATTTCTGTTATTAATCACAGTTGATTTAGTTCTTTAGTTTATGAAGAGATGAAAACAGGTCGGGTGAGGACTCGGTTCATTTCGAACAGAAAACGGTATCGACTAAAGTAGGCAGGCATAAACGGTGTTTTACACTTTCTGTGGTTTAATCATGGAGTTATACGGACAATTTCTCGAGCCCTGACTTGTTTATTTACTCCGAAAGAAAGAAAAAGTCAAGGAAAGAAGAGGAAGACTTGTCTGTTTGGGGTGCGTTCACTGCACCCGCAATATTTATTGAGGCGTTTCTACAGAAAACATGCTCGATTATTGTTGTAAAGATGTTTTACTGTCACAATTAATTAACTAATGTGCCTTCATGCCTGTCGATGTATTCTGTATGCTGGAATCGTGTAAATGTGTTAAATACTTGAGGACGTTTTGTTCATCTTGAAGGCAGCCTTTTGTTGTTGTTTTTTTTCCAGAGACCTTTACTGTTTTGCAAGATTGTGAAAGAAGCTTTAATGGGCCCAGTTAAGGCTTTCTTGTTAATTATGAAAGTGTTATTGTATTGGTAAAGCAATATTGACCCAAGCATGAATGTAAAGCACTTCGTTGTTTTTTGTAATAAATGTGGATCAATAGTCTGATCACCCCCAGCAGAAGGAACTGTCTGCCCCTGGAGGCTGAAAGTAGGTTAGATGTCTAAGCTGCAGGAGGCAGTGGAGGAATTGGGCAAAGCCTTTTTGTTTGGGACTCCACATATAACTCCATTTGTGCAGATCAGACGGTGTAACCCAGTATAATCCCCAACACCACCAGCTCAGCTCTCAAATTCCAATCCCCTTTATACTTTAACAAGTTACTGGAAACAGTGGTTGGACTGGATGCGCAGTACCGAAACGTCAACCTAGAATTACAACAGGGCTGCACAAATATAGTCTATTAACCGTTATCACAATATCAGTCTCTGCTATACTGATCTCCAGCAGAAGGCTGCAATATGCAGATGAGCCACTCAGTGTTTCTGGCAGGGTGACCAGTCTCAGCTCCAGGTGAGTTAGGTGTTCTGATGAATCGAGATCTTCATGTAATCTTTAACCATCAAAAGTTCACAGAGGTGATTTTAAAACGCTCATATTGCACATTTTGTATTTCCCCCCAAATCTTTACCGAAAATATATTTCATAACAGTTCATCCTTACATGACCATTTTCCAACCTCTGAATTAACTGAGCTGTACCTTGAATATTGGTGTATGTAGCCTGAAAATGATTTATGTAAATGTGTGACATCACAAAAACTGATTTGAGGACAGGATGACTTGCATTTTGGTCCCGTCCATGGACTGTATGGATGGGAAGTGAATGTAATTTTTTAAACAATATCTACAGACTTCAAGCCTCTAATTTCAGAGGTGATGATATGGGCTACTTAATATATTGAAAGGAATCACAGTCACAATATGTAGCAGTAAAAATAACACTTTAAAATAGCACTAGGTCCAGTAGGCTGTATTATACCCTATATGTTCAAAAGCAACTGGCACTCCTAATCAGAGTTCAGCTATTTTAAGGGACACCCACTGCTGACACATGCAGCTTAATCTCCAAAGAGTGGGACTGACCAATAGAATGGAACTTGTCAGCTTGAGGGGTCTAAAGCTCCCCAGTGTTGGGCTGTGGAGTTCTCTGGAGTGATGGAGCTCCATCCACTACATTTGGGGTGAGTCAAAGCATGGCTGCTATCAAATCCTCACAGCAATGTTCCAAAAACATTAGCCTCCCCCCAGAAGACTAGAGGCACTTACTGAAGCAAAGCGGTAGATGGGGAGTTTGGGGAAGGAGGCCAAACAAGGTCAGCAGGTGTCTACAAACTTTTGGACATATAAGTGTATGGCAGCTAACGTGTGGACTTCATTAGAACCTAATGCTACATCATTCAGTGACAGTAACTGTAGCTGACCCAGTTTTTCCAAACCTGGTAATCACTGGACAGAAATAGTCCTTTACAGAGAGGTGCTAACCATGTTGCTAGCATGCCAGATTGCTGAGTGACTCCTAGTAGTGTTATCCTACGCCCACAAATCTTGCATCTAGTCAATATTTCTACATCTGCTCCGTGCATCCAGACTACTTTCCTGCATCTGTCAGCAATTCTTCAATTTTCCATCACCGTTGTGCTAACAGTTGCAGGCATATGTTTTAGAGGCATGACATCATTTTTGAGCCTAACTCAAATTAGTTTCCTCACACGGAAAAGGAATGAGGCTGTTGTTCTTTTGGGTTTTCAGCAGGTGGTGTGGAGGACCGGAGAACAGCAGCCAACGCCCCCCTTACTGTGGTATGGATAACCTGGAGGAGGACCTTACTTGTTCTGTTTGCTACTCCCTCTTCAATGATCCCAGAGTGCTTCCCTGCTCGCACACCTTCTGCAAGGGCTGTCTGGAGAACGTCCTCCAGGTTTCCACCAACTTCTCCATTTGGCGCCCACTTCGCCTCCCGCTCAAATGCCCCAACTGTCGCAGTGTGGTGGAGCTGCCGCCCAACGGTGTGGACGCCCTTCCAGTCAATGTCTGCTTGCGCGCCATTATAGAGAAGTACCAGCGCGACGGTCAGCCCCGCATTCCGGTCTGCCCCGAACATCCTCGTCAACCTCTGAACGTCTACTGCGTTCAGGACTGCAAGCTCATTTGTGGCTTCTGCCTCACCATTGGCCAACATCAGGGCCACGCAATTGACAACCTCCAGACGGCATACGTTAAAGAACGCGACACCCCAGCCAAGCTCGTCGAGCGTCTGACGGACAAACGCTGGGAAGAAGTGTGCAGCCTGGTTGAACGTTTGGAGCAAGAAAAAGCTCGGTATGAAGGCCTGGTCCGTCAAGACCGTGAGGCCGTCTTGCAGTTCTTCCAGGCCCTAGAACGCCTTCTTGCTCACAAGAAAGAGCTGTTCATGAAAGCTCTGGATGGGGCGAACGTGCGGCTGGCCTGTGTCTACGACCCACTAATTGAGAAACTGAAGGACATGAAGGAGGAGCAGCTGGATCTGATCTCTCTGAGCTCATGTCTTGGAGATGAGGAGTGCCCTCTTACTTTTCTGGAGAAAGTTCACCACCTGAGGGAGAGGGTGGACACCTTGACGCAGACAACACTACCAGAGGTCCCTTCTCTCTCCATTTCACCCCGCATGGAAGACTTCCTAGGGGAACACTGGGCCAACGTGACCATTGGGAAGCTGGAAGATGGTCCAGTCCCAAAAGTCTCCTGCCACGTAAAGGAGTGCTCCAAAGGGGCACTACAGTCAACATCAACTCAAAGATGGTTTAGGGTTCAGTCTTTGACTTCTGTTGCCTTGCTAGCACTGTTCCTGTTGCTAGTTCTGCTTTTATGGTTGAACCCCGTGGGTGGAGCATCCCTTGGGTTTTCTCTTCTATCACAGATTAGTCAGGCTGTTAAAAGCCTAGCAGCTGAACTGGCCTTTCCACTGCACGGATCAGGGACGTTCCTCTACTGCATGCTTCGTGACCTCAGCCTTAGATTCAGCTCATATATTTCCACTCTCGGAGAGAGCACATATCAACATGTGGCCTTCTTTTTCAAAACTCTTCACTAATGCTAAAAGACAAAACAAACAAAACATGGTTTACACATTTCAAAAGTGCTGTACAGTACTGACCTGGGACACAATATGCAACAAACTGGCACACATTCACAGTTAAGCATGGCTTCTAGACAGCTGAGGCTTGCTAGTTTAATCTCAGGAGTTGACAAGCCACAATGTAGTAACACCTATTCCTGTACAGAAATACACAGCAGAACAGTACAGTGAATAGTACAGGTCTAACCCAAGTAAACTTAATCATGCTGCTTAAAGATGAAATGTTTTGTAAACTTTCAGAATAACTTGCCTGTTTTCTATCTTGCTGCTGTACTTCCATTCTACTTTTTTAATTCCTACTTTTTTCTACTTAACTTTAATACTTAGTCTGAATCAGTTTATCTACTTCATTTGTGAAACGAATATTTCTAAACTGTGTGCTTTAATCAATTTTTAATGAATTTTTAACTGCTAATGTTAAGCAGGAGCCCTGGATACATACGTAAGTGGCCTTATCTATAGCCTTAAACACTGACACCTGTAAGACAGGTCTATTATACTGTGTAAGCTTTTTACCACCTTAACAATGAGGTGGCAGAATTTAAAAAAAGGAATGTCCTCAAAATAATCATCCATATATAAACTTTAATTGTATAAACAGCAGCATTAAGTTGAGAGGTAAAGGACAGGTATAAATCACACAGGAGGAAGTAAAGAGTAAAATGTAAAGTACAAAGTACAAGTTTCTTTTAAAAAGAAAAGATCTGAGAAAGATGAATACAGAAAACTTGTTTGGTCACAAGTACACTTGTGATTTGAATTTATCCTGATGCAGCTTCGATGATGTTTTTGAGGACAATGGATTTGGGGTTGATGCCCACATTCTTTGTGGTGTTGTGTGTCTTGTAGATGCCTATCAGACGGTCAGCCATCTCAAACATGTTGTTCCTCAGAGAAATAATGATGAATTGAGCATTCTTAGTTTGTTCCTGGTAGGAGAAATACAAGAAAGGGGAGTCAATGTGTGTAAAATGTTGGTGGACATTAAACCTTTTCAGCAAAACAAAGCTGTGCAACAGATACAGTTCTATAATGAAGGTAATTTACATAATTAGTTAAGTTTTTCCTTTATTCAAATGTCAGATGCCTGATGAAAGTCAGACAGGCAAATTCTGGATGGCACTTTTCAGATATATCTGAAGTTAAAATTGAAAGTGTTTAGAAGCAAAAGAGGCCAGACTGTAAACTTTGACTCATTTAAGACAAATAAGCCAACTTGATGCAATGGTAGTGAAGCCTTGTAATATGTAATCCCACTAGTTCAGTACATTTGGGGCAAGAACATCAGCAATAGTTAACCAGACCACAAAGATTTAACTCACATAAATATAGCAGGCCACAATAGACACGTTCTTGAAGTCCAGCGCAGCATCAATCTCATCCATAAAGTAGAGCGGTGTGGGTTTAAAGTGGTGCAGAGCAAAGACCAGAGCCAGGGAGCTCAGTGTCTTCTCTCCTCCAGACAAGTTGTAGATTTTCTTCCAGCTCTTTTTAGGAGGACGCACACTGAGGAGGGGGAAAGGAGTTTGTTTTACACTCAAATTCTAGTTTATTTAATTAGCCAAAAGAGTAAAGTAGTAACAAGTGAGACTAGTGTGTCAGTTATGATTCCAGATGAATGCTTTAACTAGGAAAACAGACATTTTTACAATTCTGTACATTCATCACACTTTAAATGTTTGGTATTTAGAAACAACTATTTTAAGAATAATTTTTCATTAATTTTTTAAAGAACATTAACATTTAAAAACTATTTCTGAAAACTGTAAAACTACAAAGGTGTGGACATTAGATATTTCACTGCTTCGTGTCTTCCTCACCTGAACATGATGCCCTCAGAAAAAGGGTCCAAGCTGTCCACCAGCTCCAGCTCAGCATCGCCCCCTAGTGTCAACATCTGGTAGTTCTCCTTCAGCTTGTTGGTAATAATATTAAAGCCAGCCATGAACTCATTCAGTCTCTGCTTCCGCAGGTCCTCACAGCCCCGCTTGAAGTTGTCTCTCTGGGTGGTGATCTCATCTAGCTCAGCTACTCTCTGCAAATACTGCTCCTCCTGCACACAAATACCACAGCAATAGTCAAAATAACAGCATATAAAATGCACGAACAATCCGGCAGTTTTGATAGTTCCCCTCCTCAAACACACTCACTAAACCTGGTAATTAACGGGCGAGTTGAACCAGGTGTGCTTGAGAGGGGTAATCACCAGACTATAATGGACACCATCCCTCCAACTGGAGTCAGGCACCACTGCTGTTGATTTTTTTTCCCCCTCCCATTTCTTATCAGGAAGTAAATAAAATAGTCACATTTGTTCTGATCGCCCCCTACAGGTCAGAAAGATCTTATCAAATCTGTTGAAACGCGGTTGATTATCTACAACATAAGCTGAATGCAATGCACCGTCTAGTTGCATTGAACAGATATTTAGCTGAATGCTAATTTAAGTCAAGATAAACCTCTACAAACCGTCCATAGTAGAGGTCCAGAGACAACATCCACGTACCTTCTTCTTGAACTCAGCAATTGCTCCTAGGTTAGGTGTCATCTGGGCACAGCGTTCCTCCAGCAGAGCAATCTCATTTTTAATGACATCTGGGTTCTTAATGTTCTCCAGTTCCTCAGGACTCAGCGTAGGCAGTTCCTCTGCTGGTTTGTCATCAATAGAATGCAGGGCAAGCTTTGTTGCCTGAAGAGGATCCAACAATGACAATATAGTATTATTTTAAAACCAAAAGTCTAAAAAAGGCTGAAAGAAAAAAAGAAAATTGCCAGTCTAAAAGACGGCTCACCTCTTTTTCCCAGTGTTTGCACTTATTGTGGCACTCAGCAATGGCTGTGTCGATTTGCTCCACTTTCAGACGGATATTCAGTGATTCTTTCTGCAGAGCATGCTCCTGTTCCTGTATGGCCTTGATCTCCTGCATTACTCCACGATGTTCCTCCTGTACCTCAGGCAGTGCCTCCTACAAGCCAGGCAGATCAAACAGAGTTGTAGCTTCAGTTTAGATGCTACAACAGTTAAGCATTCATGAAAAAAATTAAACAATGTTCCACAGTCACCATGTGAGAACACTGCACATGACAAAGCGCCTACACCATTAGCAATATAAAACCACAGGCTAAAGTATCTTAACACCTCACGACCCCATTAAATACAATGTGGATATACAAAATTACCTCAGCCTCTTGGCAGGTCTTCATGATCTCTCCTGCTTCGTCCTCCAGTTTCTTCAGCGACTCCATGAGCTCCTCCATGAGCTTCTCATTCTCTGCAATTTCTGTCTCTAGACGTACTATTACTTCCTCAGACTTCTTCAGATTACTATGAGGAAGAGGATAGCTTAACTGGTGAAAAGATTCACAGACCCAATTACCCATTCCTTTGCAGTGCCTTCTGAATGGATTTTCAGTTCAAATATATTATAAATTTAATCAGATGTGAAGTTTCACTCACCGTCCTGCAGTCTTGATAGCCACTTGGGCTTTAGTGATGGCAGAGGAACATTCATCTAGTTCTTTGTTGACCTTATCCAGTTTGTCCTGCTGAGCCTTTAGCTTGTGGCTGTTGATGTCTACAATTAGGGTGTGGAGTCGTTTTACCTCGGCCTCCACCTTTCCTGCCTTGTTGGAGGCAGCCTCAAAGTCTTTAGAGGAAAAAAAAAAACCTTTAGTTGGCCAAACTTTGCAGTCATTAAACTTGTCATGGAAAGTCATAGCACTTCACGGTTTAGCATGTTGCCTCTCCTCAACTCCTCCAGTGAGGAGACATGCAGCAGATAAAAATGCCACTTTGGTCATCCTGGATTTCAGTTACAGAACGTGTCATTTTTAAAGTTTTTTTTAAAAATATTTTTAACTGAGGCCTTAACTGTTCTGAAATGTACAGACATAAAAACAGTCATCTTCCTACTTTTCTTGAAGGCATCCAGGCTCTTCTCCATTTGTTTTTGCTTGGCCTTGTCTGGAGCAGCAGCGATAACATTAGCTTCCAACTCCTTCATCTTAGACTTCAGGAGAATTTCTTGTTCTTCAAGGCTCTACAGGGAATAAATTTGCCCATTTTTCACTTTATAATTGCATGACCATTAATTCCATGGAATGGACAAGAATATACAGCACCATAACCAAATCTTTATACTAGAGATATCACCACATTCCATTGAGATGCTGAAGTTGAATACACACAGCAATGCTTTTCTTTTAAAACTGTAGAGACTTTTGAGGTGTGTATTCTGGCTGACCTGAATGCTGGCTGTGTATTTCTCCAATGTGTTCTTCATGTCTCTGAGCTCCCGTCTCTGTTTGTGCACCTTCTCCTCAAGCTGCTGTTTCCTTTGCTGCCAGTCCTGCAGCTGCACCACCTTCTCGTTCAGTGCACTCTCCATACGATCCAGCTACACACACACACACACACACACAGTCAGGTACACTATGGTCTCAGAGGCTGTGGTCTAATGTGGAACAGATGGAAGTGGGTTTGTGATCTCACCTGTTCCTGTGAGACTTCAGTGCCAATAGAAGAGCCCATTCTGCCTTTCATTACACGTCCTCCTCCTCCAGTCATGGTGCCTGAGAGAAAGAAAAGTGTGAATGTGTGTAAAAGTAGAAATCTGATGCATTAGAGATGAAATCCCAATTAAGAGGGTCATACCCGCTTGTTCAATGATCTGTCCCTGCAAGGTAACCACTCTCCAGCGTTTCTCTTTCTGGAAGGCCACTCTTGTGGCCTGCTCCAAGTCTTTGGCCACCAGTGTATCCCTCAGGGCAAAGTAGAACGCAGGACGAATGGATTCATCCTTCACCTTCACCATGTCAAACAACCGGGGAATGTTCTCTGGAGTGGAGACTGTAGCCATGCTTTTTTCCCAGACCTTCATCTACCCACACAAACAGTGTTTAGTCTGATGTACGGATACAGATTTACAGAATAAATACACGTTGGTACTAAATGTATAAAAAAAATTATACTGTCAGTGATTAAATTCACATTAATGTGATGTGCTTCATGTGTAACAGGGCGTTTCATACACATTCATCACTACCTTATCTAGACCAATGAATGTGGCCACTCCAATATTCTGGGTCTTGAGGAAGGTGACACATTTCTGGGCTGTGTCAATTGTGTCCACCAAGATGTTATCAAGAGAGCCACAGCTTGAAGAGATGGCAACATCATACTTCTCATCAATGGCCCCTAAGTCACCCTTGAGACAATGGTTTAAAAAAAAAGTTAAGGTAGAAAGGTCATATGGTCACACTTTAGACAAAAAAAAAAAAAAAAAAAAAAGATGTATGGAGAATACCATAATGGGTCGTGTGCGACCTCTTACCAAACGTCCCAGGATGCCAGGGATCTTGCCACTTTGTTTCTGCCGCATTAGGGCATCCAGCACTTTTCCTCGGCTGCGGTTGGAGGACAGAAAACTTTTGGCTTCCTCAACTTTCTGCCTCATGTCACCGACCATTGTCCTGGCCTGACTGTCCTGCTCAGAGATCTGTTCAAGCTCCTGTTCATCCTGCACGTGCACACACACACAATCGGGGATCAGTTTATATGTTTATTTTAAAAAGTCTTCTACATTTAGATGGCCTTTTGAGGTAAGCAGTGAAATGAGTGCTTCATTCCCAAGGGGAACTTCATGGCTTAACCATTACCAGCTATCCGAAACAAGCCTTTTTACTTCAACACTAATGTGTCCCTGTTCATTTAGCATTTCTGTAATATTGACAGGATGAATGTAAACCTCCAGACAGACACACCTTCTTGAGCTCCTTCTCACACTTGGGTATTTTGACCTGCAGCTCTTTGATGGCGGCTCTCCTCTCACGGAGTGTGTCAGCAGTGCCCTGTAGGGTCTCTTTGGCCTGGTTGAGCTGTGAAACTGCTGTGTTGTGCTGACTAAGGTAGAGGTCCAGCTCTGACTGGGCTACATCCATCTGTGAGCGTGTCTCATTCACGGCTTTACTCAACTCCAGAAGCTCCTTCTCTTTTTGCTGTAGATAGAAGTGAGGTTAGATTCATACTCTGAGCAGGGCTGAAAAATATAACCAAGTGTATCAATTTTAACACTACAATGCCTGTACATAATTAGCACTTTTGATAAACTGAGCAAAACTGCATGAAACCTAAAAATGTACTGTTACAACACTACAGCTAATCTAAAAATTAATATTTACTTTAAACTCCTTAATACCTTTACATTTAAAAGCATTTGAGAATCTTCAGGGACCACGTCATAAATGTAGATGTCAATAACTACTTAGAAAATCGACTTCATCGTAACATTCTACTCAGCAAGCAGCTCAGGTTACAGTCATTAAAGCATCATGCACTGTTGACTGTGGTGCAGCAAACCTCTTTCTCCAACTGCAGGCCGCTGGTCTCCTCCTTCAGGCTCTCCATCACCTGGGCCAGGGCCGCCTCCTCCTTTACTTTCTGCTTCTCCAGCTCTTCCTTCTGTTCAGAGGCCTCTGTAATAATCTTCTCACTGCTGGCAGGGATGTTTTTTACCTCTTCCAACTGACCACAGAGAAACAAAGCGAGTCAAATTCTTTATTCAAGACACACAATAAAAGAGCAAGGCAGTGTCATTTTATTCTACAACACAAAGTGTGTATGAAGAGGTCTGAAGGTCTTTACCCTTGTTTCAGGCTGCATTAATGTCTTCCCGTTCAGTCATAATTTGAACTTTTAGACTTAATGTTAGAAATGCAGTGGCAAGAACCATATACAGCTGAGGAGGAGTGTGCAATCTCTGCTGTCCCAGACTGGTAGGGCTGCTGTGTGATAGGTCAGAGATCTACTACCACATTGGGAATTGGCTATGGCTAAACTTGGAGAAAAGGGAGGGGAAAGACAAATAAAAGTGTTCAAAAAGCACAGCTTGATGCTGTGTTTCTCAGATCATAGGTGCCAGACAGCTGTGTAAACCCAGGTTTCCTGCCGTGCCATCCATGGCAAAGGAAGGGGGGAGGGGGTTTGAGCAGGCCTATAATATAGGGTTAATTTTGCGGGTGAAAAGGGAAACTGCTGTGATTGTTACATAAAGGTATACTTTACAGGCACGCTGCAGAACACTGCACCCCAGAGAGATGAACCGTGTTGCCCCCTAAGACACCCCCTCCCCAAAATCTCACTACAATTTAATACTGCCAGATTATTTTGTCTTAACGACGGCCAATACAATACTGAGAGGAACAGGAGGAAGACAGCAAATGCAAGACATATTCAGAAAAGCCAAGAGAACCGTTAAGTGGGGTAGGCCTGTGTAATCTCCCTTAAGTGGCACATCAGAGGGACCATCACCGAAAAGTAAGCCGCCTATGACTCTATGGTAGCCATGAGGTATGAAATCGATTGACTGTGGTCATAAACGTTCATTTTCCACTAAAGTGGAAAAGTTAAAGCAGAGGCATCTCTGGGGAATTACTGTATAGTTAGCATATGGAAACTTTGAATCAGACATTATTTATACCATCATTAGGCCCAGTATATAGGACAAAAAAAATGCAAAGAAATTTATATAAGTGTATACTTAACAGCGACAATGATGTCTGCAACAAACAGTAAACTTACATAGTGTGGGAGAGACATAAAGTATTTGTGTAAATTGTCTCAAAAGACTGTCCAAGTTCATGTAACTGGCCTACGTTTTTATATGTACTACAAAATTATATTGTAATAGTTTATTTTAGTTTGGCTTCACTGTAAAATAAACACCATAAAATAGACATGTCAGGCCAGTAGTGCATGTTTTAAAATACACTGCATGATTGTTTATTAATGGCAGCCTATGAGACCAGTCTCATGAGAACAATTAACTGCACTGAGAACTCTATAAAATTGCTAAAGTCAAACATACAGTTTCTAAAAATGCTAAAATGCTTTCTGTGTACAGTTTGTGTATATGTTGTGTGTCTGTATGTATATAAATACATATATAAAATAAATAAAGGGCACATCTCAAACAGCCACACTGGCACTCAACACACCTTCTCCTTATCCTTCTGTAGCTGTTTCTGTAGTTTCTTGACCTTGTTCTTGGTGTGCTTGAGTTTCTCGCGCACCTCTACATCCTGGAGGTCCAGCTGGGTGAACTTCTCCTTTTGGTTCTCAATGAACTTGGTCAGCTTGCCCAATTTTCTGGAGAGACAAACAACACTCCACTAAGCTGAGAAACCTGAGCTCTGAGTGTCCCTAAATTGCCATTTCAGAGAAAAAGGAGGGTGGGGTAATGAGTGTACAGGACAGGCATGCTCTTTTTAGCTGTGGGGATACAAAAGAAACAATACTGAGAAGGGGACAATGAGAGCCAACTGATATGCCGATGGAACATTTTGGACTTGATTGCACAAGCCCCAAACATACATCCCCACCACACACACACACACACACACAGCTCAAAAGAATCAGGCCTTCTTTCGTACTTCTCCACATTTTTCATGGCCTCGTTCTTTCCCTTCATTTCCTCTGTGAGCTGGTTGCTTTTTTCAGTCAGTCCCTTGTTGTCCTCCTGGATCTGTCGTTTCTCCGCTTCCTTTTCAGCCACACGCTGCTGTAGATCATGCCTGACAAAAATCAACACATGCGTTTAAAAACAAACAGTGGAAACAACTATACAGACAAGTCACTGGACTGACCGTCCTTTGCTAAAAGGCAGACAATCATTGTTGCTCAATTATTCATGCCTATTTAAGGAACTACTACAGCTAGAATTGGAACACAAATATTTAGATGATACATTAGCATACAAATTCAAAACTATACACACTTATTCTACCAACAATAGATAGTTTAAATAAATTTTGCAGACAGTGCAGGCCACCAGCTTGGGCTGATATTACATACATAATTTATCATTCAGATAAACAATGATCAAATATGCAATTAAATAATCAGAACTGTTTAGATATTAAATGCATGTAGATACAAACACTCTGAAGCGGCAAGAACTGTCAGATCTAGTTCTTCTAATTCATCTTTTAATTACCAAATCCATTCTTGCAAGACTATGTTTATATTATCAATTACAGATAAGATAAACAAATATCTACAATCCATGTTAAATGTAATTTCACTTCATTTGGTTTTTAATATTTAAGCCTAATACAGATTTAATGCATTAGCCATGCCTCAATTGGTTCCTTATTAATAACAAAAAAAAGCCTCTTTTTTTTTTTAAAAAAAGAACTACAGAATATCAATGTAAGCAAAAATTTTAGGCCACATTTAAGTGCAGTTTAATGGAAGGTAGCTCTCCTATTGCAGAAATACAGTCTGAGAGGACATGGCATGTGCATATGCTGTCAAGTCTGGTGATAGATGGCTTTGCTCTCAGGTGGAACTAGACACCGCTTATAATCTGAAACCTGAATCCAGGAAAAATGAATCATGGCAAAGCCTGCTAAATCAATCTGATGTACAGTTCAAAAGCTTGCCACAGCTTTGTGAGGAACAAATTAGCACCAGTTGCTTGTACAACGGCATGCAGATTGTCTCTCCATTATCATATTAAACTTCAGTGTCCATGTCAGTTGTTCCGTTATTCTAATTCTGGCTGTGCATGAGAGCAGTTTGCTACATACTGGAGATCACACGAATAAAAGCTTTAAAGCCTAATATTAACCTTTGCTATGGGCCTTTAAATGTTATGTATTGTCCACCTGGTCTATATAACTTGATCCTGCTAAAAGACGTGGGGACACACTGCAAACCTGCTGTACTTGATAACTTCTATAAAAGGTTTGGATCTATCAGCAGTGTTCACTTCCCCACAATCTCAGGCCAATTTAAAGCTTGCACTTGAAACTACCCACAAAACCATTAAAGATATTTTCATTGCTAGACTCAATTTAGAGTTTTTAACGCATGTCTCTGTAAGACATGGTGTAATAAATAAATAAATAAAATCTGTACTACAGGACATCACAGGGCAAGTGCAGCAATTTATCACCACAGAATAGAAATACAATACTTTCCAAAGATTACAATTCATAGAAAAAACGAAAGTAGTGAGGTCACTAGGACCGTACACTCTGGGCAAAACCGCTACTCTCCCCCATTATACACTGACAAGCCAATATTAAAACATGGCTTAATTTTGTGTGCACCCCCCCTCGTGCTGCCAGAACAGCTCTGACCCGTTGAGGCATGGACTCCACAAGACCTCTGAAGGTGCTGTCGCCTTTTCATAAGACATCCTGGTGCACCTCGTGCCCAAGCAAGCGACACTTACTGCCAGCTTATTAACTTCAAGAACTGAATGTAAACTTGCTGCCTTCAGTGAGAATCCATGTTTTTCCACATTCCCTGTCAGTGGCTGTAATCTTGCAGCTGATCGGCATACAGCAACATAGTAACTTGAGATTTACTCTGCATTATTTTGAAAAAGTATATTTCTGTTTAAGCCCAGAAAGATTACAACACAAAATCAAGACAGAGAGGCAGTCAGGAAACATCCAGTGAATATTCCGTAAGATATCCAAAATCACAAACCAATATCAGAAAAATCTCAAAATCTTTCAGCAGATAGAAACCTTTCTACTACAACATGAAATGAGTGTCATAAATGGGAGTGTCATGGCCTTACACATAGAACTGGCAGAGTTTGCTCCTCTTCTTGAACATTTCATTCTCCAGGGTGAGAAATTCCACCGCTTTGTTCTTATCACCCTCCAAGGAATTCTTCTCCTTCTCCACCAACTTCACACGATTCAGCTGCAAAATCAGAAGTGACTGTTAAATAAACCATTTGTATGTAACTAAATCCAATAATTAACATGTTTTACTGTTACTGTTAACAGCCAACATAAAAACAAAACCTTAATTTGTTCATTAATGTTCTTGGTTATATTAAGCTTGATTCATCATGTATAGAATTTTCCATACTATTCATGAAAATCTATTGACTTTTGGCCCACCTTTAAAATGTTATGGGCTTTGAAGGCATCACCATGCACTACCAGGCAGAGAAAAACAGTATTAACCAAATAACCTTGTTTCACCTCCCTATGCCACCTGTCTTCACCAATCACTGAGAGAAAAGCTCTGCTAGAGACCTTCCCTGTTAGTCACACTCAAAAATTTCTGTTTTCTTTTTTGTAAGGAAAACTGTCCTTTGGCATTCATATGACAATTACAATATCAATAAGTGACTAACTAGTATTTAAACAGAATAATGTTTTGAGAGAACTAAACAGTTTCAGACTTGCCACCATTAACAGACATTCTCAAAGCCAAGTCAATCAAAATGGGCTTTTCAAACTGGACTAACAAAGAAAAATAATTGTACTTTCAGCACCATTTTATTAAAAATTTCACTAATCAGAATCAGACAACTTTATTGATCCCAGAAGATACTACTCATGCTATGACTGCACAGACACTATATGATAACTATAAGTCAAAATGGAACTACTTATAAATACTCAGAAAGTGCTTGGTACTAAATACACTATGCAATATAAACAAAACTGGTCAGTAAGAGGACGACATAAATACTATAGATAAATAAACTGAATAAAATTGACCTTATGCACTGAATCCTAACAAAACTTGCTCTATGTACCATTCCAGATTTTTGCCACATTCCGTTATCCACACACATTTTCAAGCTACAATCCATCTACACAACTGCCTTTCTGCATCAAGCACAGGCTCAGCTTACATGCCTAGCAGAACATGCAAAGCTGAGAATGAAACGAGGTCAGTAAAGAAAACTGTTATTCACTAAACAAAACTCACAGCACTGCTCCCACTGCCTGCTAACCAAAAATGCTAGTAGGTCTGCCTCGTTATAATTAAAGTAATTAAAATGATTAAAATACATATATCTCGCCATCATCTTTATTGCTGAACATTTTGCAATTGTTCTTGGCAGGGCAGAAAACGGAGAGAAAAAAAAAGAAAAAAGAAAGAGAGGAGCTCTTGTTGGAAAAGCTGAGCAAGACTGTATGAAGTGTGTGTTGCCACTCATGGTCCTTTTAGGTGGAACTGCTACAAATATAAATAAAACGTCACAGATGACCACATGTAAAGCACCGGTCCTTGTCTCCTGCTTTCAAGAGTTTTGTGAAAGAAGCTGACACTTAAAGGAGGGAAAAGACGCATCTGAACGGACAACTTACGCCAAAATAAACAAGCCAAGGGAGCAACGTCAGGAAAACACAGACGACTGCACTGACAATATAAATTACGTAAATCAAACAAGATAGCTAAATAAATGCTCTTGTTCTCAAAATAAAATAGGACAACAGTATATGCTGTGTAGGGGTTTAGGAGCTCGGTTCCTAAAATTATTTATTTCTTAAAGAAAATGTTAGCTTTACCTAAAATAACCTTTAAAAACATTTAGCCTTAGTCTGTAAACACTGAGTATAAGACTGAGTGTTGGAAAATCTAACCTTTACCTGCAATTAAAGAGAGATGGGTAAATTCAGTAGCACTGAAAATACACTACCGTTTAACTGAAACGAGAAAATACCCCTTCTGATGTAATTATGTTAAAATTAGACCAAGTACATCTACTACCCTCCACACATACATACACACTTTCAAACCCCACATCAAAGCCACAGTTATATGAACACTGAACAATTCTGCTGACCTTAATTTTCAAAACAAAATTTACTCTGCTTGCAAATATTTACCCTTAACATGCACACAGTTTCACGGATGAACATTGTAACATTTATTTTCTATTTCTTTTGTATGATTTCCATAAAGTGAGTTGAGCAGTCTAGGAAATAAGTGTCACTCCCTAAACACAAACAAAAGCAACAAACCTACTGAACAAAACTGCCATAAAACCCTCACATGGCAACTACAGTATCTGCTGCTCAAAAATAAAAGATAAAGCTGGGATCTGTGCCATGCAGTGCATCATGTTATGTATTCTTCCAATTTAAATGATTTGTGTCAAATGTTTCAGCATTGTTCTCGTTGTTTAAGAGTTGAGAGTGGAAAAACTAGTTTCTAGTTTTAGTTACAACAAATTCACAAATACTCAATCACAATCACTTGCATGTCCACTTTGATAGATTTAAAAATGGAAAAATCCAGTTCACTTACCAGTTACTTTCTATAGTTTAATTTTGAAGACATGTGGAAATCATGTGTTTGCTTCAGCTAGACAGCTTATAAACAAGTATGTAGATTCTTTATCACTACATTCTCCACAAGAACCAACTACTCAGCTGCTGCACATGTATTTTATGGGAAAAATAAATAATCACTGTTGTAGAGGATGTACTGTAGCTAGCAGTCTAAAGTCTTGCTAAACTAATATCTGAGGCCTATTAATATTGGTGATCTAATATTACCAGTAAAAAAATTAAATAGATCATTTGAATTTTATTGCAAATGTCAACCATTATTGTCATCATATGGAAGAAACTGTGAGCCAAGTAGAAAGCTTTTGAAAAACTCAATTTCTCAAACAGTCCCACATGACCTGAGGGACATACAAACACACTTCTGGTGCCCCAAGAGCTGAACCACAAGCGTTTATTTTAGTTAAGAACATCACCAGCGGTTTCTGGCAGGTGTTTTAGCTCACCTTTTCGCCTCTCTGTTCATTGAGCAGCTCGACACGTCTGCACAAAGTGTTGATTGGCTCTTTGAGTCGGCAGGAGCCAATAATGTCCTCAAGGTATTCCAGCATACCTTCGTCATGCTCTGTCTGGCCTTTGGGCTTCATCATAGCAATCTGCTCCACTTCCCCCTGATGAAACGGCAGAGAGACACAGACGC
Organism: Alestes dentex; assembly: GCA_037576975.1. Taxonomy (NCBI): domain Eukaryota; kingdom Metazoa; phylum Chordata; class Actinopteri; order Characiformes; family Alestidae; genus Alestes; species Alestes dentex. The sequence continues at coordinate 27,134,541 of JBBIGA010000040.1, read as the reverse complement.
ACACATACTTTAGACTAAATGTACCCAAAAACATCAACCATAATAATGATATATTATTATTATTATTATTATTATTATTATTATTATTATTATTATTATTATTATTATTATTATTATTATTATTATTACTACTACTACTACTACTACTACTACTATTAAAATTTCTGAACATTTGAGGCATTGCAAGAGACACTAAAAAATAGCTTAATTTACATTTTTATATTAAGAAATCTAAACTGTAATTTATGTAAATTAGAAGAAAAGATTTGGGATAAACTAGTAAGAGCAAATACAGAAAAGCAATTTTGGAGGGCAAAGTTAGAACCATTTAAAAGATTACTTTACTTATGTTGCATAAAATCAACATCGCTTACGTTTTTTTAGCTGCTGCATGAACTTTCTTCCCTGCTATATATTCACATACCGAAACCCATACTCAAAGGTAAGACTATTAGAGAAACTACCTAACACCTGTAGGGCAATAAAGCCTTGATAAAGCATAATTTCATATACCCAAATACAACAATAATTTTTTGTGTATGGGAAACTCAATTAAAGAGGAACAGTTACTCTCAAATCAAATAGGGCCTCAAAAAAACTTTTATACTGCAAAGAGTGTGATTGCTTCAGCTACAGTCACAGCAGAAAACAGGATCAATCAAAATTCATGAGAACACAATAAATGCAAAATGAGGGCACATATCTAACAGATGGAAATACCACGAAATTAGTGTTAGGCAAAAAGCTAGAATGCTGCAAATTTGTTCAAAATAAAAAACATTACTATACCGTAAAACTCAACCATTAGGAAAAACCTTTTTGTGCACATCTACAAACAAAACAGATTAAAGGGGGTAAAAAGCAAACTGATGTATAGAAATATGTTTTTTTTTTCCCAGAACAATTATGACATGTCCAAAAATCTTTACAGAAGGAAGGGGGAAAAAAATCTAAACTTTCAGGTGTAACTTAATGCAATTAAATGTTAATGTTATTTGGAGCCTTTTCTATTGATCCACAGCAAAACTAGTCAGTTTTATAGGACTGGGTCAACTGAAAGGAATTTAATCCCACTACTTTCCTAATTTCCTGAAAATTGCTTAGATTAATAAAGCACACAAAAAACAGTGGGATATATAGCTGTGTAAATAATGATAATTACAGAAATAATTAAAAAACAAAAACAAATATGTAAATTGAATAAATACATAGATAAAAACAGGAATGAGGTGCTTGACCCTGCCTCACTGAAGCAGCACAAGTAATATTGGGGTTAGACTTTATTTTCTCACACACCAATATTTACGTGCTGCTAAAGTGGAGAAGGCATAGTGAAGAGAGATGTTGAACCCTGACCTTTTTTGACAGCTTGGCTGACTCATCCGTTACAGATTCCAAATGACCTTTTCCATAAGTCCAGTGTGGCTCCGATTATGCAATCCCCTTAAAACTCTAAAGCAGCAAATTATGGTTTGCACCTTTTCTGCTATGTTGAAAACCATGATGCGCTGCTATAGCAGTCTAAGGACTGGCATCGAGTGTCCGTTTGGTTTGTTTGGTTGCAGTTCCGCTTAAATGAAAATGATCGTGGCCCAGTTTTATGACATTAATTATCGTGTTTATGCAGAGGACGAGGCCAGCAGGAATGATGGCATGGATTAAAACCATCAAAAACCATTTTAGAAGGGCTCAGTGAGAGAATACTGACTCATTACCTGCAGGATAAGAAATCGGTTGTGGTCGAGGTCGATGCCGTGGCTACGGAGCAAAGTGCCAACGTCCTTGAAAGTGGTCTTTTTGCCACTGATGTGGTAGGCAGAGGAATTGTCTTTACCGGCTGTTCTTGAAACATAGAACTTGCTGTTGGGGATGACATCGTAGTCATCTCCTTCCTGAAACGGGGGGGAGGGGCACAAACAAACCAGCTTAGTTTCTCAATGCACACACACACACAGCAAACAGCTCAAATAATTAGTCCAGCTGCATTAAAGAGGGGAGAAAACCTCCACACTGGAACAGACACTCTCTGACTTTCTATGGTAGTTACAACACAGCAGCTGCAGTCAGTCAATGTGTTGAGTTGAGAAAAAAAGAGGAAAAAAAACCTTTTAATGGTACTTTTGTTACAATAATAATAAAATAATAATAATAATCATAATAATAATCATAATAATAATCATAATAATAATAATAATAATACACCACCACTACACATGTCTGAATAAATAATCTTGAGTGTAAAAGCCACAGTAAGCAAATATGTACTCCAACACCACATGCTAATTAGAGGCACCTTTTCTAGTTACAAGCAGAGAGGAGCAGAACCAATGACTACGCACAGAAAATGTTTATGCATACAAAATTACAGGCTACAAAACAAGTCAGTTCTCTACTCTCGTAATAGGACAACACACCATCAAAGTCGAGAATGTTTCATTAACGTTTATGAACATTTTACACACACACTTAATTTACTGCAATATATGGAACATAATTACCAGCATCTCATACCAGGGTGACAAAGGAACTCAACTACTTTTGGTTCTCACCAAAGAATGCAGTGTCTGACCAGACACACGTTATTGCCCAGCAGCAATAATTAAACAATTTTTACACAAAATAAAAAAATCCACACACAGAAAACATGTCTGTAAGAACTAACAATACAAAGTCCTCTTAAAATGGGACATTCACTTGTAATTACATTTGTAATACATTACATTTACTTGTAATGTTACAGTTAAAAACAAAAATAAAAATAAAAAATAAATCACATTTAGCAGCCACGGCTCATTTCTACAGCTTCGTGCTCAGCACAACATATTTGGTTGATTTCAGTTGGGACCTCATGGCAGTTGAAAATACACTATTCTTGAAACTGCATATGTCAGGCAGCTCACAACAATATTTATGACAAGTATATAACATTTTTATTCGTGCAATCTACCTTCTATCCCTGAGCACAATGATACGATTTAATAACTGCATATTTTACCTTATCGATAATCTTCTGGAAGTGCACCTCCACAGTGCAGCTCTGGATGTCCTTGTGTTCATCAGAGCTGTGAATTAGGACGGACAGCTTTTTGGATCGGATTTTCTGAGCTCTGTATCCAAACACGAAGAGCATCGAGTCGATCACGTTGGACTTCCCACTGCCATTTGGACCAATGATGCAGGAAAAGCGCTGGAAGGTGAGAAAAAGGAAAAAAAGGGTTAAAGTAATGCTCTTACTCTTCACAACTGAGAAGATAATCATTCTAAAATAGCATTTGGCATTTAATTTAGTGGTAAAGTAAAACTGACCCTCACTGAGTAATAATTATCACTCACAGACCCCCTCTATGAGTAATAATAAAAATTAAAGTGACCGTCAAGAAACAAAATGCAAATCACAAACTACTACTGTGGGCCTAATGCTCAAATCACAAACCCTCCAAACAAAGCTGGAGTGTAACTCACTGATCCCAAGCCTAGTAATGCACATGAATTTATTAATTGATATTTACAATGTTACCACCTTATTACAATTACTTAGGACCAGGTAATATATCTTTAAGAATGGTCACAATACACTTTTGAGTCATCATTAATACTGCATGCATAATTAAAAAGACCCGGTAAACAACAACCAGCATATAGTAACATAAAACTAGTAACAGGTGGCTGACTGGACACCATTATCTTTTAATAAACTCACTCTCACCAATTGTACCTTTTTCCACTTGTTTCTATTGTGGTGTGCATTTTTGTCAATGATTCAAAATTAAATTAAAAAAATATAAACTACATGGTTTAAATCTTTTTAACTGCAGTACTACTTATTTTCTGGCACAACCCATATTACGAAAACGGCAAACATCACACTGTTCTAATTTTTGCTACATTTCCAACCGCTGCAATTATGAAGGCTGTAAGATGGTTTAAATATGGACAGAAACAGCACACTTAACTACAAAATGTGCATCATTCAATGTCTGCTGCTACTAGGCATCTGAAGATACCCACTCTGTGTATATACATTTCAGACTCAGAAATTGCTTATGTTACAACTGTACAATTAAAGAGACAAAAACAATGTACAATTACAGAGACAAAATATCACGTCTAAATAAATCCAAGAAAAACTCGGCAGAAAATACTCAACATGAAAGACACATACACACACACATTTACATAACTTTTCATATAGTGTAGTTGTTTTTATATTATAAATTGTATATTTATTTCTGTAGCTAATGTGGCTTCTACTTTCTCTTGTTCTGTCCACTTAATTATCATCTGTTATTTATTACTACTTATTTTATTTTTACTTCATATTATTACCTAGCACAATCTAAGAGCTGGCCAGATCATTTCTCTATATGTTGTCCTGGATACCTTTGTATGTGACAAATAAAAGCCCTTGAATATGTTCTGTTGTAATGCACATGTCTCATCCGTTGGACTAGTAAAGGGTTATATCTCATCTTATGTTCCAGTGAATGAGGACACACTCTCACCTTGTGGAAAGGTCCCAGGATCTGCTCCCCTGCGTACGATTTGAAATTTCGATTCACGATGTGCGTGATCATCAGACGAGGAGCTCCTGGTTCATTGGTCATCGCTGGGGGCGGGGGTGGAGGGATGCTACCGAGGATCTCCTCCAAACTTCTGCTGTCCAAAACCGCCTCAGCAGGCTCCCCGGGAATCGCATCTGGAGCACAAAGAGGGGGGAGAGGACAAGGAGCGATGGAAAAAAGTAAAAACTTTTATTCCACGAAGCCATTCATTTCAGGTGGAGTTATAAACGAGGTGAGAAAGAGAGAGGAGGAGGGGGAAAACAGACAAAAACAAACAAAAAGACAAACAAGAGCTCTGTGCTAAAAAAAAAAAAAAAAAAAGAACAAAGACCGTGTGAGATCGGGCTCAAACGTCAGTCTAGAGACTAACCACCCCGAATCAAACCCATTAAACCCATAAAACCCAGCCAGAAGCACTACAGTAAAGACTAAAGGGGGAAATTATCTTCGTCGTTCGGTTAAAAAAAAAAACAACAAAACAGCGTCTATGGCTGAAGACTATATAAACAAGCTCTCCACACACATAGGGACCTTAACTTAACTTTTCACAGCCTTATCATCTCTCACTCGATAGAGGAAAAAAAACGAACTCAAACCATTCGGTTCCTTTTGTTTGCTCATTTAAAAAAAATCGCCAAATAGTTAGCAGGCTGCTAACTGACAGGGTTATTTTTTCTCAAATCGGACAAAAGAGACAGATAAAAGGTGAGTCGGAAGTTAAGGAAAGAAATTTCTAAAAGCACAGCTCACGTTCTTTTTCTCGTTTCTTTGTCATTTTCAAACTAATCCGATTGCAGCGACGTTGCAAAAAAGTTTTTTTCTGGGGTGATTATAGGATATCGATGACAAAGATCAATTGTCACACTTAGCCAACAAGGTCAACAAGCTAAAAATAAATTATACTAATAATAAACGACACGTAAGAGTAAATCAAGCAGCAGATTTTGGGCTGAAGAAGGAAAGCCTCTGCTTCGGCAAAGTTTCCCCGTGTACTGTCCTTTGTTTCTTACCATTAGTCAGTGGAGGGTCCTGGTCCTCCGACCGAGGGTCCTTACGGGGGACGGGGGGCATCTCTTCGTCCGAGTCCCCCCGAGAGCCCTTCCCTCGGGCCTTCGCAGCCGTGGAGCTCTTGGTCGTTTTCCCTGGCATGATCAGACCTTGCAGAAGAAATTGGACAAGGGTCAGCAGCTATAGATCCAACGGCCTGACACGGTCCATCCTTCATCTCCTCCGTGGACTTGGGGGTGCAAAAAACCCCAAAACAAAACAAAAAAAACCCAGAAGGTCTTCTTACCCCCCGTCATCAAAAGCATCCGAGGGACGATGCCAAAAAATTACAATCAAACAAAAATCAGCAGCATGAGCTACTTTGTTGCCTTTGTGTTGCCACCATTTCGAAACAATGTAGTTTTTAACGCTTTAAAAGGCATAAAGGCTTCGGTAGGATAAAAAAAATAAATAAATAAAATATGTAGTCGTCAGAAAGCGATTTGATTCAGAAAGTGGCAAAAAATTCCCCTCCCCGTCCCTGTAAAATATGGGTTAGTGTTGCACGGTGGCCAAGTACCAAACACCAAAAAGTTCCTCTGCTCTCTCGCACTCTCACACACACACACCACGAAGAGGGGGAAGAAAAAAACGGTGACGTTTCTTCTCTCTGTCAACAAACTGCTTCTACAGGACACAAATAGCAAACCGAGGGTGCCGAGCCTACAGCTGACTCCAGCAGCAGGTCCAAAAAACACAAAAACCAGGATTATTAATGAGTTTACATGTCTTGCATCGAGAAGTTTAACTCCTCCAGTACTGAAGATCTGCCTGACCCGGGTGGTGACAAAGCTCCACACTCAGAAACCCAACCTAGTTAGCTAGCACCCTCACATAGAGAACTTGGCCACATGTCAAAATACGTAGCAGCTAGAAATACTGGTCGTTTTGAACGAGCAGTACACAGGATATTCATTTTTCCTTCAATTTAAGGTCTAAATAGTCACTTGGCTAGCGTACAATCCTTTAAGGTACATTCTGACCACTTAAATCTAAAACGTTAAAGGCAAACAGACCTCATTCAAGACACCAAAGCTGGTGTTAGTCCTCAAATCTTGTCAATCTTCCCAATACCCAGCTCCTCTCAGACAGCCTTAATGCACTTTACTGATGTTTGTTATCGCTAAACGCTAGATTATTAAACTTGAGGCAAATTTAGCATCGCTTGCAGGGATAACATGGCATAAACAGCTTTAATTTGTGCACAAATACTCTAAGCATATACTAGAGGTGGTCAAAGTGTGAAGTGTGTAGTTTTTCATTAAAAGCTGGCTTAAATCCGTGTCTGTGGTTTTGGACTGGCTGAGAGGAACTGAAGCGCCTCGTTGCTTGAAACGCAGAGCCCGGTTTTAAACGCCCTTACCTCTTAATTTCGGTTCAGAATTTTTTGAAGTGTTCTCTGAAAATAATCCACACGGGTCTCCCAGTCCGGACCCCGCCGTTCAGTGCTGTTTTTGGGGCTGTTTGTTGCGTGTCTTCCACTCGTTTGTTTCTCCCGCAGCTCCGACAAGGACGAGAGTCCCACTTGAAAATGGCGCCTAAATTCGTTACAACCCCGCGCGAGGCATCATGGAACCACCCCCTCCTCTTGCCGGCTCGAGAACTCGAATTCAAAAACAGAACGGCGCGAGAGAAAAGATTTCATGAATAATAAACAGCTTTAACTCAACAAATTCTTGTTTATTACCGTTTTTAAACATCCCACGCAATGTTATCAAGTTTCAGGTTCAAATCTGAAGTTTGTTCTCTATACAGAAAACAAGGGAACGTCGTTACTAGTGAGGGGCTGCACGATATATCGTCTATTAATCAGTATCATGATATCCGTCTCTGCAATACTGATATCGCAAATGAGGTGACCAATCACAGAAAACAATGGAACATTGTTACTAGTGAAGTAACAATATCACAATATCAATCTCTGCAATACTAATGTCGCAACAGCCTTCAATATGCAAATGAGCCTCTAAGTAATCACAGTGTTTCTGACAGGGTGACCAATCACAGCTCCAGGTGAGTTACTGGGTGTTCTGATGAATGGAGGTCTTCATGTAATGCAACAAAAATCTCATTCTTGACCATAAAAAAGTGTTAAATTGGAACATGAATGTAATTCGTGCAAGTGTGTTTTCTTTGGTATGCACTGTCATTTTCTTTGGTATAAACAGAGTAAATATAGTAAAAAATTAATTACATTTACAGTAATAAAATATAGATGCTCCACGGTGGAAATTCTGGACTGCAGCTGCCAGAGATGCATCACAGTTCAGCAGCCAATCAGCAGCAAGGAGTATAGACTGTATAGACAAAAAAAATCATTAGTAATGAACAGCTTTAACTCAAGAAAATCTTGTTTTTTGGGTTTTTAAACATCCCACGCAGGTTCAAATCTGAAGTTGACTCTCTATACAGAAAACAACTCTCTATACAGAAAACAAGGGAATGTCGTTACTATGCATGAAATATCGTCTGTTAATCGATATCACATTACCACTCTCTGCAATACTCATATCGCAACAGTGATATAAACAGTAATGTGTTCCATCTTCTTCTTCCACTTTTGGCTGCTCCTGATTAGAGGTCACCACACAAGGATTAAAGTTTTTCGTCGTTATGACGGATTTCTGTCAACAGAGGGCGCTAAAGGTCAATTGTGAGAGGTGGTATGGGCCCGCGACACAGAGCATTTGGGGAAAAAAATCAGTTAGATTATTATTTTTTTGCTTTAAGCCATGCACCACAACAGATCAACTGTCTTCATTTCCTTCTCTCCTCTGCATCTTCCTCTCTCACACTAACTACCTGCGTGTCCCCCCTCACCACATTCAAAAACCTCCTACAAGGCCTTCCTCCTCTCCTCTTCCCTGCAGCTCCATCCTCAGCATCCTTCTCACAACACACTCAGAGTTTCTCCTCAGCATCCTCCTCCCAACACACTCAGAGTCTCTCCTCAACATCCTCCTTCCAACACACTCAGTCTCTCCTCAGCATCCTTCTCTCAACACACTCAGAGTCTCTCCTCAGCATCCTCCTCCCAACACACTCAGAGTCTCTCCTCATCATCCTTCTCCCAACACACTCAGAGTCTCTCCT
>JBBIGA010000040.1:27081502-27093772 GCA_037576975.1 Alestes dentex | reverse complement strand
ACAACCCTCTGCATTTATCCGGACTTGGGACCGGCACAAGGAATCACTGGCTTGTGACCTCTTATGGTTGCATTTTTATAGCCCTAAATATATAGAGAAATAAATAGACATCAGAGTGGGTTATGGGTGTACAGTTGTCTCAGAATCTGTTGTGAAAGTGACCATTCTGTCATACGTGAACACACCACAACATGAAATTCTTTCTCTACATTTAACCCATTCACCCAAGTGAAGCAGCCAGGAACACAGCACCCAGGAAGCGGTTTTGGGATTTGAACCCACAACCTTCTGATGGCAACACCCTGACCACTAGGCCACCAGCTGCTCCCATATGAGGAATCCATGGGCCTGAGTTAGAAAGTTTTTGAAAGCGGACCTGAGTCTACCCTGCTTAAAAGCTGGACCGTCAGGGTAGAAATGTGCCTGAGATCATCAAGCAACCGAAATGAGAAAAACTGGCACTAGCATGAAAAAGGTAAAAAGGAAGTGTATCGATGCAAAAAGAGACAGCTTGGCTGCTCTGACTGCCTGTGTGAACATGTAATTGAAAACCTGCCAACGGCAACCGAGCGTTCCTGATTTTTCGCTGCGATAAAGCACGCTGTTAATTTGCACTCAGCTGATTTCTTTCATCTGAGACACAGATGGGAGAGATTTCTGTTTTTTACCACAAAGTAACAAATGACAAATGATCTGCGGTTGCAGAAAAGTTACCTTTCAGGGTTAGCAAATACCTTTGGTATTGCTTTCCGTTTTGCATGGTGTTCCTTTGATTTAACTTGATGCTCTTTGGCTTTAAAATTGCGCTGTTTCCATGACTCTCTTCTCCTTCCCCTTAAAGACCCCTGCAACACCCCCACTGAAATCACTGTACAGCAGAGGCTGCCAGCTAAAAGTTTATTACCGCACTACTGAGCATCAGGGGAGAGAGGAAGGGGAAAAGGAAGAGCGGCTGCACGTCGACGCTCGGCTTCTCCTCCGGGCATACACTGTTCAGTCTTAACTCCTCATGGACAGCAGTGGTTCCTGTGCTTGGTGTTGAGTAATTTGTTAGCTGTCTCTCTAAATGGCATAATTTGCTTAAAACATTTACGTGCATAGATAAATATTGAGCTTGTCATGTTTCTGTCTCCTGGGGTGGGTTTAAACGTCATAAGGACACTTATGAGGAGGGAATTGGAGGGAGAGTGCTAAAATAAAGGAGACTTTCTGACACTGACCGGTGGTTTGAGGGTTGTTGTCATTTGTTGACCAGGTAGGGCAGGCGGTAGGGGTTGAGATGTTTTTATTTTTTTGATCAAGGGAGGGTTGTTGGTAGCACAGAGGGTAGGATACTTGCATCTGGACCCAGAGGTCATGGGTTCGAATCCTACCTTCAGCACACCACCACTGGGTCCCTGAGCAAGACCCTTAACCCCAAGTTGCTCCAGGGAGACTGTCCCCTGTAGTTAGGGAATGGAAGTCGCTTTGGACAAAAAGCATCTTGCTAACTGCCATAAATGTAAATGTGTTTTCATTTATCGACCAAGGGGTTGTTTACTTTTGCCAAAGGATTCGGGGACAGCTGACGTACAGGAGAAACCCAGAAAAAGCAGGAAGACTAGCGAGTCTGGCTACAGGTTGAGTCTCACTAGCATTTTGACAGCAAAATATTGAGGTGAACTACATTAATTTTAATGGAGATTACAACAGTAATTTTTGGAGGGATATTTTGTGTGCAAAACTTCAATTCCAACTTTGAATTTTGACACATTGACCAATAGGACAACGGCGTTCGCTGCTTTGACTTCTGAAGGGACAGTCCTTTAGACCTAATGCTGATCATCCAGAATGTTCATTTTCTGTTACTCTTCCCATCTGACTATAAATTCGTACCTAAAACCGAGGCAGTATGGGTCACAGTGAGTCAGATGTTGGGTAGATTTTCTTCATTTTGTGCAGTTACTGTTTATGATTGCTCAGCAGGTGACTCAAACACTCCTCATTCTCTGTAATGTTGAATCATTTTCTTCAATGAATTATTATCCAAGTATAATATTTTTGTCTCATTTCTTTAACTGGTTTCTCTGTTGAGTATTACAAGTACTTTTAGGAAAGTCCTCTAGTGTTTTAGAACCCTATTTATGCACAAAATATTTAAAAATCACACATTTTCAAGCACCACTATTATAATTATGGCTTAAAATCTGCATTGGGGTTTGTAGTGCCCCAGTGTTGGTTTTCCCTTAACCACATTAACCTTCATCACTAAGTTCATCCTACTTTGTCGCCCGGATCAGCAAGCACAGTGTTTGACGCCCTCTGTAATGAAATTAGCAAAAAGTCCCATCTAATTAAGCCAATACGGTTAATGTCAGTTACACCCTAAACACGCAGCCCTGACCTCCGCTCTCTGACCCTGCGGTTTAATTTTTCAGCTCACTCTTGGTCCTCCAGGGGCCTCCCTTAATTTACCCTTTACCCCAAACAGAGAGGAAAACGGGGCCAGCCTGCTCTGGTATTGTTTTTGGAGCGCGGACCTGTTGAGTATTACATGGGCTTAATAACGGTCTTTAGTTTGTATTTAGCAGCGTGGCTGAGCTGTGTGAAGCTGAGTTGAATCCCCTGCTCTGGTCCAGTTCCACCTTGCTGAATGTTTGCGTTTGCTGTGCCATTGTGTGGAGCCGGTTCTGCCTGTGGTGAGATTAGTTTAAACCTGCCAGTTGTCCAGTGTTAGTGCAATGCATTATACATAAGCTAAGCTCCCTCAGTCTCTCTCTTTCTCTCTCTCTCTCTCTCTCTATCTCTATCTCTATCTCTATCTCTATCTCTCTCTCTCTCTCTCTCTGTCTCTGTCTCTCTCTCACTCTCTCTGTCTCTCTCTTTCTCACTCTTTCTCTATCTATCTCTCTCTCTGTCTCTCTCTCAGACTCTTTCTCCTTCTCTCTCTCTCTCGCTCTCTTTCTCTCTCTGTCTCTCTCTCTCTCTTTTTCTCTATTTTTTTCTCTCTCTGTCTCTCTCACATTCTCTTTCTCTCTCTCTTTCTCTCTCTGTCTCTCTCTCTCTCACACTCTTTCTCTCTCTCTGTCTCACTCTCTCTTTATTTCTTTCTCTCTCTGTCTCTCTCACACTCTCTTTCTCTCTCTCTTTCTCTCTCTGTCTCTCTCTCTCTCACACACTCTTTCTCTCTCTCTGTCTCACTCTCTCTTTCTCTCTCTCTCTCTCTCTCTCTCTCTCTCTCTCTCTCTCTCTCTCTCTCTCTCTCTCTCTCTCTCTCCCTCTCTCTCCCTCTCTCTGCTAGTCTGCATGGCTGGTGCTGTGGTGCTAATTGAATTCTGCTGGCCAGCGCACAGCTGGGTCCTGCTGATGAGTCCCAGGGGACCAGGGCATGTGCGGATAGTTACGGTGTTGAGACGGGCCGAGCGCACAGCCATGTGAGGATAGTTATCCCCCCCCACCCCCAATCTCTCACTCACTCTCTCTCTTCCCATCTTTGTCTTCTTTTTTCCAGTGCTCTTATAGCACCTATCCAAAGCAGAAGAGATGGACATTCTACACGCCAAAATGCACATTACAAATGCACTCCTTATTCATCAGCGTTTGGATGTCTGTGTATTTATCTCATATGGAATAGTGCGTACTTTACAAAGCAAAGACATTTTCAGATTTTCTGTTGATTAACATCTATTATCATTTATAAATTATTCATATAACACTTTAGAATTCTGTAAGAATAAAAATGTTTTGTTTTAATGTGTTCATGGAAAAATATACATTTTGTCTTATCACAATCACAACATGAGATGCAAATGGATTCAGTCCCAATTTGGCAACCATTGCCTTAAAAGTTCATTTTTTGGTCAGCTCTGGTCAGTGAGGTGAGACGGTTCAAGGTCTTTAGCCACTTTATGTTGGAACCAAACTTAATATTCAAGTAAAACAGTCACATAGACTGAATACACCACTCTGGACAGCAGTGCACCAGTGCACTCTCATTTACTCTCAGGAATAAACAGTTTAGCTGCATAGCTTGAAGAAGACACGTATTTGGGCTGGACTTGGAGTTAAAACTGGCATGGTAGTTAGGAATTGAGTCTTAAAGAGTTCAGTGTACAGAGCTGGCAGCTGCTTCTGCTGGAGACAAAATAGTAATTAGCTTTATTTAACAAAATAAATCCACAAAAAAGTGGGAAATGTGTCAGTTATTTGAATGGCTTTTTTGTTTTTTTATTTTAAGTATGTATCAGTAATTATTGAAAAATTGCCAGAGACCCATTCTTTGTAAATGTGCTTTCTGGTCTCTTTTATTTTGATATATTCACTATAATTTTATAATGAATTCATTGGGACCTTAACAGCTCAGTCAAGAGCCCCCTGCAGCACATTTATATCATGTGCTCATGTTCCAGTTTGAGTCTTATTAGCAACAAAAAGTCATTTTTCTTCATTCAGATTCCATGAGAATCATGCCAATATCTAGATGTAAATCCAGTATAGTGAGTCAAATCGAATTGTGAACTGAGTGTATCGTTACACCCCTAATGGAAATTAGTCTTATATCCCTGTATATTATCCTCCACACCTTTAAATATTTAAGGACCATATATTTCCCATATAATTGTCAAATACGTCTATCTGCCCATCTACACCACTTCACTACATAGTACACAAGTTTTTTCACACCACAGGTTTTTACCACTTATCCATTTATTTCATAAACCGCAGATGTTTATTCTTGTTAAATACTGGAAAGTTGTGTAGTGAACAACTATAAATGAAAATATGTCAAATAAAACAAGCTTCGTTCATGAGATGGAAAGAATATGTAACAGTGACTGTGTAACTGTGTAATATGTGACTGAGTAATATGTGGTGACAAATTCTAGGCTGTCCTTTAACTTTAAATTCATCCCATTGGCTGTCACTTTTAATAGCTCATTAAATATCTAACACTTATATTACGTGGCTTTTTACAGATCAGTAATGAGGTATTCTGGCTAATAAAGGCACTCCAACGGTGAACACACTGTGAGTGTGTATTTAGTAAATATTAAGTAGTAAATATTAAGGCCTTGTCCACACAGACGTTTGAATCTTGGATAAATGAACGCGCTGTGAACGCCATAGGCGTTTTTGTAGCGTTTTGTATCTGCGCTTGACTGGCATTACACTGACGCTGTTTAACGCCAGCCTGCAGCTCAGTGTGTAGTTTCGTGTATTCACCTGTGGGGGCAGTAATTATTCTCTCCAGATTGTTTACGTATTGGGATTTGTAGTTTTACATTTTCCTTCAAAACTTGATTTGTCGTGGTTCCCAAAACGAACGACTCATGGGACATATTCAGTCCTCCAGAACATCAACCGAACGCCATGTAAACGCAGTACCGGCGTTTTTTTTCACGTTTGTCAGGATTTTGGCAGAAATTGACGCCAAGAAAACGTTGCAAGAAGCGTTTTTTTGACGCCACACGAACGCGCAGCTGACCGTGTGGACGCTGGGATTTTCTCCAACGAGCAGAAAAACGGTCGGCGCTCAGTCCGCGCTCATCTGGCGCCACGAACACCTGAAAAACGCCTGATTCAGACGTCCGTGTGGACGAGGCCTAACTGAGTAACATGCAAATGTAGAAAATCTACAAAACTTTGCCAAAGGTTTTTGACTGGTAGTGTTTTACTTCATATCTGGCGTTGCATATGATGTCAGCTTTGCATCACAACCTCATAACAGGCAATTAGAGTGCTGAAGAAAGTGTGCCAAGTGCAGCTGGAGTAATTAATATTGTTAGTATTGTTATTATAGTTTTGATTTCAGTTTTTAACTCTCTAAATGGAGACTTATGCATGTGATCGTTCAGATGGACTGTGGTTCTAGCTTAGCTCAAGTTAAGGAAGAGGTTGTGTTTAAGCATCGGATTACACGAAGGGAACCTTGCCCTATTGCTTGAAGCACACACACACTCACACTCTCACTCACACACACACACACACACACGCCCAGCTCCTGAATTATTGTAGCACTGTGCGTGAACCTCAGAATGCCCTCACTGGAGTGGACGTGCTGCCAAAACAAAGAGAGCGGAGGAGGGAGAGGAGGGGTTAAACGAGAGGTTCTGGTCAAAGACAATGAGCTACGACTCCGCTTCTCACAAGGCTAATCTGTTTTATGACACAGTTGCTTTGGCAGCTTTCATAATTAAAATAATAATCGCTTTGTGTGGCCAGGAGAGAGCCACCTAATTCACTGGAGGACTTGAGGAGGTGTAGGAGATCCCGAATGGAACCAAAGTGCATTCACATGGCTGAAGAATGCCCCAGGGAAGAGTCTGTGATATAATATCTTATCATCTGAGTATAGATATTTATGACATATGCGGTTGGCTGCGTTTTCATGAGACTTATAGTGCGCGTGTCTGCGCAGCTCCCCTCACTCGTCTCTCTCTTTTTTATCCTCTTTCTTTAATATATTGGATAGACAGATAGAAGGATAAAGCGTGTCAGTGAATCTCCCTGCGATTAAGGCAGCTCAGACAACGCGGTGCCATGGGACGTTTCGGAGCAGGTTTTTTTATGAGCCGGGCGCTCGTTGCTTTTGATAGCGTGCAATTTAACGCAGTGGGTCGGGCTTTTTTGGAAAGCTCGGTGCATTAGATGCACTTCAAGTCGGCCAAAAGAGCAGCTGACATCTACCCCGCATACACCCCTGAACTGTGTTCAGGTTTTCATGGTAGTTTAGGTCAGTATAAGGTTCTTTGTGTAAACATCCATATGGTCCACCCTGGACGCCACTGAGAATGAAAAATAAAGTATCTTGGTTGACCCTTTTTTTAAGGTAGGAATAGGGACACATGGGCAATATGTTACCATTGTCATTAAATTCCATCACAGTACACTTTTCTTGGTTTGCTTTTGTTATTGTCAGTACGTCTAGAACGTTTAGTCTCCACTGTCAAGTATAAAGGTACTATGCTGGTATATTTTTGTTCAAGATACAAACAATGTGAAACTGTCCAATCAATGTGATGAAACAGTTAACTAGTGCATTTAGTCTAGAATTTGACTCTGCATCACTACAGCGTCAAACTTGTTTTGTTTGACATATTTTCATTTCAAGAATTATAATCTGCAGTTTCTGAAATAAATGGACATGCGGTAAAACTCTGTGGTGTACAAAAACTTTTGACTGGTATTGTACCATTCATTCCTCTACCTAAGCCACAAACCAGCCCATTTTGTATTCATAGCTTTTGCGTTGTCAGGAAATTCAACACTTTAGCAAATATCCACCTACTGATCCTACAGCAGTTTACACACTGAAGCTATAAGGAGTGTTTCATTTTGAACGAGAGATCATTTGTCTTAGGCCTCGTCCACACGGGCGTCTGAATCAGGCGTTTTTCGGGCTTTCGTGGTGCCATGTGAGCGCAGACTGAGTGTGGACTAACCGCCGACCCTTTTTACTGCTCATTGGAGCAAATCACAGCGTCCACAAGGGCGTTCAGCCCCGGCGCTCGGTCGGCTGCGCATTCGTGTGGCGTAAAAAAAAATGCTGCGTGCAACGTTTTCTTGGTGCCAATTTCTGCCAAAATCCCGACGAACGCGAAGAAAACGCTGGTACTGCATTTTCATGGCGTTCGGTTGACGTACTGGAGGACTGAATATGTCCCATGATTCAGTTGTTCTGGGAACCGCGACAAATCAAGTTTTGAAGGAAATTGTAAAACTACAAATCACAACAAATGTAGATACACAGTGTCTGAGAAGTGTGTGTGTGTGTGTGTGTGTGTGTGTGTGTGTGTGTGTGTGTGTGTGTGTGTGTTTGTTTGGGCTTAGCATTAGCAGGTCTCTGGGAATAGGATGCACATTCGAAATGGGAGCACAGTGAACCAAATGTCTGGTTTGAATTTCAGGGCCTGTTGTTGATGCTCTGCGGCGTTTAATCCGATCAAAGTGTGCTGCCATTGGCCGTTGGGAGTGCTAAATTTTTATGTTTGTGACCTGAAGACTTTAAGCAGGGCTGTTGGGACGCACAGTATGAACTTGATAGCAAATACTTTGGTGATTCACTGAAACACATAAAGCCAAACAGGGTCACTGAGAAGCAGAGCTCATGCTGAAACAGCTTACAGCATTGCTGCCCACTCCAGTTCTGTAAGTGTCTTTGAGCAGGGAGTGGCTGTCCAGGACCTGGATTGGACTCCCAAACCAATTAGATCGGATTACATTTGCTTCTTCTAGTGGACACAGATGTGCGAGGCCTTCAAGGTACCTCTTAAACAGAACTCATCCCAGCCTGAGGCCCCCTTGCTCAGCCCCCCGGCAAGAGCCAGACCCCCTTGCCCAACCCCCAACCTGGGGCAGTTCCCTTTAACCAACCCCCAGCCCAGAGCTGGACCCCAGCACTCAAGGGTCAGCGCAATGCGACATTTACAAGCTCTTCTAATTTACTGAGAGATTGATGGGGAGGACCCCCTACTCCCGTCTCTCCCTCCGCTTTCCTCCGACTCTTACTCAGACGCTGAGTCTCTTTCTCGCTTTCTCTCTCTCTCTCTCTCTCTCTCTCTCTCTCTCTCTCTCACTTTCCCCTTTTCCTTGGTCTCTATCACAGCTCTCTCTCTTTTTCTGGCTTCTTAGCTCTCTTCCTCTCTCTCCTTTTTCTCTCTGGTGCTGTATTTAGTATGACATATAGTCTGTGTGTGTGTGTGTGTGCATGCTTGTGTGTGTGTGTGTGTGTGTGTGTGTGAGATGAGTGGGCCTCCGTGGTTGCGGGACAGAGCTGATACGATGAGAAGTGACAAGAGGACAGCGGTATAAAGACCAGACACAGCTTTTAAACTCTCAGATTTATCCCTGCCTCTAATCCTCCTGCTGTTTATTTTGCTGCTTTCTGACTGTAAGGCCTCGTAGCAATGGTTTAAGGTGAATGTGTGTCTCTTAAAGCCACAAGCAGGGGTTTCAGGCTCAGGAACGGGTTCCTGCGTGGCAGTATTTCCCAGATCCCATTTTGATACCACTGAAAAACTTTAATCTTAACTGAATAACTGATTTTGTAGTAGACTTCACCTCTCTACTTTGCCGGAAGTATGTGGACAGTCCTTTTAATAAGTAGGATCAACTATTTTAGCCATGCTCATTGCTAACAGGTTTGTTAAATCACGCAGACAGAAGCTGGCAGTGGAGTGGGTTGTGTTTGAGAGCTCAGTGACTTTCAGCTCGTCACCTTTCAAAATGGGGCTTTTTCACCGGCACAAGGAACCGTGCCGTACTGCAAACAAATGTTTTTCCATTACAAATAAAGCGACCCGTACCTGAGCTGGGCCAAAAACGGGCCGGAGCCGAGCCGACTGCGTTACTGCTTTTTGATTGGTCAATCTGTCATGACAACAGACATACTTAGAAAGAGACCGTTGTTTTTTTTTTTTTTTACTGTCTTCACAAAAACGCAATGAAGTACAAGCACTACTATCTATCTGAGCTGAAGCTAAATTTCAGTAGGACTTTTTAATGCTGTGAGAAACGCAAAGGTGAACCAGGACACCGCTAAAAAGTTAGCTGGGTTAGGTATTCATTGCACAGCTAAACAATGCTGAGAAAAAAAATGAAAACTCAAAACAAGACATTAAAACATAGAAGACCATGATAACAAAAGCGGCTCTGACAGTAAATCTGACAGTAAATCTTCGACACCATGGATTTTGGGACGAAGAACTGCCATAAACTGTGGAGAAAGAATTGCACTGCATCAGAAACACTGTTACCAGGCTGAGATATACTGGAAAATCAAAGCGTGAAATAACTTCCATGCCATCGCAGCACGGTTTAGGTACAGCAAGGTTTCTGTCTTATCTATGGACAAGTGCCTAAAGTCAGCTCATCAAATTTCCGCCCTGCTAGAGTTGTTCCAGTCAGCTGTCATGCTGCATTTACATTGTGATAGTAGACGATCCACTGGAAACTGGATATTCCATTATTTTCAAAAGAAAATTTTGAAAGCAACAAATTTTGCTAAGGAAGCTATCACCATGACAATTTTTAATGCCACTTTCTGCACTGAGACACTTCTTACTACACCAGTTGAAAGTCTGATTGACAAATCTGGCCTCCTGTCCAGTAGCTTTTGGATTAACTGAACCACCAACTGTGAGGCAGGCCTTAATGATCAACCTCAACTCTAGTGACTGCGTTCAGTCAAATCCTCACAGCAGTTCTAAAATCTAGTGTAAAGCCTTCCCATAAGTGTGAAGGCTGTGACTGCGGCAAAGGGGGACCAACTCCATGTTAATACGCTTGGTTTTGGAATGAGATGTTCGGCAAGCACATATGGTTGTGATGTCTGGCTGTCCATATATTTTTGGCCATGTAGTGTAATTCTTTGCAGATGTCATCCTAGTTTTTCAGTTTGTTTATTTATGAATGTATTTATTATTCACAAACTTGGCTATCCAGCTTCCCAGGTGTGTCAGATTACCAGATTAATCTGTCTCATTCTACATATTACACCAGCACAGAAGAAGGATGTTCCTTCAACCAGGCCTGTATATCACTGTTGCTATATCAAAACCATATAAGTCTGTTTTGTTTTCATTTGTAAAATGCCAGATTGTTTTTGCAGTGCGTGAGCGTTTCACGATAAATGGACAAACAGTAATGGTCCACACCTGGGATAATACATTAAAGTTGAGAATATTTTTCCTACTCCTATAAAGTTTTGTTAGGTTAGTTAGATACAAAGCTTTGTTAGGTTATTCAACAGAATCAGAATCAGAAACTGTATTGATCCCAAGGGAAATGTCCCAGGGGGAACTGCACAGACACACAGAGACACAGAAATAGTATAAAATATAATATGAGTCAAAATAAAACATAAAATAGTCAAAATTATACAGTTGTAACTTATGGTCATAAAACTTTACTGCACATTTCACCTTTGGTGCACTTAAGACCTTTTTAAGCAGTTTTAAAAGAAGTCATTGATTTACTTCTCAGACACACCGTTCCTGTCTGTGAAACTCTTGGTGTGTTTTTCAGAGCTCATGGCAGACACTGTGTAATCAGAATTGGGGATGCGGTCTGCATTTACACACTCGCTGGCTTGTACAGATAGAACAGTTTGTTACCAAAGAGGGTCAGGCTAGTTTTAAGGTGGTGCCAGAAGTGTCCTTTGTTTAATAGTTTAGAAGTGGGAGAGTTAAAGACTTGAAGTGTAACTATATTGTAACATCATCACTCTACATTGTTTATATGGTATTTAACTATTTTATTCCTGTCAAGCTGTCATATCTTTGCCATGTTGAATAGATTAAATGAAAGAAATGGGAGCAAAAGTTTCACTGTGACAGGCTGCAAAGCGCCTAAAGATGCAAGGTGAGAGGATAAAGGTGTTTCAAGTATAAGTACAATGATCAGTCATCATACTGCTCATGTGGGAGAGGGAGAGCCATCCTGCCCACCCTTCATTTTTGCTCAAATTTCTAATGTTAGCTAATTGCTAATCTTGACTTGATTTAATGACATGATTTGTCATTGGTGTTTAGCGTTGGATTTGAAACTCCAGTGGACATTGAAGTGCTTAGTATTAAAATGTATGTGTGTACTAGCCTGTACAATATATTGTCTATTAGTAATTATCATAATAGTTGTGTCTGCAGTACTGCTATCGCAAGAGGCTGCAGTATGCAAATGAGCCTCTAACAAACCAGTGTTTTTTGACACTGTTGACCAATCACAGCTCCATAGAGCCAGGCCTTCTGATCCGACATCAGTGCCCGACCTCATAAATGCTCTACAGAATGAATGTGCACAAATTCCCACAGAAACTCCAAAATCATGTGGAAAGCCTTCCAAGAAGAGTGGGAGCTGTTATAGCAGCAAACTTCATATTAAAGTCTGTGTATTTGAATTAAATTTTATGAAAGTCCCTGTTGGTGTCCCAATACTTTTTTCCATATAGTGTATGTACTACAGAGCCAGGTGTATGTTGTTCATCGTATTTACAAAGACACACCATGTGTAATGAAGACGATTCAGCATATTTTGTGTGTGTGTGTGTGTGTGTGTGTGTTTCCATGCGGTACCTGTCCTGCCAGGCTGTCTGTAACAGAGGAGCGAGTCTAACTGAAGCCAGCTGGGCTTCTCCCTCCGGCTCCGCCAGCCAAGCTCTCCTAATTTATACCACTAGCCCAGTGCAAGCCTCCTTTCCGCCTGACAGTATGTGTAAACACTGACCGTGTGTGTGTGTGTGTGTGTGTGTGTGTGTGTGTGTGTGTGTGTGTGTGTGTGTGTGTGTGTGTGTGT
>JBBIGA010000040.1:27066092-27076732 GCA_037576975.1 Alestes dentex | reverse complement strand
CACACACACACACACACACACACACACACACACACACACACACACACACACACACACACACACACACACAGCTCTGCCTCAAGGTGCCTACACTAAATTCTGAGGCCTTTTTTTAGGTTGAAATCAAGATCAAGTTACACTTTAGTCCAACCTGAGCCTTTATAGAACATGGCAAGAAACTTCTTCGTGTGCACAAATGTTGGCCCGGTTCCACCCTACTGTAAGATATGGGTGAATGTTGAGCAATAGCAGTGTGTGTATGATTTTATTAGGTGTAAGCCGCGATCTGGTTAAGGACTGAGCTCCATTACGATTTTGAGCCCCCTCCCTTTTTCTACCAGTCTGTCCCCAGATCGAGCGCCCTGCTCAGAGGCCCCCGATCTCGAGACCACGCTAACTGATGTCTCCAGCTTGTAAAGGAATCCTTCAGGGAAAAAAAAAGTCTGAATGTGCATCCCCCACCTTTCTCCAAATATAGCCAATTCATGTTTTTGTGTCTGGCTGCTTCTTTAGCTATCTATGCAATAAGTGCAATAGTCTTTCCATGCACAATATCATTACTTATATGTCATTATGAATAATTGACTACTGATCTCTACTACAGACAATAACGGATTCAGTGTAGAGAACTCCAAACCACTATTTGTATTACTAGTAAATTACTTAGCAGTAAGTTATTTATCTGAAGTCTATAAACATGAACAAAATGATTCACAAAATTCAGAGATCAACATATTTTGCTATTTTGTTTTTTGTTGTTGTTGTTGTTGGTTCTGTTTTTTTCCCCATTTATTTTTGCTTTTGTTATCTAATTTAAGTTACATCCAGTTCCACCCATTAGCAAGGTCTTCCCCAGTCACATACTGCCACCAACACTGGGAGGGTGAAGGATAGCACATGCTTCCTTTGAGTCCACTGTATTTTTTAAAACTGTTGGTAGCACATCATTGGACGACCCAAAACGCTTGGAGGAGAATATTAACCCTTCAGTGTGTGGCGTCACGCTGGTGTGTTTTGGAACATTCTAGCACTTCCAACTGCTGATGTCACACTGGAGGTTAATGGCGATCCAAAATTACGGCTGAAATGCTGTCATCTTCAAATTTGGAGTTTTATAGTTATACTTTTTTTAAGTAACTAAATTGCTCTAAACTGTAGCTGCGTGCGAACAAACTGACGGACGGAGCGAGGGCCGTGCAGGACACTCAAGAGCACAACACACACAACCAAGAAACACAGACAGGCTGTTTAATGAGAAACAGTGTATAACAAATCTTTACGTTTTTGCTGTTGAGCCACCTGGCAACCATCAGAGTAATACCAGCAAACACTGCCAAGCTGTTGAGTATTTACCGTCCTCATATTCATTCATAACTACTATGGCTCTGTGACCATAGCAACCAGAGCTCGCGCTGAACAACAAACATATCCTGTCAAACGAGTCAACACCACTTGTTTAGCTGCTCTGTGGTCACACAGACACAACTGGAGCAAATACAACAACAATTCACCATACAAAGTAAGGGTTTGTTGAACTTTAATGTGGAATGCTGGTGGAGAATGAGCAAAACAAAACGTATGCAGCGTTGCACCGGGTGATGGAGGAGAGGGAGTACCACCCAATGTGAGCAGATCAGAATCTCTTGGACTGTGATCACCAGGGCGATACCTGTTTATTTGTGCAGCAAACTTTTGATAGATAAGTGTCACACAGTGTCAGAAACCATATAAGCCTGCCTGTTAGAGGGTGCTGAACATCTCCACATGGTTGTATATACATACGTAGGCATATATAGCCTCTTAACTCCAGTGCAAAACTTAACTCCATACGCAAGACGTGTCTTGGTTTGTCAACTGCATTAGGAGATTCAAGATTTGTCACATACATAGTTATCCAGGACAGCATGTAGTGGAATGACGATCTAGCCAGCTCCTAGGTTGTGCAAGATAATAATATAAAAGAGAATTAAAAAATAAAAAAGGAAAACAAATAGTAATAAATAACGTAAGAATTTGTTATAGTGCAAATACTGATCAATTAAAGTATAAAGTGACTGAGTGGTGCAACAGTACTATGGAAAGGTAGTAGATGAATAAAAGATAAATGAATGGAGACTGATTACTGATCATGATCATGACTATGAAGTGAAATCGGCATGTCCATGTTTAGAATTATGAGCCTTTCTGTCTTAGCAAGCAAAGCTTTTCTGATTTCAGTGGGCTGAACAGTCCGTTGCTGGGATGATTGGGGTCACGAATGATTTTTATTGCCCTGGTCCTACGTCGCTGGATGTCGATATCCTGCAGGGATGGTCGGGCTGGTCTGGAGATGCGCTCAGCTGAACGCACCACTCTCTGCAGGGCTATACAGTCAAACACAGAACAGTTATCCAACCAGGTTGTGATACTCTGGGTCTGGATACTTTCAATGGCCTCAGTGTAGAATGTTTTCAAGGTCACAGGGGGGAGTTTCTGAAATCTCAGAAACTGCCTAGCCTCGGTGACCTGAGTTTAAGAGATTAGGAGGCAA
This sequence comes from Alestes dentex, assembly GCA_037576975.1. NCBI lineage: Eukaryota > Metazoa > Chordata > Actinopteri > Characiformes > Alestidae > Alestes > Alestes dentex. Next base: position 27,074,202 of record JBBIGA010000040.1, on the reverse strand, counting down.
AAGTTGGACTAATTTGTATAAATCTTTTATTAGACTCTTCTTTTAGACTTTTGGAGGCAATCAGCTCAGCTCAGTTGCAGTTAAATGATGCCTCATACAGTAAATCTGCCAATTACATGCCAGTTATGTGAAAGCCATGTAACGTTATGATCATTAACAAAGGTTTTAAAAGACTTCTGATTGCCTTCTGAGGACTGAGAAAGTGTGAGACTGTATTATGACTGGACATAAAATAAAACACATGGCAGCCTTTTTTAAGCTTTTGTTTTTTGGCAGAAGTCAGGCTTTGTGTAAGATATTGTGTTACAGAGGTAAATTTGAATCGGTGGCAACACAAGTGGAAATGCAGCCAGCACATCATGCTAACGCTGTTAGCGTTTGCCAAACCTTAGTAGCAAATATAGATAATAAAAATTAGGAAATAGATTATTAAGAATTAAAAAAAAATGCATTTATGTTGAATCAGACTACTGAGATCATAAAACATCTGAATGTTTTACATGAATGAATATTCATTTAACATTTGTGGTTAGTCCGCAGCGCCATGCAGTAGTCTTATTCAGAAAACTCAGCATGTAGTGATGATTCATGTAGTTCGGGAGCCAAATTCAATTTCAAGTTCTGCTGCTAAGGGAGTTTTCCGCGTTTCGTGACACGGAACGCACCTGCAATAACCGCCTGAGGTCAACATAAATGTGTGAGCATTGCAAATGTGACATATCACTATTTGTTACTCAGACACTCCCTGCTTTGCTTTTATGTGGAAGGAAAAAGCAAGGAAAAGAGGATGATGGGTGTAAGCAAAGATGTGTCTAAAAATAAAATGAAACATTACCTTGTGGAACATGGTCTTAGAGTTACTCCCCCTCACACACATATGAGAAATATATTAAATAAACTATCATGTGTTCTAGGGTTGCTGAAGAAGACCAGAGTCTCAACCAGAGAGAGAGAGAGTGAAATTCGAAAATATTAGTGAAAAGAGAGAGAGAGAGAGGCTGGTAGCAGGTCATGTGGAGGACGCAGAGCTTATTCAGTTTGATTATATTTATACAGAACTTTTAATTGTGCCAAAGCACTTTTTCCAGACCCCAGTGAGCGTTGCTGAAGGCAACACTGGCAGGAAAAACGCTTTTCTTTTTTGACTTTGAATGTCTTTTTAAAGTTGTTTCATTTCGCTTATAGTTGTCTAAAGCCGGGTTTCTCAACCACTGGGCCGTGGACCACTGACGGGCCGCGAAGGCTTTTGATTGGGCCAGAATCTAAAATCGAGACAGGCCATTGGTCCGCAATTGGTTATTTAATTTCATCGAATGTGGCCAAGTGGGCCTTGGCAACATGCCGTAATAGATAGGTGGGCCTTAATGTTGCAAAGGTTGAGAACCATTGGTCTAAAGCACACTGAATGCCAAATCTTGGGCATGATGACCTTAGGGTGACATGTAGCTGTTTCAAGGTCCAGTTCTATGGTCAGTGCTTTTCTATGGAGATTATAGTAGAAGTGACATCAACTGGGCAATGAGCAACCTACCTGAACTCACACATTAGAAGGGCTTTCTAGATCATTTTGGACATCGTGTATGTGTATATCCCGTCTAGCACATATGATAGTGGGTCAAATCCCGTTTGAAAAGGTCATAAATCTATTTTATGCATTTGTATGATGTCCCTGATATACTAAATCTTAGTGAAGGAGTGTAAACATAACTGCGAATATTTGTGTGATGTCGCTAAATGTGCTTTTAAACATGTTTGTTGGGGAGCTAACTCAACCTTTTATTTATTTATTTTGCTTTGAATGACCTTGTTGGTGCAAATATACTATTTTCCTCCTGTCAAACTGTCCTTGGCGGATTGAGTAAATTCAGCTGAAGAAATGGGAACAAACATTTTACTGAGACAGGGTGCAAACCAGCTAAAGATCCAAGGAGCCTAGATAAAGGAGTTCCAACCACTCAGCATTCAGCACCACCAGTATACTGATCACCGCCTGATCATCTGGAGTCATCTGCTCCTGTTTCTTCACTGGTTCAGGTGCTTTGAATGATTCATACGTAGGTCGCTGTGTGTCTTAACAAACAAAAACATTCCTCTGAAACTGGTCAGGTTCAGGGACTGGACTAACAATGTGAGTCTCTGAAAGTCCTTCAGGAAGCCTGGAGAACCTCAAGACTAAATTAAAAATACAAGAAAGTCTGGGTCTTTGGAAGCAAAATATGAAGAAATGAAGGGAAGGTCAAGACTTTTGTTCAATGCTGTAAGTGTGTGGATTACAGAGCTCTTGCGTACGTCGCTCTGGATAACAGAATCTGTTCATGTAAATGTAAATAGTGTATGATATAATCATAGCCTGTATTATGAACACCATCTTTACCCTGAAGTAGGAAATGGAAAGAAATGACGGCTTGTGAGTTGCCTGAAGATCAGCAATCAAAAGCAACTTGACGCCCATGTACAAGACAACACAACCACTAACTGGCAGTCTGGCGCGTTCTGTTCAAGCCTCAAGCTGAAGTAGGTATCTGGTCTTTTGGCCCAAAATAACAGGCCTGGATCTTATTTAGAGAAAGTAATCACAATTTAAATGGCAGTCACAATATTGGTCTGAAAAATTGTGTTTAGAAAATTTCCCCAAAACATTCAACCCTATCGCGGGGTTCTGTAAGCCTGCAGGCCTGAGCAAAGGAGACTTTGCACCATGTCCAGGCTCACTAAGGCGACCGTTCATACATGAACACACACACACGCACACACACACACACACCCTTTGTGCTATTCAGGACGATCCAGCAGCACTGACAGTGGTTGATGTGCTTTCTCTCTGTCTTTTAAATGCTTGTTGTGCACTTTCATAGGTCTTACAGTGGAGCTGGAATGACAGAGGCGCACTCACACATACGCACACACACACACACACACACACACACACACACACAGGCCTGTGCACCCTCCTGCTGCCCTGTACGCACATACACATGCACACACAAGCCTCTCTCTCCTGCAGCAGGCCCAATGTGTTAAAAGCATTAGGCTAGCACAAATCCAGAAAGCGCTCCTCTGCCTGCTATCATGTGTCTTGGCTCATTGCAGACCAGTGTGTACGTCGAGCTCCATCTGTGAGTCACCCGTCCCCCCTAGAGAGCCCTTAAGCCCGGCCGCGCTGCCATGTTTGCAGAAGAATAGATGAAGCACTATTATTTTTAAAATACCCAACGTTTCTGGGGCCGGTGGAGCGGATCCAAGCACAGCGCGCCCTTGTTTTAAAAAGGGTATATAAAAGTAAACTTCAAAAGCCCGGCACCGGCCTTTCGTGCGGCCTTAGCTGTTTATCTTTGCTGCACCCGCCTCCGAAAAAAAAAGACGAGTCATTTTGAGTGTAGGATTTATGTGGAGGCAGGTGAGGAGGGAGAGAGAGAGAAATATGGGCCAGGAGAAAAAGCAGAATGAAAGCGAACGTCACCTTTGATATGAGTCTGAACGTAGCGCTTTCACGGACTGGACGAAAGAGAGCTTTGGGCGGCTGTTTCGGGTCCTGATAGGCTCCCGCAGGAGGCAGGAAGTCGACCTGAGTAAAGCTTCTATTTTCGCCACCACCTGGCTTTAAATAGCGCAGGGCGGAGTGATCAAACGCCTCCACTTCAGCCTTTCAACGGCAGCCTTTTGCCTGGGCTGACCGAGCCGGAAATAACGCCCGGCCTCAGGACCTCAAATTAAGACAGACTCCTTTTTTGTGTGCCAACGCAACTTTAAAGCTGGCGTTTCTATATATATAATGTGTGTGTGTGTGTGTGTGTGTGTGTGTGTGAGAGAGAGAGAGAGAGAGACACACACCTGCACAAAAAAAAAAAAAAAGGCGGCTTCTGCCAGGTCAGGGGTCAAGGGATGGATGTCGACGCCATTTGCGGCCGGGCGGCACGTGGGGGAATGCCGTCATGTCGACTACAGAGAGGAGGATTGTTTCAGAGGGAGAGAAGCGAGAAACAGGGAAGGCCAGAGAGGGGGAGTTGGAAAGAGAGGGAAAAAGTTCAGAGAGAGGGAGAGAGAGTGAGTCTATGTGAAAGAAGGGGTGATCTGTACAGCCCCATTTGTCCCCCATATGCCCTTTTACTCGTTTGTTGCTCAGCTGCTTTGGTGATCATATGTGGCACTGAGATACTGTGGTTCACAAGTTAGGAATCCCTCCTCATGACATTTTTAAAAATAATATAACATTATGTAATAATATTAATTGTTATATTGTCATGGCTAGGCAACAGCGTGTGTCATAAACCACCACAGACCAGTTGCACCTAGTTGAAGGGAACATTTCTGTTGGTTATTGTTTATTTTCTGAATTCATCATTTTGGGAAAAAGATAAATTAGGACTGGCGAATCACTTTTGTCAAATAACTGAAGTTATGCATTAAAATTCTTAGAAAATTCCACAATTTCAAAAATTTGGATGTGATATTTATCATCTTTTAGAAAATCACATGGATGTAACACTAAGCAGGTGTTAAACCTTTGCAAATGACTAGTGGTGTAACAGTGTGTCTAAATATCATGATATCATGATGTAACAAAGTTTATAGTTTCCAAACTGAACTGTAATAGATGTTGCTGCTTTCCTGATCCTCACTATCACTACCAGTGTAGGTGTGAACATGCTGTAAATGTGAATGTGGTCTCTGATTCCTCTCTCGTCGTCTTTTTCTCTCTGCCCTTGTCTGAAAGCCGTCCTTCCTTGCTCCGCAAACGTAAACACAGGCTCAAACGTGGACTCTAAAAATAATCCGTAAACACAAGTGCCTGCAGAAACTGCTGCTCAAACCCAAACCAACAATAGCAAAGCCGGGACGCTCTCTACTGTGTTTTATAGCACCTGAAACCAGATTCAGACCAACAGAGCGGACCCTGTTCAGCCGTCCGCTGCAGCCCGTCACGTGAACGAGGGGGAGGGGAGGAACACAGCAGAGAGGGAAAGACAACTAGGGGTGAAAAAGGGAGTTTTTTTGTATTAGTTCCACTTAGAAAACTCTCCTTCTGGAGTGTTGAAAAGAAAACAGTTGGATGAGGTGGAGCCCACTAGGAGACCCCGCAGAATAATTAGAATCTGAGGAGTTATTTGCATAACCTTGTTTTTTTTTTGTTTGTTTTTTTTACAGTGTTTGAAAAAGACAGATCTTCTTTACATCGTATAAACATTTCACAACAACTGGACCAATAGACATGTTCCGAAATTCGCTAAAATGTCCGTACACCCACTTCTATAAAAAATTGGAGCCACAAGACCTTAGTATAACATTGATATGATCTTAAAACAGTATAGAAACACACTCACTTATGATATATCAAGGTCTGCTGGGTGCTTAAATATATCTACAAACTCATACACATACACACACACACACACACACACACACACGCCTCCAGTGGGTGCGGCTTATAAATGATTGTAGCAGAGTGTGTGTTTATGAGGCTGATCACGGGACTTGGCTGGAGTCGAGCCATGCAGCATCTCACAGTTCATCACAGGCTGACCACAGCGCCCCCCTTAACCATCCCTAACCCACCCCACCCCCACCCCCCCATCCCCAGGGCTTCTGTCGTCCACTGGTGCACAAGTGATGTCTGAAAGAAACCAGAATCAGAAGGCCTTATTGATCCCAGAGGAAATTGCTTATTCTACAACTGCACAGAAACACAGACACAAAGACAAGAACAATATGAAATATATCGTAAATAAAGTCAAAATAAAACACTCCAGAAATACTCTTTCCTGAGTGCACTATACTATATACATAGAATGCTGTGGTCAGTAAGACAGGTGCCGAACTGCTAAACTAGTTTACTAATGAACACAAATAGTGGTTTGGAGTTCCAAATGGAAAGGAATAACTATCGGATAGAAAGGAATGAATCTTACCTGTTCAGTAGTGATTAGTGAGTGGCTTTTGATGTCCAGAGATTATTTTATATTATCATTATACCAACAGAACCCACTCCTGCTCCCTTTTTCATGTTTTAGAAGTCTATTACCAATCTGTTTAGTTATTTTCTGTAACACTTCATGTCTGCTGTTTTTTTTTTCTGTTCTTTGATTGTGTTAGCTCCAGACTAACTCTCCCTCTTTCTCTCTCTCTCTCTCTCTCTCTCTCTCTCTCTCTCTCTCTCTCTGTGTCTCTCATTCTCTGTCTCCTTTTCCTTTTCTCTCTTTTTTCTGTCTCTCTCCCTCTTTCTCTCCCTTGCTCGTTTCCTTTTCTCTCTGTCTATCTCTCTCTCTCTTCCTCTCTCTCCCTCTCTCTCTGTCCCTCTCTCTCTCTCTCGCTCTACTACAGTGGTCGTATGCTCTAGAGAAGCCGAACACGGGCAGTGTGTTCAGTCTGGCCTGGTCAGCTGATGGGACTCAGCTCGCTGGAGCCTGTGGGAATGGCCAGGTCATCTTCGCCCACATCGTGGAGCAGCGTTGGCAGTGGAGGAACTTTGAGATCACTCTCACCAAGAGACGCACCATGCAGGTACATACACGTACAACAGTGTCATATATCGTACAGTCTTAATAGAGCTTATATTTATCCAAACCCCACAAAACCTGAGTGGTCACATTGGTTTGGTTGCATACGGACTTCATTATAATGTGGTTTGGGTCAGCTAGAGTTCATACAGAATTTTGTCTGTCTCTGGTAAAATATGAAGCCATGAGTCTGGTTAGATCTGTATTTTCAGGCTGTATTCAGGTTCGGAAATATTGGTTAAAACGGTCTTTTGTTTTCTGTCACATTTCAAAAACACTTTCAGTGTGACCAGCCTTTAAGAGAACGTATGAAGACAAGATGTCTCAGTCTTATCCAAAGGATCACAATCACATCCAATCCAGACTTATTTTAGCGGATCAGATATTGACTATGTCAACCCAAATCATTTGTTTCGCTCATGTATGCGTTCACATTAAGGCCAGGCCTCTGCAGTGAGTTCAGAAATGATCTGGATGGCGGCAGTAGCAGTAATTGGCCCGTTCCGCCGCTCGCTGTGAAAAACAAATGCGCTGTCACTGTTCCCAGCCTGGCTTTGATCGGGGCCTGCACAGCGTCGAGCCCAGGCCAGCCGCTCAGCGACAGCATCCTTTAAATCCTCTCAGCTGTTCCCTGCTCTCATGGACCTGCTGAAAGCTGAAGCACAGGGCTCTGCAGTTCGTTTCATTGCCCCGGGGTCCCTGCAGCACTCAGGCTGAGCGTCACATACAAAGCACAGGAACGGATCAGATCCCAGCAGTGTAAGTGCATTCGCAGCACAGGACTGTCTAAACTGGACACTTTCCCAGGTGTGAGGATTGGACACTGTCCATGCAGAAACTAGACCGACATTCATACTGTTATGTAGAAAGTGGAGGCCCTTGGCAGTGCTGTTTGACTGATGGCATGAAGAGCTTTGGCAGAAGTGTGTTGGGCCTTTGCCTTCTACTCAGAATGTATTGTTTTAGCAGATTACTGAATATTGAAATCACAAACATGGTGGTAAGGAGCTGCCCCTGTGATTGGAAGATTGTGGGTTCAAGTCTCTGAGGTACCCTTGAGGAGGATACCATCCCCACGTGTACTGCCCCCCGGGCGCTGCGTTGCAGGCTGCCCACTGCTTCACTTGGGTGAATGGATCAAATGCAGAGATAATTTCAACACAATTTTAGTTTCACTCTTTACATTCATTTAAAACTGACCGCAGTCTGAAATGTTGACGCCGCCTTTCATGGAATTACTTGTGGTACAGTTGAACATTAATAAGGATGCATGTATAGATAGATGACCATAGTATGATGGTGTCTTCATCCAGGCTTGTATGGTGGGGTGGGTGCATGGGTGCATCATGGGTGGATGGATGAATGGATGGATGAATGGATGGATGAATGGATGGACGAATGGACGAATGGATGGATGGATGGATGAATGAATGGACGAATGGATGGACGAATGGATGGACGAATGGATGGACGAATGGATGGATGGATGGATGGATGGATGGATGGGTGGGTGTCTGGGTGCATGATTTGTTGGGGAGGATGTGTGTGTGTGTGTGTGTGTGTGTGTGTGTGTGTGTATGTGTATGTGTATGTGTATGTGTATGTGTGTGTGTGTG
>JBBIGA010000040.1:27032844-27054998 GCA_037576975.1 Alestes dentex | reverse complement strand
TGTGTGTGTGTGTGTGTGTGTGTGTGTGTGTGTGTGTGTGTGTGTGTGTGTGTGTGTGTGTGTGTGTGTCTGTATATGTGTGTCTGTATATGTGTGTCTGTATATGTGTGTCTGTATATGTGTATGTATAACTTAGTTTGCATGGCAAGGCATTGAAGTACAGAGGCAAAATGTGAATGACCTTATTATTCTATGTTTATTTTACATTATTTTTTCTCTCTCTATTACTAACCCATAATTTGTGCCGTCACTCTGTCTTGGTTTTCTTCTACTTTTTTCTCTCCTTTGCTGTCCTATAAATCTGAACGGAGGTCAGACAGTAAAGTGGTAATTAATGTCAAATTACAATAGCAATCTGTAGCCAATCTTATTTATATTGTTTGTTTCTGATTGATTTAGAAGCCTGTGCCATCATTATGCTTTCATTATGTGTGTGCCTGATGTTGGTATCTTTTTTTTGTTTTGTTTTGTTTAGTTTTTTTTTTTTTAATATCTGTGGCTGCGGTAGTTGTTATTGCTGTTTGTACCGTTTTAATGTGGGCTCTACAAGCTCCTCGATCGGACTGAGAGCCCGACGGTTCAGCAGAGGGAGTTTATGACGTGATGCCAGCGGTTTCTGAATTTGTTTCTAATTAGCTGGTGTGACACCATTTACCGTATTCGCTCAACCTCCGCCCTGCACTTAATGCACAGAAAAGTGGGCCGAGCTTTATGATGCTTTAACCACAGACCCCAAGAGGACTGCAATGGATCCTGGGTGTCGGTTGGAGACGCGAGGGTTTTGTGGGGGTGGCACTGGGGGGTATTGGGAGGATGTGACCAGGAGACGGGACGTGGGGTTTGTGGGGGGGTGTTCTGCGTTTCTGGTAAACCCAGCAGGAGCGTGGCGTTTCCCGGACAGGGAGTGGAGGGGCGGACTGACCGTGAGGAAGCGGGTTGAACAGTTAGCCTAAAGTCAAAACCGTGGTCAAGCGTGACCAAGATTTACTGCACGGGGCCGGCAGCTGGGGCCTCTGCGACATGTGCCACAGGGTGGTGACTTAATGCTGACTAACGGCTCCAGTGGTGGAGATCCTCGCAGATTGGACTCAAGAGCACGAAAAGCTGCTCCAGGCCCAGATTTAGTCGAGGAGTGGTGCAAGAATGTTTGCCTTAGTGACTGTGGTTGTTTATCTTCCCTAAACTGAGTGGGTGCGTGAATTATAGAAAGTGATGGTGCGGTCTGGTAGTTACTGGGTGCTGGAAGAGTGACGAGATCGAGCGTGTGGTTCTGACAGAGAGCTGTCAGAGCGGGTGTTGTCGGACCTCCTGAACCTATTTGAAGGAGGTAAACATTCCAGTAACTGATAATATTTACAAATATAGTATTCAGAATAATCAAAAATAAATCAAAAAAGCTGTTTACTGTGTGTTATTTTGTATTTATTCTTTTTAGTTTTATGTAGTATATTTAGTAATATTAATGTGAAAAAAAAGAAGAACTCAAACAATATTATTTTCGCAGATGGGAAAAAATAATAATAAAAGTACACAAAACAGCATTTTTCATGCCAGTTCACACATGACTTATTTGTCGTTGTATCTAAGAAATGTCCTGTTTGCCAGGTTTCCCTTTTACAGAAAGGATCCGGGATATAAGGGTTTATTGCTCAATGCTGCATCCCGCTCCACACTAATAAACACGCCTCCTCGTGCAGATTCATACTTTCACTGCCTCAGCTGCCATTTTACATATAAGAATTTAAACTGAAAATGAAATTACCAGAACATCCTAAATGATAGTATGGTGAATCGCAGCAGTGTGGTTTAATGTGCTCCTTCTTCCCAGGACCAAGCTAGTGTCCAAAGACACATTCTTTGTGGTCTGATTTGCTATGAACAGCACTGTGCAAAAGTCTTAGGCACCTATGCAAATTGTTTAAAGGCATTTTTCTCTGAATGTGACAAAGTGTCTTTTTGCCAGTAAAACTTTAGAATAAATGCAAACAAACAAGAAAGCAGTAAAAAGTATCAGGATTTGTTTTGTTTGTAAAATAGTTGATAATGTGTGAGCTGGTGAGGAGAACACGGGTTCAGTTCCAGATTCCTCCTCAGTTTCTCCAGCCATTGTTTGGATTTGTGAAATTCCATCAGCAGCTCCTGATTTTATTTAATGAAGGACTGATCGAGTCAAACCAGGTGTCTGATGGGAACTACAAGTAATAATGGACTTCACCAAGAACACACTGATATACTGAACATAACATCACTATTTACTGTGTAATGTTTTATTCTTTTTAGTTTCATTTAGTAATATTCATGTTTTAAAAACTCATCAGTTATTTTGTTCATCAGTTTTTAAATCTTTTTTTTTTCATAGGTTCCTAAGACTTTTCCACAGTGCTGTATACCTTTCAGAGTACCAACACTGCCACTGTGGTGGTTGCCTTAAAGGTACATCTCCGGTACCATTAGTTAGGGAATGCGAATGTACATAAATCTCATATTCCATGGCAGTTATGTTTAAATTGCATTGACTCCAAACACCTTGTCTGATTCCAGGCATTATTTTTCTTTTTCTAAAAGGTACAAATATGCTTCTTTCCTGTAGTAAAGTGAAAGTAGTGCCCCTTTACAACTAATTTAAAGTACATTATTGGACTTTAAAGACCATGTACATTTGAGGGTACGTTTTTAATGCTTTATACTTTAGGCGACTTAATTTAAAAAGACTGTACATTTTTATTCTGACAGTGTCCAGAGCAAACTAATACACAGCTTATGTGGGATGAAGTTTACTGGTGTGTCCTGTATTGCTCCTAAAAGCATGCAGCTATTTGTCTTTTACTTCACTACAGTGTAAAACGGAGCACTTTTAATTGCTGCTGTTTTTATCTGCCGGATTTTTTTTGCCGGTATGTTTAATATTGGGTGATTTTTATAAACCAAACAGTAGATCGACTGGGCTCTATTGTGTGTGTGTGTGTGTGTGTTTGTGGTTTAATGATGAAGAGATTCCTCAAAGGACACGTCTCCAGGCTAGACATCCTGTTTCTGCACTGATATCCCTTTGCTGTGTCTGGTTTGTGATTGTCTCTCTCTCTCGCTCTCTCCTGTTGACTCATCCGTCTACCCCGCAGTGCTACGCTAACGAGGCTTGTATGGGAGACAGGACCTGTGTCTAATGAGACCCCTGTCCCTGCAGAGACGCCAGACTAATGACCCTCCTGTCCTTAATACAACCACTCTCGCGGTGGGACGTCCCGCTTCAGCAATAAATGGCGCCACATTGGACCTCTTTGCACCCCCCGTTACGGCTCCTTCAGTCTCGTCCCCAAACGCTGGCCTCTTCTTTTTTGCATGAAACTCAACCACTAACATACACAGCTTAAAGATGCTGCGCATCAGCCCTGCGTGCACAGTTTATTTACAGAGAGAGCACGCGTTCACCATGGCTTTTTAAGGCTTTTCTATATTCTTTCTGGACCCCTAAACATGCTTTCTTTGTTATTGTTGCACAGGCTGGAATGTAAACTCAAGCAGAGATGCGATTCAATCTTTCCACCTCCAACCCTGCCCCGCAAGATGGAGGAGTTAATATTAAGATAGCCAGCCTGCTTTCAAATCACTGTATATAATTCTGCATATACTGACCATATAAGGAAGATGTCCACGAGTATCCAGACAGCTCTTCTATTGAGTGAGTTCACCCACTCGAAAGTGCCCCCATTGCTGATCCAGCCGTTGTTCAATCTCTATAGAAAACAACAGAACAGGCTCGGGAGGAGCCACTTTGGGATGAGTTGTAGTGGTTTTATGTTTTTGAGAACTAATCACCCATCGTCAGCATTTGACCTCACTTATGCTCCAATGGCTACACTCAAAGGCTCACAGTCATGTACCAACATCTTTTGGCCTTCCCAGAAGAGTTGGAGCCATTAGGGCATTATATAATCTCTGTAGAAAACAACTGACCAACAGAACAGGCTCTGGAGCAGTACTGTTGGTCAGTTGGAGTGGTGTTTGTGATCCATAAGTGATCATCCAACATCACCATTTGACCTCACTAAGGTCTGAATCAGGCGTTTTTCAGGCGTTCGTGGCGTCAGGTGAGCGCGGACTGAGCGCCGACCGTTTTTCTGCTCTTTGGAGCAAATCACAGCGTCCACACGGGCGTTCAGCCCCGGCGCTCGGTCGGCACAATTCTCTCCTCTTTCCATGACAGCATTTTCGACCAATCAGAAAGCAGTGATGCAGGCGCTCGTGTTTGGCTCTGGTACGGGTTGCTTTATTCGTAATGGAAAAACATTTGTTCACGGTACAGTGCGGTTCCTTGTGCCAGTGGAAAAGCGCCATAAGCGTGCATAACTGGGATTTCCAAATCCTCCCTCTCTCCACCCAGTCGCTCAGCACAGTGCCAGTCTCTGAGCTGACCTTACAGAATTAAACATTACTGTTCTCCTCCAAACGTGTTGAGGTGTTAAATGATGGCGGCAGTGCTTCATGTGCTACATTTCACTCTCCCAGTGTTGGTGGTGCCATATGGGAGACCCGGGTAGCAGGTGGGATTAGGGAATTACGTAAAAGAGGAATATATGACAGTGTATTTCATACAAAGTATTTTTCAGAGTATTTCTGCAGAATTTTCATTTTGACTTTTTTGACTTTATATTTTAAATTGTTCTTGTCTTTGTGTCTCTGTGACTGTGCAGTCGTAACATAAGCAGTTTTCTCTGGGATCGGTAAAGCTGTCTGAATCTGAGAAAAGCTGGGCAAAAATGAAGAAAAATTGATCAATCATTTTATTGGTAGAAACTAGAAATTGTGGTAAAAGCTGGTATACTTGAATAATGTCGCAAGTCACTGTGGGTAAAATCCTGTAGCGCAGTTCTCTGTAACTCGGACAGCAGAATGAAATCCTGTCTGTGTCTCTTTCAGGACCAGACCCTGTGGGCATGTCTGGCTGGCTTGGCCATGGCAAACAGGGAGCTTAACACAGCAGAGATAGCCTACGCAGCCATCGGAGAGGTACACTTTTACTTATAATGCTCGGAATTACTTTATTTTTGGTGAAAGTGGTTTGTTGTTTACGTATTCACAGATGAATGAAAACAAGCATCCCTTTAATTTTGCCTTTAAATTGCGTGTGTGTAATTCTCTTTTAATTTGTGTAGGTGGATAAGGTACAATATATAAACTTCATAAAAGATTTGCCCTCTAAAGAATCCTCACTGGCCCACATCCTGCTCTTCAGTGGACAAGCGCAAGAGGCTGAAGCGACACTACTACAGGCAGGCCTCATATACCAAGCCATTCAGATCCACATTAACCTCTACAACTGGGACAGGTCAGATGCTGTGTGTGTGTGTGTGTGTGTGTGGGCACGTGTGCATTTCTGTGTGTGTAGAAGCACCTATTCCTGGCTCACACTGCTGTCTCCTCAGAGCGCTGGAACTGGCAGTGAAGCACAAAACCCATGTGGACACTGTCCTTGCACACAGACAGAAGTATCTACAAGACTTTGGCAAAAAAGAGACCAACAAAAGATTCCTGCAGTACTCTGAAGGGGTAATCAAATTGAATAAATGAACTCTTTTGCATTTTTATGCTGTTGCTCTTATAGTAGAGATGACATCCCTGCACCAATGTTGTCGCCTAATACTGTATAGAACTGTACTGGAGGCAAAGTGGAACCTACTGATGGATCACATCAATCTTCATTACAGGCCAACGTGGCCCTGAAATACACTGCAAAAACTCCTGATCTAACCAAGACTTGCAATCTTATTTCTAGCCTAAAAAGTCTCCTTTATTTTGTTTTGAGAATAATATACTATATAAGAGAAGAAATGTAAGATTATTAAGATTGTTTTAAGATATTTTTTCCTATTTCAAGAAATCTCAGACTAGAAACAAGTGAAATTATCTGTCAGTGCAATAAGATATTTAAACTAGAAACAAGTGAAATCTAAATAATCTGACAAATCTGCACTTATATAGTATATTATTCTCAAAACAGGACCAAGAAGACTTTTTAGGCTAGAAATAAGATTGCAAGTCTTGGTTATATCAGGAGTTTTTGCAGTGTAGACACTATATTACTTACATATTTTATCTACATTAATACATTAGTACATGTAATGAGGTTCAGTCTTCCAACTCCTGTATCATTACTGGTGTTACACCGATATTGATACTGAATTAGTATTAGTTCTAGTTGATGGGCCCCAAATAACGTAGCACAGTCTCTCATTGCACATTATCTCACACCAGTATCGTTGGTGATATACCTGCTGAAATTGTTCTGTATACAGTGAACCCCCACTTATTACGTTCCAAGAGCACCCGCGTATAGTAAAAAACCATGAATATGTGATTTTTAAAAAATGCCTAAAAATGCCTATTTTTTTTAGTGTACACCCTAAATAAGCCCCCAAATACGCTCCCAAAACACTTTAATTTCATTTTAAACTCAGCTTAATACTTTACCCTTAAAGAAAATGTAAAGGTAAACCCGTATTCCTACTGTACAGTTTACACTGAACTCCTGCAGTACTAGAATGTAAAATACTGATGTTACTCCTATATAGACTGTACTGTAATTCATACACAGGCTTTTTCTTTGGTATGCGCTGTCGTTTTCTTTGGTATGAGCAGGTAAATACAGTAATAAATGAATTTAATGTACAGTAATAAAAATACAGGTTTTTAAGAAGAACACAGTGAAGAACACGAGAACACTCGAGACGCTCCACGGGGGAAATTCTTGACTGTGACTACCAGAGATGCGTCACAGGGCAGCAGCCAGTCAGCAGCAGGGAGAAATAAATAACGTTCTTGGATTGGCTACTTTCAAACCTCCCATCTCTGAGTACAGTTGACTGTCCGGGCCTCGTCCGCCACGCCCCCTCGTCCTCGTGCTGGTTGTTTATGTTTGGGCGTGCCGCTGAGCAGCAGAGGTTCATTCTGTTCAGGTGTTTAATTGCCCAGACACAAACAACCAGGACGAGGACAAGGGGGCGTGGCGGACGAGGCCCAGACGTCACAAAAGCAAAAAAGGAGGTCACACAATTATTAGTTCAGTTCTTAGAAAGAATCCGCGTGAGACTGATGTTGCGACTGCTGAACCGCGATTAAGCGGAGTTTACTGTATAAGCTTAGCCCTGCCTCAAATAAAAGCTCATATGACATACAAACAATGTAAACATGCTAACACTTTATCCCCAAAGCCTAGTTAAAAGTGGGGTATTCCATCAAAATAAGCCACTGTTCTTTCTTAAGGTTTTAGTAGAATATTCGTTTTGGAGTAGAGCCTGTTGCTTTAAAGAAATATATTTGTTTAAAGGAGCATGCTCCCCTCCAAAATGAAAATGAAGAGAACAGCAAAACACACCGATGCCGAGCTCAGCCAGTTGGAAGGTTTTTCATCAGATAAAATACAGCCGGTGTTTTATTTCATACTCCAGTATATTACTTTTAAATGAAAATGTGATATAATGTCAGTAATAAGTATACATGACCGAAATTGTGTAGTCCTCCTTATGTTACTGATACAATCGTTGATCAGTAGTACAGAACAAATGCACTTTGAAAGTAATCATTCCAGCTCTGCTGTTGTTGCCCATTGTGTGTTCGAGCATGACGCACATTTGTGTGTTTGTGTGTAGGTGGAGGTGGACTGGGAGAAGATCCAGGCCAAGATTGAGATGGAGCTGGCCAAAGAGAGGGAGCGAGCAGCAAACCCGTCTGTCAGGAGCAGCATGACCTCTCGCCGCTGAGCAATTCCAAGGTTTCTTTGCAGGACTTTATCCTGCTATTGGACACCCGCTGCAGTAAACCGAATCAGACTGAGCTGGGTTACGCCACTGGCTAATTCAGAGATGCCTTACATTTACTACATCCACCTTGAGAACGTGAATATTAATGGGAGATTAATATATATATATACACACACAGAACTGTGCAAAAGTCTTTGGCACATGAGTTAAGTTTGTGTTAAAACACTAAAATTACAGTGAATAAATGAGGTGTGTTGCTTATGGAATTTTATAAATCCACACAATGATTAGAGGCATAGATCAGAAATCTGGAACCGAACCTTCTTATAACCTTATCAAATACTTTTAGAAAAAAAAGAAATCTTTCTTGTTTGTTTGCTTTTTTATATATATAAACACACACGTATAATAAAAGGAAATGGGAAGTCAGTGTGATATTGAATAGAAAGTAAATATGTTTATCTCTCCGTTGTGCATATTTATCTCATGTAAATAATGGTACAACAATTAAACGTTCATAAGTTACTTTTGTAAAACTTTAAATTTTAATGAAGTCTTATTCATTGAAAGAGGGTATGATGCACCAAAGCTATTGATGAAACCATCAAATCGAGTTCCCTTGACCTGCGTTTGCAGTGATGGAGAGGGTGAATGAACAGAAGCAGCGTTTCCTGGTTCCTCCTCAGTGTGGTTGTTTGAAATGTGCTGGCCGTGCAGCTACGCCCCCAGGCAGCGCGCCAGCCCTTCGGCCCGCCGTTACACCCAATCCATCTCCTCTCTCCTTCGCTCGCTCATTTTCTCCTCCCTTCATCTCCTAATCTCTCCATCTTTTCTCTCCCGCTTTCACCAGCTCTATTGTCCACCCGTCTCTGTTCCATCCGAGAACTGCTCTCCAGCTCTGCTTCCTCTCCTCTCTTGCTCTCATTTATTTTTCTATGTCGAGGTCCCTTTCTCACATCTTTTTTTTTTTTTCCTCTTATAGTTTCATTTTCTCCTCTCTTTGTGGGTGTCTCGGCCTTGAAACGCAAAGAGATCGCTCTCTTGACAAGTACTTAGACAATCCATGACATTTAAAACTAATGGCTTCCTTCAGGACCATCGTTTCAATTGAATTACAGTGAAGCATCCGCGGTCTGTCCTGTGCTCCAGACGCTGTCATCAAGCCTGGTCACTTCCGAGATGATCGCAGTGGGACAGGGGAGGGAGAATGTGATTGTGAATGACACATAACCTCAAGTGTTCCATTGCTTTTGTAGGACTGTTTTGCAAAGTGAAGAAAAGAAGCTTTGGACATTAGTTTAAATATATGCTTTCCATATGGACGGATTCCTGTGCCAAAAAAGTAGTCCCACAAGTAAGTAGGAACAGAAAGTCTAAAGAGAAGAGGATTGGGACCTTGTCTGTAATTGGTCAAAAGGATATGCTCTTCATATTTGCAGTCCCAAAAAAGTGGTGAATCCCTACTCGCACATTAGTATTGTTATATATTCGAGGACTATTTAGTTTACTGTGTAATTGTAAGAACGCTGGACTCTTTCTCATCAGCCTTTATTTACCTGTCACACAAACAAGCCTGTAGCTGCTTGAGTGAGCCTTCATATTTGCATTAGTACAAACAGCTATAATGTTCTGGAAAGGGCTGAGGACCTGGCTACTCTACACATTCATTCTTGGTCCATGATTGCAGTAACCTGCAGTTAGTGGGGACTGTTTTTGCCTGCAGTAAACACACTGAGGGTGCAAGGCTGTTTTTACACTTCATCAGACAGTCTGATCAATTTCATTTACAGCAGAAAAACAGTTTATAGTTGTCTTTTATTGGATGGGCCCAGGTGGGTTTATTGGTCTTTTATGAAATTATGGAAAGGCAAATAAAAAAAAAAAACATAAAATATATAAAATCCAGGAAGCTCTTAGATTTACAGTGATGGGAGGTCACCACTGAAAGTCATTTGGTGGTGTGAAGGGCAGGAGGACCTCCGGATGCTCTGTTCTCAACACGGTGGTTTTTATGTGCTTTAGTCAAATAATTTGTATTAGTGTTCTAAACACTTAAGTTTGGGGAAAAAAAACCCACACTGATCTCTGGCTGCCAAAGATGTTCAAAAACAGATTTTTTTTATGTAACCAGATATTAGTATGTAACCACTTAAGAATTAAGGTCACATTATAGAAAGATTTTTTAAACTCTTAATACCAACACTTAAATTAAAGGGATATTAAAGCCTAGCATGCTAGCATGACATATAGTGAGTAATTGTAGACATCAGGGTAAAAAAAAGTTATACTAGTTGTCTGTAAGTTTCATGCACCATGCACTTAACCTTGATTTCTTATCTTTAACGTCATTCGGACCTTCAGCCAAGCTTGTTCCGTACACCATCTACCTCTCTTTCCGAGTTTCTTCTGGATACCAGTACATGGTAGTAGGACCTTAGAAGTTCACTTAAAACCATCAAAGTTAACAAGACTAAGAATATCAGAGGCCTTAATGCACAAATGATGGAATGTCCTTTTAAACACTAGGTCAATGAGAAATTGTCCCAGTTTCTGCAGAAACTAAACATACAGGCCCCGTTGGACCTCTGAATTCGGCAGAAGCAGGTTTTCTTGGAGCGAAAAGACTCCGAGCTCCAACAGTTTGTGGATGATGGTGGGTTTAAGTGAGCGCAACCCACAGCAGAATTTGTCACATTAAAGTGCAAGGTGAGCGATATTTTAAAACCTCTTTAAAAGCACATTTAGAGGGCCATCTCCAGGCTCCAAAACAGCTGTTCCACCTCAGGCAGCAACCTGGCAAAAATAGGTCCTCTAATGGGTCGTAATGCCCATTGATCTGAGCTCACTTTTGGTTCAGTTTGGCCAGCAAAAGGCATATTGAATAACTGCAGCGTTGGCACAAATTCTGCATTTACAAAGGAAGATATGGATCACATCGTATACCTGCAAAGACAACTTTAAAGTCAGCAACATGTATAGATCTCGCAACCCGAGAACTGTATAGGCAAGTAATGCGTTTATGTTACGTAGTGCATCACTGGCTTGTTACCATGGAGGGTTTAATGCAAACTTTGCAATTGCTGGATCATAAAAGGACCTGGAAATTACAGTCGGATGAACTACTCCAGTTTGGTGGTTTAAAGGGGAGTTCCACCGATTTAAAAAAAAAATCACTTTTTCAGTGGTTGTTCAGGGTTTGGTGTAAAATAACTCATTTAAGAGAAACGTACTGATTACTGTGGCGGTGAATGGAACCAAATGTCTCCAACAAAAATGCAGCAGTTTTATTCACTATTGACCCCTAGTGAAGCTCCACTTGTCTTTATATGGATGTTAATGGTGGTTAAACAGTGGCAAATCTAAACTATACCAGTTTCCTTTGGGGACTATTTTGCCTCACAGTGCCTCAAAACATACATTTGGGCGTATATTATATTATATATTACACATGCCTTTATTCAGTTTTTAATACCAAGGTGAGCTATTTTGCCATTTTATTCACTATCGAACCCACGTTCGAAGGTTCACGTGTCTCTGAATGATGATGATGGGAAAAAAAAGATATCTGAATTAAATCATTATTCTCAGTATCAATATTTTGCCTCATAATGCATCGAAACATACATCTAGGCTTAAATTACATTGTATTACATACGCCTTTATTCATTCTTTAACACAGAGGTGGGCTACTTTAAGTGGGCTTTCATCCTTCTCAGTCTTACACCATTTACTTTGCCTGATTAAACATTGATGCTAGAAGAAACTGAATAGTCCTGGCCTGAATCCCAGTTGTGCAGTCACTAGTTCAACCTTTAGATAGCTCCCAGTAATATTTTGATCTTTGTTTTTTTTTTATGTCCTTCAAAAATTGAGCGTGACTGTTTTCCAGCTTCAGTAGCTGTTTTGGTGTAGAAGAAAAAATAATGTTTTGCATTAATACACCATTTGCAAAGTCATTTAAGACCAAACTGAGCTGATTTTTATTTCGGGGATGTACTTCCATACAGGGATTCCCCTCAAACCTGGGCCTTTAGCAGAGATCTGCAGAGCTTAGCTCTTCTTCACTTGCAGGTGTCTTCAGAGGACCTTGATCAGGTGGGTTAGATCTGGGAGACTGACGTCCAGCCGCTGACCTGAAGTATTGGATTCAGGCTCTTGCTGCATACTGTCCAAATGTCAAAGACCACCGTTCTCCCCCATTTCATTTCCAGTCAAAACGGTCATGTAGAAAACACATTTTCTCCCAGCAATTTTTTGTGAATTTTTACAGCATTTTTGAATGCTTTTTTTTTTTTGGTTGTGTTTTTATAATAAATGCATTTTCAGACTTTCAGACTCCCATTTAACCCTTTGACCCTTATTCATATTACAACCCTGCAAGACCTGGTAGACCTCCAAATCTTAAAGCTGCTCTTTCAGGAGAAAATCCAGTTTCACTCTGGTTTCAGTCTCCGTCCCTACAGTTGATTTTCCATCCTTCATCTTTGAGAAGACGTTTCAACACTTACGAGTCTGAAAAGATGTGCAGCTGCTCAAGAAGCCGTCACTGAGAAAAGGAACCAGACGGAATAAGTGTGGTGATGTTCAGTGTAACTATCTGTAGAAGTCTTGTTTATACTGCCTTTTAATTATGTTTTACAGAAGAAATTGCAACCTTTCTTTGCTTAAACATGTTGAGGTTCAGGGTTGTGATAGAACCCAGAGTTTGAAAGGAGAAGCTTGTGGTGACATAAGTGATAAAGGTACCATGGTATCATATCTCCTCACCTCTCACCTGCTGCTCCAGCCTCCACAAAGAGCAGCTTTTAGACTTCTAGAGCCAAGAGGACGGTTTCCCTCTGATAGCTTTCAGTAGAAATAGACCCCTGTGAGCCAGTGGGACAGAACCCTGTCTCCTGTCCCGAATAATCAAGATGTTCTTAAAGTCCTCTTACCTGGTGGACCAGGTTTCTGTCAAACCAGGTTGAGCATTTTTGCCTTTTTTGTTCCTTTTTCCATCAAACTGAGGCCGTGTTGATTCCAGAGCCTTTATTTTGTCCCTCAGGTGTGCAGGGCTGAAATGGGGCTACAGATGCATAGAAGAGTTGCGCACAGTGATGCAAAACGTCCTGCATGTAATGCATGTGGCAAGCAGTCGCCTCGCCTATAGCTAAAACTAAAACACTGCAAAACAGCTCAGACGTTTCACCCTCGAGGGGCTGAAAATTCTACCTTTTTTTCCAGTTTTTAACCCCACAAAAAAACTGGAAACCACAGAAACAGACAGTCCTTCCTCCTGTAAAATAATGGCAGCAAACTGTAAACAAAAAGTCTTTTTCTGTCCACACAAATTTCATTCACAGACATGCCTGGGACATTTTCTACACTAAAAGTCGACGTCGCAAACAAAAATAAACAGTTCTACTCACAACTTTGCTGCCAGGCATTTTAGTGACATTTTTACAGTGTTTTTACTGTAAAAATCCTGCAATTTTTTGCCTATATAGTAAATGCATTTTCAGACTTTCAGATTCTCATTTAACCCTTTAACTCTTATTTGCTTTGGTGGAGTTCAACTTCACTGATCTCCTGTACTAGATTGTTGCATCTTTTACAGTTTTAATGTGAAAAACAACAGAACTGCAAAAAGGTTACACAGAAAATTTGAGCATTTGACATTTTTGTGGCGAAGATTTCATTTTGTGGTGTGGTGACTTTCAGTGTAACTGATTTTATAGAAGTCTAACGTTTATACTGGCTTTGTTTCGTATTTGCTTCTTGACTTTTTACTAGAATTTTTGCAGGATTTTTTTTTACAGAAACATTGTAAATTGTATCATTAACTGTTAAAATCCAGTGGAAATGTACAGTTGGTAAACTTCGAGTTCTTTAAAGTGAATCGGGCAGTCTCACTGTTTAAAAGAACAAATGAATGTAAAATTGACTGTAAATTGTGTACAGGTGACGTTTCTCCAAGATTTTTTATTATTATTATTATTATTATTATTATTGTTATTATTATTATTATTATTATTATTGTTGTTGTTGTTGTCGTTATTATTCTTATTAGTAGTAGTAACCTACTAGTACTGTGGATGATGATACTGTTGCTGTTGTTATTATTATTATTATTATTATTATTATTATGAATTATCTGCAGTGTCCCTCTCTCAGCTCAGCTCTGTCCATCACACAGAGTTCCTCGAGCTCCTGGTTGTCCGTCTGTCCTCGCGGGGTGTCCCCGCGGGCCCCAGCAGGTTCTCCTGCGAGCGGCGCCCCCCGAGCCCCGCGTCCTCCTCCTCCGCCTCCTGCACGCTCTCCTCGTAGGTGGGCAGGTGTTTGACCTCCTCGTAGTTGGGGAGACGCGGCGGCGGCGCGGGCCACACGAGCTCCGCTCCTCCTCCGGGCTCGAGCGGCGGCGGCGGGGGCGTCAGCAGCGTGTCCTGTGAGGCGCGCGCCCTCTCGCGCCGCCCGCGCGGCCTCGGACACACCACGCGCTGCACGAAGTATCCCATGGCGAAGAGCAGCAGCAGGATCAGCACGCCCGACAGCTTCCGCGCGAGCCAGCCCGCGCCGTCCAAGAACGCGCGCGCCGCCGCGTCTCCGCTGGCGCTGTCGTTCCCGCGCACGCAGCAGCGCTCGTGCTCGCCGCATCGTACGCCGCCGCAGTCGCGCGACGCCTGGCAGACACGCAGCGCGAGCGACGCCAGGACCGCGAGGCGCGCGCCCATTCCGAATCCCCTCTGGAAGGTGAACAAGTCCCGCGTGCGTCCGTGCGTGTGCGCGTGCTCTCAGTGTCCGGTCATGCTGCTGTTCTCTCTCGCCCGGCTCCTGGCGCGAGCTCCGGTCACCGTCTGCCTGTCGGGCTCTCGCGCTCCCCGAGCTGCAGAACTCGTCCTGTCATTGTGCAGAGACGCGGCGCGTGCCTCTGCGCCCTCCCGGTTCTCCTCGCGCCGTCCCGTCCCGTCCCGTCCCGCGCACAGCGCGAGGAGGGGCTACGTCAGAGCCACTGTCTTAAAAATGCATGCGCGGCGGCGCGTGCTCCTGTGCCAGCAGACCCCTACGTTAAGACGCGGCGCACGCGCACACGCGCGCACCGGAGAATCACGCACGAGACGGGAGATTCCACTTAATAGAAGCAGATCAGGACTTAACGCCTCATCAGTGCGCGCGCTCCTCTCTCCGCTCTCATTCGCTACACACGTGCAGGTTTAGAGCTTTAGCATACACACACATTCAAATACACACACACACACACACACACACACACACACTCACAGACATCACCTCAACACAGAACACCCAGCGTACACAGACGGTGGGATGAATTTGGGGGTCTGAGCCCCCATTTTACCCTTCCACTTACAGAAAGGGTGGTAGTTGTGTGTGTTTGTGTGTTTGTGTTTGTCTGTGTGTATGTGTTTGTGTGTGTATGTGTGTGTGTATGTGTGTGTGTGTGTTTGTGTGTTTGTGTGCATGTGTGTGTGTGTGCATCTGCGTGATTGTGTGTGTGTGTGTGTGTGTGAGTGAGTGTTTGTGTGTGTGTGTGTGTGTATGCATGTGTATATGAGTGTGTGTGTGTGTGTGTGTGAGTGTTTGTGTGTGTGTGTGTGTGTGAGTGTGTATGCATGTGTATATGAGTGTGTGTGTGTGTGTGTGTGAGTGTGTATGCATGTGTATATGAGTGTGTGTGTGTGTGTGTGTGTGTGTGTGTGTTTGTGCACTCAGTATGAAAGCCTGATCGCAGAAGCAAAGTTAAGCTGTCCCATATTAACTCTGAAAGTCCCAAGACAAAAGGTTTAGGGGTGTGGCGGGTGTGGTTGTTGGGGTGGATGAAGGGCGGTGGCTGGGGTTGGCAGGTGTGGGCAAAACCATTTTTGTGCGCTGGGGGGTGGCAGACTCGCTGGGGGAGATGCCAGGGACAGGAGGTGTGGACCTGTTCTCAACAGTGAAGATGCACTCATGATGCATGATAAGAGTGCCCCGCGCCCCTTTCCCAGACGTTTACCTGGCGTGCCTGTCCTGACCGGCCACTCAAGTAGCATTACTTTTGCACAGGCCACGTTTTACGGTTTATTTCTTCATATGTTGAATTCATATCCTGTGGACTGGAGACCTGTGATGGGATGAGATCCACCCCTGTTAGGATCAGTAGTTCAGATAATGGGTGGATGAATCATGGATGAATTAAGGTACTGAGGGATGGATTGTAAAGTGGCAGGCACCCTTATCCAGAGTCATTAGTTACAGGGACAGTCCCCCTAGAGACACTGAGGGTTAAGTGTCTTGCTCGAGGACACAGTGGTAGAAAGTGGGGGCTTGATCCTGCAACTTTGTGGTCCTCGGGTTCACAGGCGAGTGTTTTTTTCCACTAGGTTACTACCACCCCTTACAGGCATTGAGGGTTGGATGGAGGAATGAATGGATTGAGGGGTGACTGGATGGAGGGATGGATGTATGTATGTATGTATGGATGGATGGATAGATAAAGGGATGGAGGAATGGGTAGATGGAGAGATGTGTGAATAAATGGGTGAATGGAGAGATGGAGGAATGGGTGGATAGATGGATGTATGGACTGATAGATGGAGGGATTGAAGAAGTGATAGATGGATAGAGAGTTGGATGGAGAAATGAATGGTTTGAGGGGTGGATGGAGGGATATATGGATGGGTGGATGGTGAGATTGGGGGAGGAATGAAGGGTGGATGGATGGAAGAATGGAAGGATGGATGAAGTATTAAATCAATCAAACAAACAGTCAATGTACTTAAAAGGCTGCAGAAGTGCGTCCTCAGAGGAGGCTGTTCGATTGGACCTTGAACAAAAACACGTCATTTCACTTTTCGTTTCAATGTGAATGAAACATTTCGTAGACAGCTGCATATTTCTGACCAAAAACTTGCAGTTAAATTTGCTGTGCAGTCAGTGCTAAACTGCAAAAACATTGTTAGAATATTTAGATTCATTTAAAATTCATTTAAGCTAAAATTCATTCAGCAGCAAGAAAATTAAGAAAACCAAAACTGCAGTGTAATGCAATGTCATTGTTTTAGATTACTGTATTTACAGCGTAATTAATGAAATAAAGCCAAATAAAAATTTCATGCCTCTGCATGTCATGACGCTATTATGAGTTATTTCGTAACTATGAAATAAATAGCAAACAGGTTGCTTAGAATTATTTTATATTTTACAGCAGATATATGACATAATGTGAGGTCATACTTTCTTATTGAGTAATTTGTACATCTGTGAGTTGTATATTAGGCTTATTTTATCATTATGAAAAAACAATAATGCTGAAATGTTTTATTTTGCATGAATTGTACTGTTGGATGCCCCTATCTATGCTCCGCCTACTGCATTCTTTTATAGCAACTGTTGCTAGGGTGGACTAACTTCAGCTAATAGTAGCTGGTGATACAGGCTGACTCGGCGGAACCTTCCAACCAGATTAAAAAAAACAAAAAAAACAATTATAAACCAAAGGCTTCTCCTGAAAGAACAAATTTGGAGTTTAAAATTGGGTTATTTTGACTAAATCAGGCGTGTTGCTCTCAACACCATAAGCAATTCCAAATCCATAGTTCATTTATTAAGTCTAGGACTGAGCGGGTCTGTTCGGCGGCTCCTTGCTTTCTTTTTTTTTCTCTTATTTCTGTTCGAAGAGGCTCCAGTCGATACTCCCATCTCATAAACAGAGCTGATGCACAACTCTGCGAATTCGATTATGGGAGCATTATGCTGTAAAATACACTGGAACCAAATCAAAGCAGCCAGCCTAATTTGCGCCGGATCAAATTTCTGGCAGCAATTTTTTCCAATGACCGAAACATGATACACGCAGCATCATCACATGTCACAAAACTAATAACACCCATCAGCCACAACATTAAAACCACTGGCAAGTGAAGTGAAAAAACACTGATGAACTCATTCCAGTGGCTTCTGTTGAAAGGTGGGCAGTATGAGGGAGTGAGTGAACGGTTATTAAAGTCGATGTCAGAAGCAGGAAAAAAAAAAGGTCTTGTGGGGGGTTTCTGGTGTCCAGTGCTCAGAACCTACCAAATGTGCTCCAAGGAAGGAGAACCGGAAAACCAGCGACAGGATCCTGGACCCCCGAGGTTCGCTGATGGTCGTGCGGTCGGATGGCTTGATCCCACAGAAACTCTGATAGAAAAGGGTCAGAGCACACAGTGCAGCGCCCCCTGCTGCTTTTGAGCTGTGTTGCTGCAGACCAGTCAGAGTGCCCATGCTGACGCCTGTCCATCACCAAAAGCTCCCTCATTGGACATCAGAACTGGACCATGAAGCAGTGGAGGAAGGTGATGTGGTCTGATGAATCACGTTTTCTTCTGGAGAAGAGAAGGACCAGGATGCACTATGAGAAGGCAGCGAGGCGGTGGAGGCAGTGTGATGCTCTGGGTGATGTTCTGCTGGAGACCTTTGGGACCTGCAGTCATATGAACATTTTTTGACACCTAAACACTGCAGACAGAAGTTCAGCCCTTCATGGAGAAGTTCAGCCCTTTGTGTTCCCTAAAGGCAGTTCCTCTCTCAGCAGGATGACGCCACACTGCAAACACTGTTCAGGAACCGTTTGAGGAACATCACAAAGAGCTCAGGGTGCCTTCAGATTCTCCTGATCTCAATCTGATCAAGCATCTCTGGGACGTGTTGGACAAACTGGTCTGATCCAGGGACGTGAAGGATCTGCTGCTGGTAGAGAAGCACAGCGCCTTCAGAGGCTTTGTGGAGTCCTCAAGGGATCAGAGCAGTTTCGGTGGGACAAAGGGGACCTGCTCGATATTACGCAGGTGGTTTTAATGTTATGGCTGATTGATGTGTGTATTGGTTGCTTGACGGTTGAGTTAACGTTAAACCTCCCATAATTTGCATTTTTACTCGAGAAAAAGAGAGTTTTCTTGCATCCAAAAGCTGAAATCCCACCAGCCCGTCTCAAAACACGTATAACCTCCACGTGCTGCTTCTCCTTTCTCCAATCGGTCCTCTTCTCTCCGGAGGCCGACTGTATTTCAGGCCCTAATTGAACAGTCTTCTCCATTTGTTTTCTTCTTTTACTGGAAAGAAGAAATTACTGCTCCCAGTCCTAATGGTAGAAACCACAAGTGATGCTTGCGGGTTGTTTTGGAACCGAACGCTCAGGGCAAATGTGTTCACGCCCACTGAGGGTGGAATAAGTCTCTGGATGTTACTCTGGAGACAAATGCTCTATTCAGAAAAGCGTCTTCACCCCGGTGAAAGAGATCCGTCTGCACCAGGCCTCGGTCGTAAACGCGCAGGTGGCGTCCGCAGGTGACGGTTAGTGCCTGGGAATAGATTTCAGCCGAAAGCTTTAGGGATAGGCTTGGTTTAACTCTGTGTAAGGCCCTGTTTGTACTGTGTCTCCTGCGCCGAGCTCACTGGTGTTTTTTTTTATATACCATTGTACCGCCATCTGCATCGTGTTTATATTCTGGATTACTTCACATACAGGCAGGCTTATAATTGGTTTCTTTTTTTTTTTTTGACTGGTCTTTACATTGTGCCTGTTTCTTTACAGAATAGCAAACATGTCAAAGGTGAACTTCACAATGTTTTCAAAATTTCTGCACAATTAGGTGCTGAAGATGTTTAAGACAAACGTTCGAGTGGCGTCACACTGTTTCTATACAGAATCGCTAGGACAAGATATAACCGGCAAACAAAAATGTTACTGGTGAATTTCGCTCATTTTTCAATATTTCTGCACAAGTCTTTTAGACGTTTAAGACAAATGTTCGGGTGACGTCCGCAGGTGGCGGTTTAATATCTGGAAATAAATTTGGCCAAAATCTTTAGGAATCGCTCTGACCGGGACAATTATTTTCAACAATACTCTTAAGGCCCTGTGCTGTTTTAACAGTCCGAAAAACACATTGCGGTGCTTTTCATGTGCCATTTATCTGCTGTTCATATTCTGTTCATATCCTGGATCATTTCTCGTAATTAAGGCTTACATTGGGTCACAGTGTGCCTTTTTCTATACAGAATCGCTAGTACAAGAAATAACAAGCAAACATGTTAAAGGTGAATTTCACTCATTTTTCAAAAATCCAGACGTTTGTCTCTAAAATCTCCCTCACAGAAAGTTATTCCATGAACATGGTTATGGTTTCGCCACCTGACACCTGAGACGTTGTTTTACCAGGATTTTGACTGAATGTTTTTGCCTTATACCAAATGCTGATTCATGGCAAAAAAGTCAAATGTGCATGTATTGAGATTCTATGACACTGGGGCTCACTCTTAACACTAATAATTTCCACTTTTTAAAAGAAAAAAAACATCTGTGTTATCAATATAGCAGAGACTAGTATCACTGCTGAGTAACAGGCGATATATTGTGCAGCTCTAGTTCCGTTTTATCAAATGAAGACCAGCAGGCCGTTTGCGTGGGGGTGATCTCCCAGTCTAATAAAACGCAAGGCCTGCATCGCATAATAACCCGGCTAGAGAAAGTAATGGGAATTTGAGAAAAAAAAAAAAAGATCAGCTATTTCACACCCACGGACTTCCTCCTCTCCAATGGGACGGAGCGGCCTGTACACGCCTGCTCCGAGATATATGAGCCATGACAGGATGATTAGACAGTGACAGGCCTTCTTTTGAAGAGAAAGGACTAAAGTCTCCCTTTTCCCTCCCTCCTCTGGCCAGAAAACACCATGTTCATATCTGGGCTGGGTGGGAAGTGGAGAGTCTGTGCTGTTTAATGTTTTTTTTGTTGTTTTTTTAATATAATAAATCCTCTAATGTTGCTGCTGAGGTGGTTGCATCAGACTGCTTCAGTCGGCTGCTTTCACGCCCTTCGTCTTTCATACGGGAGCGGGGAGGAGGGTGCGATGGTGAAACGGAGGTTGTGGGTTTTGGATGTGAGGTTACCCCTGGCAGCTCGAGTATAATGGAAGAGGCCGCTAGCTTCAGCACACTCTGGGTGACCTCAGAAAAGAGCTTTGGTCTGGTTGAGTAACTTAACAGCACTTTTTCTGACACACCACACATCCGACAGGCTCCACATAACCCTTCTAATCAGAATCAGAGAACTTTATTGATCTCAGGGGAACCTGCTTATATTTCGACCGCACAGACACTCAGAGACAAGAACAATATAAAACATGTCCAATTGAAACTGCAGAAAATACTCTCTACCAAAGACACTGCGCTATATACACAAACAGGGTATAAATACCGTGCATAAGTAATTTACAATTTGTAATTGCAAGTAATAGATACCAGTAGTAGATCATTAATGCTGACATAAGTGGAGATATTTCACAAGACTATTGTACATCATAATATAGAACATAACAGTGACATCATAGTAAGAAACGAAGAAATCAGGTTAAGTAGTGCACAGCTTGTCTAATCTCCATAAAAATCTACTGCCACTAGAATGGGATGCCTGAAGTCATCATGCCCACTTCCAAGCATCATCTAAAGGGCTGTTAAGCCCTCTAGCATTGGACTGTAGAGTTCTCTGGAGTGATGGAGCTCCATCTGTTCTTACTGGGTTCAATTTCCTATTGGGTTTAAATCATTATCATTATGTGCATTATAATCTTATTACCATGTCCAATCTTGTGCAGTTTTCTTATCGGGTGCTAAAACATTATCATGATGTGCAATATCTTATGTGCAATAGTCTTGCCATGTGCAAAATCATGTGCAGTTTTCTTTTTGGGTGCTAAATCGTTCCACTATGTGCAAAATCTTATTGTTGTTATTATTACATATAATAGTCTTACCATGTGAAATATCACTACTTATGTCACTACTACTGATATACTACTGATCTCTATTGCAGCAATAACAGACTCCTAGAATTACTTACTAGTAATTCACTTAGCTCTAACTTATTTATCTATAGTATTTATACCCCTGCATTTGTGTATATAGCAGAGTGTACTTTCATATCTCTGTATGTCTGTGGCGTTGACGGGGATCGATAAAGTTTAATGCTCCTGATTCTGATCTAGTACCTTTGGGATGAGCTGGAGTGGTGTTTGAGAAACAGAACTACATGTAACCATCCAACACAAGTACCTGACCTCCCTAATGCTGTTGTGCTCGCAATCAAATCTTCACAGCAATGTTCCTCCATCAAATATCCTTCCTAGAAGAGCAGAGGCTTCCAAGTGTCTGAGGAACTAGTTCTCCGTGTGAAGGGTTTTAGTTTCGGAAGTGTGAGGAACTCTGTAAGTTGGAGACTTACATACGCATACAAAAAGCTAGCAAACATATTTTTAAAAGTGCTACTATCCAAATGTTAGCCACTTTATTGGCAGACTCTGAGGAAAATAAAATATTTTTAAATATTTTTGCGCAGTGCTGTATGAAGAGGACAGAAAAGATTCATCACCAGTATCAGTAAACTGT
>JBBIGA010000040.1:27004106-27020017 GCA_037576975.1 Alestes dentex | reverse complement strand
CCAGCACACACACACACAACCAACACACACACACACACAACCAACACACACACACACAACCAACACACACACACACACACACACACACACACACACACAGAGTACATGTCTCTCTGAAGGACTGAAGGTCAGTTTTTAATTTTTTCAGTTTTTCTGTCATGAGGGAAAATCCAGCAGCTCTTTAACAATTAAAGATGAATAAACCAACAGAAACGGCCTAAAATAAGAAAAGTAAACCTATAAAATAAGAATCTTCTTACATTAACATACATTAAAGCTGTTTACAGTTTCAGAGAGACAAGCTTTACAGTACAGAAGACAAAAGTTCATCAGTTTAAGTGTTCCTACTTTTAAACACACACACTGGTGTTACTATATTAGTGAGTAACACACACACACTCATACACACCCATATACACACACACACACACATATACACACATACACACACATATACACACACACATACACACCCATATACACACACATACACACATATACACACCCATATACACACACACACACACATACACACCCATATACACACACACACACACACACACATATACACACACACACACCCCCATATACACACATACACACCCATATACACACACATACACACCCATATACACACACACACACACACACACACACATACACACACACACACACACACACACACACACACAAACACACACACACAGCTCTTTTCTCACACAAACACACCGAACGCATTACAGCTGTAACTGCAGAGGCTGCCAATTTTTTTTTTAAAGAAGCTACCGTCATAATTCTCTCTTTATTCAGAAACTGGCAGCCTGTAGCATCCGGAAAAAAGGCACCCTCTTCACTATTCCCTTCATTAGACGATCAGGACCTTGTAAAACACAAGGGAATGGAGGTAATTTGTTCTTACGTTTGCACTGTTACTACTGTTCTTTTGTAAACTCTGTGTTGTCTGTCTTTATTCCTCTTGTTGCATTGAGCATGTTTAGGACAAAAGAGTTTCCCTCGGGATGAGTAAAGTTCTTTCTTATCTTACCTTAACTGGCAAATTCCATCCACTCTTCATACTCTCTGCATAATGAAGTGGATAAGATGTAAACAAGAGTAGTTCAGAGTGGGTTTGGTGTGAAACCCTCCCACTCATGAGTGTTCACAGCGGTGGTGAATGGAACCAGACGTCTGCCTCTAAAAGCTCCCTCACAGGAAGTTATTCCGTGAAATGGTTATGGTTGCGCCGAGTTGTTTTCTCGGTTTTGAGAAGCTTTTAGCCTAAAACGAAACCGTTCCTGGTGGAGGGACACATACAGGGTGTCAGAGGCTAAATAGTCCACAAAGAAGTTCAGAATTGCTGCTAGTTTACCATCATCAACATCCATATAAACACTCAAGAGACACGTGGAGCTTCACTGGGGGTCGATAGTGAATAAAATGGCTGTGTTTGTGTTGGAGACGTCTGGCTCCATTCACGACCCCTGTAAAGAAATCCGAATCCACAATGAACCATTTCATGCCAAACCCATTTTGAATTCGTTGTTTTAACGAATAGCCATTGCCTCGCTAATCATCTGGCCACACTGAGCACTAAACAATGACTTCATTTATTCAGACACTGCTGAGAATGATTTGGATGAGCTACCCATTAGGGCTTAAAGAATTTCTGACATTCCTGGACTAATACACTCTTTTCTGATGATCCCCTACAGATGATCGACGGATTCTTTAATTGTCGACAAACTATCAGCTGGATTATCGATAGTTTTAGGTTTAGAATTGAACTAAAGTTTCGGGATAAGGTTAAGGTTACAGTTATGGTTAGACTGAACAGAATCTTTTATTTCCAGCTTCATTTACCAAGATCTCTAGTTGGACCCAAGTTAAAGACAAGCCGAGCATCAGTGGACCATTCAATTAAAGACGTTACAGAATTACCTGAAAATGGTTAATAATAGGGCTGTGTTTTCTTCATTAAACTTCAAAAGAATGAGATTATAACCATTTTTAAGCAAACTTTCTTTCGAGTGCATCATCACAATGAAACGATTTATCCTAGCATCATTCAAAATCAAGATTTTTTGTTGTTCTTTGCGAATATAAACTATAGGCCAGAAACACTTAAAACAAATGTAACTGGACTGGTTTTCAGTGTTTTATAGTATCACCCAGTTCTTCAACATCACACTTCAGGTTTATGTATTGTTGGACGAGATTTCACTCTGCAAGAGGATCATGATTCCAAGCATACATGAAAATTGTGCCAAAATTATATCAAGTCCAAAGAAAAGCAGAACGTTTCGAGAATGATGTCTTGGCCCAACCAGTCTCCAGACCTTTCTCCCATTGAGCCGCAGGGAGAAGCTGGACTCCGTTCCAAATGAGCTTCCAGAAAATGAGACAGAACTGTTTGCTTGACAAGGTGCTGGGAGGGTTTGGAGAGTTCTTTCCAAAAGTGGCTGGAAAGGTCGTGGTGAATCTATGCTGCAGTGATAAAGGTTTTGATGAACATTGTACATAAAACCTTCACATACATTACATATGACTTACAGTGGATAGTGTTCCACTTTAAAACCAGGCAGTTATGATTGTTTGAATTTCTGCTTTTTTTTTTTTTTGGTAATAAACTTCTGAAAGAGCAGCAAATTGTTGATTTTGTAAAAAAAAATCTGAGGGTTGGCCCGAACTTCTGGCCTGAGCAATAAGTTAAAATGCTAAGTGCAGATGCTAAAAAAAAATACTAGCCAGGATCTCGACAGACACTCGCCGTGAGATCTATCATTTAAAAATGTGACAGTATTCACCTGTAGGATCAACATAAGTTCCTGATGAGGGCCTTCACACCTGGCCCGAAGTCTGCAGGAGAGCTCCTGAGTTCTTTTTAACCTGCCGGTGACCCGCCTCCTCAACTCCAGCTTTTTAAGTCAGGCGTACAAATGTAAGTTCCCCAAACCTTTTGATATAAACGAGGCCTACGCTCGTGGTTTCTGCTGCGAAACCACACACTAGCTCCGAGCAGACGAAGCGAGGAGCGTGTGCCGGCGTCTATACCGCTGTAACGTAGCGTTTGATGGCATGCGGAAAGCTCTAGAGGGCTTTCGCGACACTCGGCATCCATCACTTTCACTGCCAGAGAGGGGAGATCAAAAGAAGGAGGCAGGCGAGGAAAGAGAAGACAATAGCTGTCGTATCAAAGCGGGAAACGGAGGAGGTCGTAAGTGTAAAAAGGCAGAACAAGGTCAGGAAGGCGTTTTCGCTTTAGACCTGCCATTCCAGGAGTACCTGGAGAACTCGCTTGTAAGAAAGGCAGACTGAGCTCATATAGCTCACTGTATACGACCTGAGCTCTTAAATGCCTGGCACAAGGCGAAAGGGCCACCAAAAACTAATCCGGTCTCAACAAAGCCTATTAATAAAAACGCATCAACATGAACTTGGGCATCTGTTCTTGAATCGCTAGGAGACCTCAAGGGTTCCTAAACTTTTAGCACCTTTAAATGAAGTGACACCAGCAGATGCTCAGTGCCACTCATTCGAAGTCATAAAGCCATTCTATCATAATGCCACTCTCTCATTTCCTGACCCCTAACAGGGGAATTCCACCAATTTTTGTCTGCATAGCTCAGCATTTTAGAACAGAGTCATTTGGAACAAAGCATTTTAGAACAAAGGTGTGAAA
The DNA here is from genome assembly GCA_037576975.1 of Alestes dentex. NCBI lineage: Eukaryota > Metazoa > Chordata > Actinopteri > Characiformes > Alestidae > Alestes > Alestes dentex. The sequence goes on along the minus strand of JBBIGA010000040.1, from coordinate 27,016,338 downwards.
TGGTTCAGACCCCAATTTCATTACAGCGGTGGTGAATGGAACCAGATGTCTCCAAACACAAATGCAGCCGTTTTATTCACTATCAACCCCCAGTGAAGCGCCACATGTCTCTGAGTGTTGATATGGATGTTGATGATGGTAAATTAGTGGAGAATCCGGCCTCGTGACACCCTGCATGTCTGCCTCCACCATGAATGGGTTTTAGGACCAGAACATTACCTCAGATGACAGGCAGCTCGACCATAACCGTTTCATGGAAGAACTTCCTGATAGGTAGATTTTAAAGGCAGACGTCTGGTTCCTTTCACCGCCACTGTGAACAGTTCTGACTCACAGTGTTTCACACCAAACCCTCTAAAGGACTCTGTTTGCATCTTAACCACTTAATTCTGCAGAAACTGAAAACCTATTTTATCGGTTCCCTTGAGTTTTACAAGGTCCTGATTGTCTAATGAAGGGAATAGTGAAGAGGGCGCCTTTTTCTGGATGCTACAGTCTGCCAGTTTCTGAATAAAGAGAGAATTATGACGGCAGCTTCTTTAAAACATTGCATCCCTCCTCCATGAATGGGTTTAGTTTGGGACCAAAAAGCTTCTCAAAAAAGGCATCAGGACGTCTGCTTCCAAACAAATCTGATTCGATTCGTTTCTCGGCCGTGAACCGTCTCACACCAAAACTCCCTCTGAATGATAAACTTTGCTTATAATGAATTTCTGTAATGGTAAGTGAATGACTTGCAGAATGACGTGAAAAGAAATGCAAAACTTGCTGCCAGTTCAAGCAGTCATCATCAAGTAATATCAGGCCTCTGAGTTTTTGGGATGGCCGACTCAATTCTGTGGAACTTTCCACACTTTCTGAGGAGCTGTTTAATAAGCCTCACTAATGATTTGCGCAGAAATAATCCTGTCTGGGAAGACGACAGTAATAGATGGAGATTATTGGTGAGTTTGAGTGCAGCTGAGCCAAGGAACAGCTCAGCATGCCCAAACTGAGCTAACACACACACACACACACACACACACACACACACTCTCTAAATTAATCAGCGAAGCCACAAGCATGGCAAAATTCCAAGGAATTTCTTTTTTTGGATCTGTTCTACAGCAGGTTTTCCTGGTCATGCTGGGTTACTGAGGGGGCCTATTCATTACAGTAAATGTGGAAACACACACACTCCTTAAAAAACATGGAAAGTAACAAATTTGAACTACTCATATCATAGTGCTGTAGTACTTTTTCTCTACAACTGTCTCATTAAGCTATTTTGTTTCAATTGAAGCTCCTTTCTAACAAAGGATTCACCTTAATAACTCAGTACAGTAACTGTAACAGAGTAAAGGTAATCTCACTGGACTGTTGTTTACAAGCAGCCCTGGTGCGTATTACAGTGAAAGGATAGTCCGTGCAAGCTAGTTAATGGCTTCGTTTTGTCTTTGTTTTTGGTTTTTTTTTTATCTGTTAAGAGAATTCTGTTTTTCCCACAAGATCAGAAAGGGAATGAGAAACAGTAGAGGGCGCCCATGTGCAAGTCCTTCTTGAACGGGGGTAAATGGGGCTAAATGGCTAAAAGCATTCTGATGAATTTTCTTTATTTTGAGAGAACAGACAAAACTACTACACTAAAAACAATAAAACCTTGCCAGCATATTTCTGATTTGTACAGTGAACAGTTTTGGGGCATTCTGACAACTGAGAGCTGATTGGTTGGGATTCTAGCTACTGACTGCTGATTGGTTGGCATTCTGTCTACTAAGCATTGATTGGCATTCTGACTACTGACTGCTTATTAGTTTGCATTCTGGTTACTGGGTACTGATTGGTTGACATTCTGGCGACTGAGTGTTGATTGGTTGATGTTCTGTTTTCTAGTGGCTCCCATTTCCGAATTTTGTGAATTTGTGGGGTTAAATATCGGATATTATCGGCACTATATTCCTATTCCTTTTTCACGTCCCCCTGTCCTTTACTGTTAAAATGTATTGGCTTTTTTGCCCGGCAAATTATACTCATGCTCAGTTTAAACACGGATTTTCTCAACACAGCATCCAATATGAGCTAGCAATTAGCTGGTTGGCTACCTAATCTTAGCTCAACCTCTGTTTTATTTGAATGGTTTTGAAAAGCGAGCACGAAAGCTTTTTATTAAAGCCCAGAGCTGTTGTTTATATTCAACTGTGAGTGCCTGTTGGCTCATTTTGCTTAGCTAGCTTAGGCATGCTAATGGGTTGGCTAATGGAGTTAATAATGAACATAATGAAATGTTCCTCTTTCTAAAGGCGACAATAACTCAAAGTAACTCATAATTATCTGAGTTAATTACATAAGATTAAATTTAACCCACCGTAAAAGAAGTCTATGTAATAGCGGTGTAATTACACATTCACAGAACGTGTAACAACAGAATAACTACTGGGGAAGTGTTTGTAATTTCATGAACTGCTGTAGTCCACGTGCGGCCACATCACATGTAATTATATTGTGATAGCATGCGTTGTTAATGTGTAATCACACAGTTATGGCAGACTCTTAATATAAAGCGGGACTGTTAATCTACTGAAGAAGCAATTTTCTTTATTAGCACTTTTAATTATATTCAGATTAATTATCACTGCAGTGCCGGTGCACTTAAGTACAGAACTCTGCACTTCTGCTGCCAAGCAGAATCGATTTTATTCCCTCCGTCCAGAGGCCTGTGCAGATGACATCACATGCTGTATGACATCACTCGCCCGAACATTTGATCTGACTGGATTTGACACAACATAGAAAACCCCAAATGCATTCAATGCCCCCCCCATTACTTATCATCCCTCTGTCATGCCTGTTCCTTTCATTCCTCTTTTCTTCTCTAATGGGATTAGAACTCATGCTTGCTCGCTCTCTCTCTCTCTCTCTCTCTCACTCACTCACTCACTCACTCACTCACTTACTCACTCACTCACTCTCACTCTGTCTCTTTCTTTCACACTGTCTAACTGTCTGTACAGTGACTGGTACATTATGCATGCTGCTGCTTCCCAGGATAAATGAGAACATCATTATGGAACCAGGAAAGGTTGGTTGGGAGAACAAAGGTTTAGAAAGGAGAATGTGGTGTGTGTGTGTGTGTGTGTGTGTGTATGTGTGTGTGTGTGCATGTGGGGGGTTGGGGCGGGGGTGGTCTGGTTAAGACCCAAAGTTCACTTTTTTACTTTGAAACAGTCAGAACCACATTATTCCCACCAATTTTTTTTTAAATAGTTGAGATATTCACTGCCAGTCAAAACTTTTTTGCACACTGTAGGTTTTTCCCCACTTATCCATTTATCTCATGCACTCGCAGATTTTTATTCTTCTCAAACATCCCTTAACTTTAAACCCACTCGTTAACTGTTTCACCGCTTAATGGCTCAGTAAATATCACACTTGTCTGGTGAACCACATTATCATGGTAATTATATTTATACTAGGCGGCTTTAATTGGTCAGCAGGGATGAATGACAAATATGACATTATCTGACCAATGAAGACTCGAATTGTGAGCATACAGTACGTTTATTTGTTAGTAAAGAATAGTGAGTGTAGTTTTAGTAAACATTAAGTGAGTGGCATGCAAATGTAGAAAATCTGCAAAACCTTTTGACTGGTAGTGTAAATAAAGTTGTTCAGGTTGGGTTTGGTGTGAAATCCACTCAGATCTCTTTACAGTGGAGATAAATGGAACCAGACGTCCTCGAAACAATTTATGTTTAATGCACCATCAAACCCCAGTAAAGTGTTCAAATGGAAGTTCATGGTGATAAAATAGTGGTAAATCTGAATTACATCAGTTATCTTTGAGGACTATTTTGCCTCACTATACCCTCCATGTATACCATCGCCATGAATGGATGTTCTTGTCTGTAGTGTCTCGGTAGCAAGTTCTCCCATTGGCCAGGCCTTCAGGAGCTGGACTGGAGGTCTTACACTTTAGATTAACTCCGAACATAGCCATGAAGCGAACTAATCATGTTCTGAACGGGTCCAGAGGTTCTGGCTGTAGAGCCACAGTGTAATTAGGTTTCAGTCAGTTTTAGATGTGTCCCTGAATGTACTGCCGAAAGTGTAAGTAGTTTTCAGTCAGTTCTAGATAGGCCACAGGCTGTAGAACCATAATGTAATCAGGGTTCACAGTAAAGAGGTTCAAACATTTGTATTTAATCTAAAATGGCTAAAATATCTCCACGTGCACCAGCATTAACTTAGTTCTCGCATACTATTACAAATTACATATGGGTGCTAACAGAAACTAGCAATGTTGTGGATTTTAGCTTATTTTCTCTTCCTTGGTGCATTTTTATGACGCACGCTGAAGTGCTAGCAATTAGTACACATGACCCTGTTCTCAGTAGCCACTTCAGAGACAGAAAGACAGACGGACGAAAAGCCACAGAGACAGCAAAATGAGACAGAGAAAGAAAAAGAAAGATGCTAACAGATGCTAACACCCAGCTTCATTTCGCCACCCGGGGCAAGCATTTAATGACTAGGAGTGTGGAATCTGCTTATGGTGAGGAGAGGCGGCGGAGAAGAGCTTCGGCGAGACTGCAGCTCCTCACCAGCTAATGAGATTTAAATAAATGACAGAGAACCCTTCTGTAGATAGCACAGCAGGTGGGCGTGCCAGCGCGTCCCTTCAGCTCTCTTTTCTCCACCGTCTCGCTCGCTCCCCTCCCTCGCGCCGCCGTCCTCCGGACTTCTGCGAACTAAGTGGACTGGTTTCCAAGGAGAGAGCCAAGTCCCCGCGAGCTGTTTGCAAATTTTAAATGAGCAAAAGATGGAGCGGCTCCCCACGTCCCACGGCAGTGTGTGTAATGTGTGTGTGTGTGTGTGTGTGTGTGTGTGTGTGAGTGTGTCTGTCTGAAAATGTGTTTCAAACAAGGTCAACTTTTACCATTTCTGCGAACACTGCTAACACTGCCACCTCTTCTTTTTGGTCTAATGCCGACGGGAGACTCGGAGACTTGATCACGACCAGACAAGAGAGAGGCTGACGGACTGGGTGGCTAATGCCACGTCTGGAGAGCGCTCTGGTCCAGGAAGCTCTGACAGAGATGCATCAGTATCCGAACCAACAACCCTGCGAGTCTTACTGCAACGGGTCATTCAGTCGAGGGCAACTCCCAAAACAGAATGAGCATGTCTTTTCATCGCTCCCGATGGTGCCAGAGATGTTTAATCAGAGCTGATGATCATCTGATGTGTATTTTTATTTGCATCAGCAAATTTTATTGTTATTATTACTGTTCTTATTATAGGTTAGTCTCGGGGGCGCTTCTCCTTCAGGGTCATTTGGGATATTGGCACAATTCCGACACTCTGACAGATGGGAATACAGAAGAAGAGCGCCCACTGGTTTTTGGGCAAGCACGTCTGAGCTTATATTTAGCCCTTAGGACCTGCAGTACATGTAATTTAGTGAATGGAAAAAAATTGGGCTGAATTGAATTTGTTACTTTGTAAGTGTGGTGTAAGTTTTGCTGTAAAGACAGACTGACCACATTAAGGACAGTATATTCAGTACTGAACCGTCCCTACGTCTAATATTGTATTTATCGCTTAACAACAGTTCAGTGAAGCATCCTCACATTTACAGCTCTGTAGGAGGAACTGACCCCAGATCAGCTCTTTCTAGGCATCCAGACATGCTTACAGAACTCAAACACATGGATGCAAACTTTCTACCAGCTCACTTTCAGTATCAAAAACGGTTTGATTTTGACACTGATGGGGAATCAAAAGTCTTTACTTTACTGCAGCCAAAGTGCAATCACTAAAATCTTTCATGCATTAACATCACAGTACACGTACATAGAACATAATGGGATGTCCATGTAACCAATAGCGAAGTACCGTAATCACAGAACACAAGAAATTCTATATTTTGATTTGTCACCTGACTGGAACCTTGAAGTTCATGTTAACACAAGTACGGTTACTTTTTCAAATCGATGAGCCCGAAATGTTTATTGCCATATAAACATAAAAAATACTGTTGAGTATATTTGCAATATATATACAAGGACGTGGCATCGCAGTACTTTTTGAGTATCAGTTTACCATGGAACACTACTCTCTTACTGTATCAACACCAAAAGCAATGTGCTCTATATTTTTAAATCACACATCACAAAAGTGGTAGTAACCTAGTGGATAAAACACTTGCCTGTGAACCTGATGTCCACAAAGTTACAGGTTCAACCCCCCCCCCCACTTTCTACCATTGTGTTCTTGAGCAAGACACTTAACCCTCAGTGTCTCCAGGGGGACTGTCCCTGTAACTAAAGACTGTAAGCTGCTCTGAATAAGGGTGTCTGCCACTTTAAACACCTTTTATTTTAAATGTCAGAAATGGCAAAGCCAATCCTATAACAATACCGGGTTACACTGTAAAAACTCCTGATCTAACCAAGACTTGCAATCTTATTTCTAGCCTAAAAAAGTCTTCTTTATCTTGTTTTGAGAATAATATACTATATAAGAGCAGCTTTGTAAGATTATTAAGATTGTTTTAAGATATTTTTTCCTATTTCAAGAATCTCAGACTAGAAACAAGTGAAATTATCTGCCAGTGCAGTAAGATATTTGCACTTGGTAAGATTTCTTGAAATAGGAAAAAAAAAAAATCTTAAACCAATCTAAATAATCTTACAAATCTGCGCTTATACAGTATATTATTCTCAAAACAAGATCAAGAAGACTTTTTAGGCTAGAAATAAGATTGCAAGTCAGATCAGGAGTTTTTGCAGTGTATGGAGATGGGACTTGCAGTAGAGAAACACAACCGTTAACTGTTTGGTCTAAACACTGATTGAAAACAGCAGTTCTATTTGAATCTTTTTGTTTAAAATTATTGCTAGGGGCAATTCAGTAGTTACTGGATCCTGGCAGGGACGTGCTCAATCTGTCCCTACACAATTCTACAGCCTTGTTGAGCACCAACCGAGGATGAAACTGCTCACAAGACGTTCTGGCAGCGTCTGGTCAGGATGAGGACGACCAATCATTTCAGCCTTAAGGTCCTCTTTTACAGTCATCCATCACGGCGGAGACAGCCAAACTGATCAATAGTGTTTATCTGCACCCGGCCAACAGCAAATGAGCTGTGGGAGTGTGTGTGTGTGTGTGTGTGTGTGTTGGTCATTTCATTGAGATGTGAAGACCGACATTGATGCTGACTTGCCTGTGGGATACAGTGTCACAGCCACGTGTGAACACACACACACACACACACACACACACACACCCAGACAAGTGCCATTTGACTTGCGCCTGATTGGTCCAGTTCCCTGCTGGCATTCTGTCCCTCAGCGCCAGGACAGCATTGAATTGGACCAACTTTGAACATGAGGCTAAAAATGATGAAAGTCAATAAACCAAACTGGCCATTCTCTCTCTCTCTCTCTCTCTCTCTCTCTCTCTCTCTCTCTCTCTCTCTCTCTCTCTCTCTCTCTCTCTCTCTCTTTCTGTGCACACCTCAGGTTTTTAAGACTTATCCATGTGTTTCCTGCAGATTTTCATTCTTGTTAAACATTGGAAACTTGTGGAGTGAACAGCTATAAATGAAAACATGTCAAATGAAACCACTTTCCTTTATAAGACGAAAGAATCTGTAACAGTGCATGTCTGACACCATTTAACTGATTCATCCCATTGGCTCTTCCTTAATAGCTCGTTAAATATCTAACACCTGTCTGGTGATCCACATTACAATAATGTCAGGTGGCATGTTGTAGTGATGAATTAAAAAAAGACATTTTCTGGCTAACAAAGCCAATACAGTTGAACTTATACTGTAAATTTATTTAAGGAACACTGAGTTTTTTTAATCAAGGTTAAGCGAGTAACATGCAAATGCAGAAAATCTCCGTGTGTATAATATGGACAAAAGTCGCCTGACCATTACACCAACAGAGACTTTAATGATATTGCATTCAAACACATGGATCACAATCTCTGTTCCAGTTCATCCCAAAGGTGCTGGATTGGGTTGAGGTCAGGGCTCTGTGCGGCCAGTCAAGTGTTTCCACACCGAACTCATCCAACCATGTCTTTATGGAGCTCACTTTGTGCCTTGAACTGGAAGTGAAGGTTATATATATATATATATGACTTCCAAGCTATGACTTCTTTCCTCATGTTTTTATAATCTCCATAGAAAAGACCAATATCCTCCTTAGTCCCGGCGCATTCATTTACGTCCTTTATAATGGACATTTTGTTCACCTGTACCTTCCTTAAGTGTTTGGAGTTACCCCATCAAGCCCTATAGTATTCTGTAGAGGACATCCTGGGCTTTCCAGTGATGTGTCATGTGATGGGTTTGTATGCTGGGAACAAGGACTGCAATGGCAAGACATACATGTTCCTCAGACATACATGCAAAATGTTCCTCAGCATAACCAAAAAGAAAACATGCTTCCAGGACTATCACACCTCAAATCTCCAGAGGATGTTCTATGACTGTTGAACTAAAATACATGTTTCGTTGTCCTTGCAAGCAACAAGCAACAGACAAATGATACAGAATTGTATTGTTTTGATCAAATTGAATGTGTTGTTGGGTTAATATCACTTTTGTCATTTTCTAAATTCAGTTCTGTTTTCACACGGAAATCGTCCTGTTGTCCTCTACAGTGGACATGCTGGGAAATTAAAATAAAAAAATATATTCAAAGAAATTTAAATTGTAAGGTGTTTTTTTAGGCCCAAATACAAAAGCGGCTCGGACAGCTGGTTCGACTCCATGGACGCGTTTTTTTGGACGGCCTGCTATAAACTGCGTGGAGAGAATCGAGTCAGAAATACTGTTACACTGCAAAACCAAACTGTGCTTCAACTTCTGTACCATCGCCATACAGTTTAGGTACAGCACAGTTCCTGTATACCTGTGGGAAAAGTGTCTTAAAAGAGTCACATCACAACCTGCAGATGACCTCACTCAACAAAATATGCAATGAAAGCAGCAGGTCCTGCAGGACTCGGAGGAAATCGCGTCCCTGTGGCGAAGAAGGAGAGAAGGTTTAAAGTGTCTGCATTGAGTGTTTTCATAAATGGTTCCAATACGGGTCTTCTAGCCCGAGGCATTTACACACAGAACAACAGCTTAGCACACAGGTAAGAACAGAAACGTGTGTGTGTGTGTGTCACAGAGAGACATCCATTAACTGAGCATGAACTACACAGCTACTTTTTTCTCACTCCCCTGTCGAGCTCACGGAGGGTGTGAACACATCCTGTGTGTGTGTGTGTGTGTGTGTGTGTGTGTATGTAAGCGTGTGTGTGTGAGTGTGTGTGTATTTGTGAATTCACGGGCAATATATAGCATTTCTTCACACCAGGCATCGCAGAGCTCCCGTGTTTGTAGGTGTGTGTGCTGCTAAAGCTAAGGAGAAGACACTTGTGAGATCTTATCCGATACACAGCTCTTTCAATTTTTTTTTTTTTTTTACAAGAAAACATTAGAAATACTTAAAACGAATGTGACTGACTGGTTTTGAAATGTCATGTAACAATATATACTGTCAGTGCAGTTTAGTGGTGTGAAAGTTTATGTACAAGTTTAATCAATTAACACCTTTATCACAGCAGTGCAGATTCATCGCAGCCTTTCTAGCAATTTTTGGAAATAACTTGTGTCCAAACCCTCCCGGCATCTTTTCAAGCAGTTCTGTCTCGTCTGCTGGAACTTGTGGGTCCAGCTCGTCCCTGCAGCTCAGTGGGAGAAAGATCTGGAGTCTGTGGAGGCCTAGACACCATTCTCAAAACGTTCTGCTTTTCTTTGGACTGGATTTAATTTCTGTCCTCTTTTGTTGTATGTGACAGTATCCACAGATTCAAGACCTTTTCAATGTCAAACGGCAAAAAATGAAGCAAAACGTACTGCAGGGTTTTTCTTTCTGCCAACCAAGGACTGAACACATGGCAATTACTCTTCATCGAACTTACATCACCTCTTCTTTTTCTCAAAGACATTAATGTTGTCTGGAAAGTTTAGATTCTGAGGGGACAGTTATACTGAGTGATGGGGGAGAGGGAGGACCACCCTACCCCCCCAGAGAGAGAGAGGACAGTTATACTGAGTGATGGGGAGAGGGAGGACCACCCTACCCCCCCAGAGAGAGAGAGAGGACAGTTATACTGAGTGATGGGGAGAGGGAGGAACTAAAGGACCTATATCGCCTCCTACATGTTCTGTGGTGCACTGCAATCTATCATAATAGATTGTCTGGAGCATTATACAGCACAAAGCTGTGACATGCAGACTGCTCTACAGGAAGGTACCGCAGTCAGTGTGTGTCACAAAAACCTTTTAGCCGACCAGAGCTGTTATTTGAAATGTGTATTGTGCCGATAAGGGAAATGAGTTCACAAAATGCAAAGCAAATTAGCCTGGAGGGCGGCTTCAGGGCAACCTGACTGATTTCATCCAGTTTAGGAGCTGAGAAATTGTTTGAGAGACAGCAATACACACGTCCACTACGTCCATCTGTCTGTGACAGGCCGATGCCCGTGATTTCTACAATTAAATATTCTAAAAACACCTTGGACATGTTGTGAATCCACACTACACAGCTGAACTGAAGCCAAAGCTCAAATCAAATAAACACATTTTATGGATGCTGCTGCCAATCAATTGAATTTGGAATCTGTCCAGGAAAAAAGTGACAGTTAAACTTCTCAGATGGCGAATCCTGTTCCTTAGGCTGGATGTTTATTGGGCAGAGCTTCTCTGGGGCGCTTACACATCACTGCAGCATCAAAAGCGATGCCAAATTACGCCACGCTTTAATAAAACCCGTGTGACGCAGAGCCAGAGCTCCTGCAGTGACTAAGAGTAAAATAAGAGGATAAAAAATGCAGAAGTGGCCTTAAAACCTGACGCTGAATGCATTCTGCGACACAAGCCCGTACAAGAGATTCTCCCCGCCTCCCATTTGCAACAAAAATGCCCCTGCAGGAATTAATAAATGGGTAAATGAGTGATATTGAAAAAAATAACAAATTATCTGGCTCATTTTATGATTGAATTTGATGAAAAAAGTTGCATTTTTGGTCAAGTGCAGCCTCAAGCCTGTAAATACAGAATGTAAATCAAATAGGAATATAGTCCAGTACGTAACTATGCAAACATGTTAATTATCTTTAAATAGTAAAACAAAATGACAACAAGAAACCCTTTAAGGGTCAACAATTTAAGGACAAACGTTGCGCCAACAATATGACCATGATACTTGATAACAGTTAAAGAACTAGTATGAAAATACTTCATTAAATAAACTTCAATAACTGAATTCATGGCATTTAGCAGACACTTTGATCCAAAGCATCTTCCATTCCCTAACTACAGGGGACAGTCTCCCTGGAGCAGCTTGGGGTTAAGGGTCTTGCTCAGGAACCCAGTGGTGGTGTGCTGAAGGCAGGATTTGAACCCATGAGCTCTTGGTCCAGAGGCAAACATCTTACCCACTAGGCCTCCACCACCACTCTGGGTTAGGACACCACCCTACAACCTCCCTACAACTCTACAACCTGTGGTTTGCAGAGCCATCTGTCCCGCCCACCACTCACATCAGTGAATATTAGGGATGCACCGAAAATTCGGCCACTGAAATTTTCGGGCCGAAAATGGCAAAAAACGTTTTTGTTTTTTGAACGCGACCGAAACAGTGGAGACGCAATGATGACGCAGATGACGCAACCACAGCCTGCACGCACATGTCTGCCATGGGGGCGCATTTCTATATTTCTAAGAAAGACATGCGGAAAGCCATTTGTCTCAACGTCGGGATTAATTCATCATATAAAATCAAAACCCCGATCGCCATGCAGAGTATGAAGCGCAGAAGAGGCCCTTCGAGCCGCTCCACTCGCAGGGCAGCTGGGAGCCTAGTGGTTAGTGCCCGCGCCCTGTGATCAGGAAGTCGCAGGTTCGATTCCCACGACTGCTAGGCACCTCTGAGGTACCCTGAGCAAGGTACCGTCCCCACACACTGCTCCCTGGATGCTACAGTTGGAGAATGGGTTAAATGTGGAGGTAAAATCTCGTGCTGTTCACACTGTGTGTTCTGGTGTGTTCACGTATGACAGAATGGTCCCTTTCTGTCTGTGTTTTTGAAAAGGGAAGAACGTTTTCCAGTGATTACAGTAAATATATGTCAGTCTTTGTTTTGATACACTATTTTGTTAGAGGCCTACAGAGAATGTTGTT
>JBBIGA010000040.1:26937271-26974362 GCA_037576975.1 Alestes dentex | reverse complement strand
CACACATATAGCATGTTTCAGTGGGTTAAGACTGGGTTTGGTGAGAAACATTCCGTTGTGGAGAAACTTGGCAAAGTTAATTGTTGTGGTTGTGCTGCCTGACAGCGGACACATTGTTCTACCAGACTTTTGAGAAGCTTTTGATACTAAAACTAAACCCATTCATGGTGGACACATGCAGGGCGTCACAAGGCAAAATAGTCAACAAAGAAAATGGTTTTAGTTCAGATTTGCCACTGTTTTACCATCATCATTATCCATATAAACACTCAGAGACATAAGAAGCTAGATAGACAAACAGACAGACAGAAAGACCAACAAACAGACAGATCGACAGACGGAGGGATAGACAGATAGATGGAGGGACAGATAAATGCTGTTTGGGGGATGTGCTTTAGCATGAAGAACCTTGTGATTGACAACAGAGCTTGTTAGAGAAAGTCGAGGTGTTAATAGATACAGGGGGTGGGAGGGGAGGGTTAGTGTGCGTGCGTGCGTGCGTGCGTGCGTGTGTGCGCGTGTGTGTGTGTGTGTGTGTGTGTGTTGGCAGGCAGGCAGCAAACCCCATGTGAATATTTAATGGCCGGATAATTCTGGAACACAGGCACACACAGACAGTAACACACCCGCACCCGTGACCTGCCCGACACACAGCGTAATTAAGAAACAGTTTTCCTCTTTTCCGTGGCGAAAGAGCAGGACACCACGTATCCGCCGGCAACCGTACGGGTTAAAAGCTTTTATACGCCTCATTAAAATATATGATCTCCCTGCTCAGCCAGTGATGGAGACAGATTACACCTCACTGCAGCCCTCGACAGCAATCCATGCCAGACCACTAACACAGGCCTGAACACAGGAGAAACACACACACACACGCACACACACACAAACACACACACACACACGCAGTATCACACAGCCCTCAACACCAATCCACACCACTAACACACAGGCCTGAATACAGGAGAAACACACACGCACACAGTATCACAGCAGTGTGTATGAGAGTTTAGAGTGCTCTGATGGGAAAAATCGGAGAGGGTGAGAAAGAGAGAGAGAGAGGGTGAGAGAGAGAGAGAGAGATTGAGAAGGGGAGAAAAGAGAGAGATGGAGAAAGAAGGGAAGGAGGGACAGAAAGTGAGAGAGGGAGATAGGGAGAAAGAGAGAGGAGAAAGAGCAAGAGAGAGAGCAAGAGAAAGGTGGACTGTTAAGGGTTTGACACTGATTTCCATATCGATGCTGGAGTTGCTCCTCTGCTTGAGTCTCGCTGAGGGAAATGAAGCCACTTAATGAGCTTTGATCGGAAAAAGAACTGTTTCTAAATATCTAAATATAAAACAGCCTGGGAGGCCGAAAAAAACAAGCCAGTCTCCCACTCGAATTTGCACAAATTGTAAAATTATATGTGAGAAAGCGTGAAGGCGAAGCGGGGCGCCGATGAGTCAGGAATTACCCCGCGCCGGCCCGAGCCGGCTTTGAAACTAAATTCGCAAACGAGTTATTGATAAAAACCTGGAGAGAACAAAGAAAACGCAGCCCACCCAGAACAGCCTCCTGTCTTCGTGGGCTCTGATTCTGAAACAGCGCGTGGCCTCTGACAGCCGGGCCAGAACTGCTCTGCAGCTCCGACAGAGAGGAGTTGTGTTAAACGACGAGCAGGAGGTGAAGTATTGATCTTCGCTCGGAGGAGCGGCCTCCTCGTCGAGAGCTGCTCCGGCATCTCCGCGCTCGCAGGAATCAAACACCGCTTCGATCAGGCCGTCCGACAGAAATACTCCGTTCTCGGGGAGTGGGAGGGACCCCATCTCACCCCCTCCCACCCCACTCTCCGCTCATTTCCCTCATTTCCGCAGTTCAGCCGGAACTTTCTTGTTGTGCTGAACTCTCCCGGCCCCTGAGGGATGAGTGGGCAGACCCTTCCCTGTGTCTCAATTTGGAAACTCGGCACTGCGTTCTTACTCAAAACACAGATATCTTCACTATCTAGAGCCTGGAGCACAGAAGCTGTGGACACGGCCAATGAATATATTCTGGCCCTTTTGTGATTTTAAGGGCAAATAACTACTAAAGCCAGCCAATTCAAGTTCACATTCCTAATTTTAAAATCCAATAATTGCTCAGAGATGAGTGACATTTTGTTAGTTGTCTAGTGTGAATAGTGAAATATGAGTCATTTTCAACAGGACGTTCAATTCTTGGCCAAAAAAAGATTCATACAATTTTTGCCAAATACTGATAGTATGGTTATTGTGGTGTAGTGGGGACACCACTCTACACCATGAATCCTTGGGCCAGACTCAGAATGCAAAATTCACATACATCAATACTACAACTGTAAAGTACTGAGCAAAAATGCATTTTTCAGCATCACAACGATCCCAAACACACGGTAAATGCAGTCAAACCACCTCAATAGAAAAAAAACAGAGGGAATACTATCTGCCATGGATCGGCCTCCCCAAAGCCCAGATCTCAACATTATTGAAACAAAGTGGTATCATCTGGACAGAGAACAAAAGGCAGCCAACGTCCAAAGAAGGGATTTGGAATGTCCTACAAGAAGCCTGGAGAACAATTCCTGAAGACACTTAAAAAAATGATAGGAAAGCTTGTCAAAGAGAGTTCAGGCTATGAATGATGATCATAACAGAACTCAGAACAAACACTGAGTTTAAAGCTGAATTATACAAAGCCTCTTTGTGTTTATACTGTATTTACATGTATATTTGCAAATGTTGCAGTAAATCTCTGTACCAACATACTGTCTCATTTTCCTACAAAATATAAAGAAACGAAAGGTCGCTCAAGACTTTTGCACAGTACTGTAGGTTGCTCTGGCTAATGGAACCTGTGGTCTGCTTGGGGTTAGGCAGGCTGGTCCCAATCAGAACCAGATCAGGAGCCTTGAGCAGACTCCCATTGCGACTATTTCGGTCTTCAACAAAAGCGAGAGAGCGAAGGGTGTTGAGCCTTCCACTGCTTGAGGAACGTGTTAGCTCATAAAACAAGGGAGAGATTTGGAGAGAAGAACAAAAAAGAGCACTGAGGGGAAGAGGAGGAGGAAGGAGGAAGTCAATTGATTCCAAAAGGTGAGATTATAGTGTGAACTCTTGCTTAAGACGCCCGCATGACAGGGAACCGCGAAAGGCAGCCCGCAGCTATGTGCTTATTTAACACTTTGGCAATGTTTCCACTGGAGGGATGGAGGGATGGAAGGATAGAGGGATCGAGGGATGGAGGAGGAGAGAATGCAGTTATTCCTGAATTTCACGCAGATTTCACGCTTAGTGTTCATTTCATCACAATATCTGAGTTTATTCTAATGAGCTTCACACTCATTACAGACTGAATATCGGGGACAAAAACAGAAACTCAACAGGTCCAGTATAGGGTCCAGAACCAGGTCCAGCACAAAGCCCAGCACCGGGTCTTTAAATGGGCCCAGGACCATGTGCACCGTAGGGTCCAGCACCTGGTGCAGGACCAGTAACAAATGCAGCACTGGGCCCAATATCGAGTCCAGCACCAGGTCCAGCACAATGTATAGTACCAGGTCCAGTATGAGGTCCAGCACCAGCACTAGATCTGGCGCCACATCCATAACCCAGTATCAAGCCCAGTACCGAGTCCAGAACTGGGTCAAGCACTGAATCAGGCACTAGGTCCATAACCAAAATCAGTACCGGACCCAGTACAGAATCCAGCACTGGGCCCAACATCGAGTCCAGCACTGGGTCCAGGACCAGACCCAGAAGAAGAAGAAGAAAGCCTCTCATGTAAATCTGATGCCTATTGCATGTCCTCACAGGCCAAAGCAAAATCATTTTCCTACCAGTGAGCAGAACCAGAGCTTTCCAGGTTCCGCTGTGTTTTCTAGCACTGTGTAAAAGATGCATGAAGCTTCTTGTCTTGTCGAACGCACTGTGGTTCACTCCTTGTGGATGGCCGCGCTTGTTCAGAACAGAATTTGGATCAATGAGAACTCTAAAGCACCGCTGATTTCTGTTTCTTGGTCAAAATGGTTGTTTGGGCAGAACAGACTGCCAGAGACTTGCCGTTTTATGATGCCCTTGTGTATAGGAGATACATTTATCTACAGAGATTTTTTTTTAAATCAACATGTCTGTAATTGTATTTAAACCTTGTAAGTTCAGATCTATACATCGTGATAGAAATGTCGTTAAGATTAGTCTCAACAGGACGACTGGACCATCAAGTGCAGATGCTTTAATCAGATAAAGTCAACAAGCTAATGAAACAAACTTAAACACAGAAAAGAGCCTAATAAGCATCTCTTATGTTTACAGATCACTCTCTGTGTGAATGACCGAATGACTCAGCTCCATGCCTGTTTTTATGATTCACTGAAAAGCTGCAGGTTCTGCAGTTCAGAAGATTTAGAAGTGAATTCATTACCAAATATTTGCTGTATAAACTGTTGGTTTGTTTTTTTTTATGAGCTAAAATTGCAGCCTGTTGTTTTTTGCACTAGGGGGCATGCAGCAGAGGGTAAAAGCATCATTTTCTGGTCACCTTGTTATCAAAGATTTCATTATGAAGATGTAGTATAGTGCAGCATCAAAATGCCCCAAACTGACCATTTTTAAGCTCCAACATTGTGATTAATCCCATCCCTTCTACTCCATCATTATTCAGAATCTCAAATTTGATCCTAGGTGAATAGACGGTGCCATTAAAAACCACCATCTGTATTTGAAATGCAAAATGAATGAGTTTAATAAAGCATGTGTTTACATCATACACACAGCCAACTGGGGTATATATCAAATATACAGTCTAGTCAATGAGTGCATCTCAAACATGCAGACAATGAGTGTATATATCAAATACAGTACTGTGCAAAAGTCTTAAGCCATCCCTCATTTCTTTATAGTTTGCTTTGAATCCCCTTGATGATTCAAAGCAAAACTAGAACTTGCTTAGAAAGTTCTTCAGGAGGCCTAGGGAACTGTTCCTCAAGACTACATTAAACACATAAGAACATCTGGATCTATGCATGCAGAATATGAAGAAATGAGGGGTGCTCCAAAACTTTTGCACGGTACTGTACATTGTATATACAGTCACTGAGGCTATTTATCATACATACAAGATGTTAAGTCATTAACGATGCACCAATAAGCTCCACTTACTGGAAAACTCAACATTTGCAACGTGAGGACGAACGTTCTCGTATCATTAATTCCGCAAGGCTGCCTGAAAAAACAAAAAAGGTATTTGTGGAAATGCAACTAAAGGGCATTCGCGGGTTACATAACGCCCAAAAACAATGCGCCCATAGGACGTACTCATCAAAAGAATTCGTTTTATATGAGCTCCGGCTGCATTGTGCTGCCCTGCCTATAGCGCCCATTCTAAAGTCTTCTGGAGACCCGAGTCACGTGGGGATGTGGTGAAAGCCCATCAGCGCTTTGTGGGCCTCTGGGCCCATGTTGCTGGCTCAGGGCTTTTCACAATAGTTCTTTGAGGTCAGGTCGAGTATAAAATGCACATCAAAGTGTCTGCTCACCAGTGGAACTCGCACTGTCTAACAAGGCCAATCATCTAACTATCACCATGGGCAGGGTAAGCAGTGAGTAATGTTTGGAAACTGTTAGAAGACCCACATAAACAAGCTGATCTTTGAAGATGCATCTTTTCCTTCCACAAACAGGTCACCTTCTACGAGGACAGGAACTTCATGGGTCGCTCCTATGACTGCAGCAGCGACTGTTCCGACATGTCCTCCTACATGAGCTGCTGCCGCTCCTGCAGGGTGGAGAGTGGCTGCTGGATGGTCTACGACCGCCCCAACTTCATGGGCAACCAGTATTTCATGAGGAGGGGCGAGTACCCTGACTACATGAGCATGTGGGGCATGAGCGACTGCATCAGGTCCTGCCGCATGATCCCCATGGTACGTGCACTGAAGTATGTTTGAGTAAAGATGTTACTTGTTCTTGCAGAAAAGCTTCTCACATTGTTCTTCTCCAATACAGCACAGAGGCTCTTACAGAATGAGGATCTACGAGAGGGAGAACTTCATGGGCCAGATGATGGACGTGACTGACGACTGCGATTCCATCATGGACCGATACCACTGGTCCGGCGGCTGCCACTCCTGCCACGTGATGGACGGCCACTGGCTGGGGTACGAGCAGCCCCACTACAGGGGCAGGATGTGGTACTTCAGGCCCGGAGAGTACAGGAGCTACAGGGACTGGGGCGGCATGAGGTTCATGAGCATGAAGCGCATTATGGAGTCCTGGTACTAAAGGAGTCTGGCCATAATCTTTTTCCACTGTGCAAAAATTGGCAATTTTGAATAAAACAATGAATTTTGGAAAAAAAATTATGATTCAATGCATCTGTCTTTTGACTCTCATTAACTTTCATCAGTTGCGTGGACACAATAAGGTTATTCAGAATGTTTTTGGTGCTTTCAATAATTAATAAAAGAAGGGTTCACAAGGGTTCACACCTATTCAGTGAAAGCAAACTCAGAGTCTGCACGCAGGAACTGGTAAGTACACATATATGTATTGTATAAATATATGAAAATATGAATATGATATATATATGTATACACACACACACACACACACACACACACACACACACACACACACACAGCACAGTTTAAATCCATTTATCTGACCAGTGAGGTACTTCCTGCCAGCAAATACACAAATCAAACTTCAAAAAAGCGTTTTCTGCAACAAAAAAAAAAACAGTAGACATCAGGAAAAACAGCGGATAAATTATTTTTGCTCTTAAAACACTGTCAGAAAACAATTTAGAGGCAAAGCCATCACATGTGTTTAATGAAAGGGAAACTTTCCCACCATGTTTTACTGAAAATTGGCATTCATAAGGCTACATATTACCTACATAAGTCTCTTATGACAACTGACATCAATCTATATTGACATTTATAAAGGTTTACTCCAGCAAGTGTGAGGCTTCTTTGGTCAGTTTCACTCCAGTGTAATGAGAGTGGAATAAGCCTTTATTAATATATTAATAAGGTTATATGTATTAATATTAATAAGGTTAATGTCACTATCAAAAGGCTTATTTAGAATATGAACCCTTGTGTGAACTAAATTACAGAAAAGTGGTACCATTCAGTCTTAAATATGTGATGTGATCATTCTTAATATGAGGGGGATGAACTAGAAAGGCTATGAGTATGACAAGCATTCCATGCCAGTGTCTGTTAAATTCCTACACAAGCACCTCAGCCTGATTTATGAGGTGCTGATTGGTGATCACCTGAATCACATCTTATTTAATGAGGAAAAGTATAAAAACACTGCTGTAATCGACACTCTCCTCTCGCAATGAGACCAGTTGGATGGTAAAACACCACTAGAAGTTTGTCAAAGGTAATTACTGCCATTTTGTTTAAGAGTGAACAAGAGATTTGTTCTATTTGAATTATTGAAGTTCTGTAAAAAACGCATCATTTCTCTTATTTTGATGTTTTTTCATTTCCTTTAAAATTATGCTTAAAAAAACCCCAATATATTCATTTGGAAATTAGGAGAAATGTCAGCAGTTCTTAAAAACTAAGGCAAAGCTGTTCAGTTCAATACTTGCACCTACAAAAGATAAAACCTAAGAAACTGAACATTTCTGCAGAGGTCCCTTTTTTTTTTTTTCCAGAGCTGTATTAGGAATACATGTGTCTTAGTGAGGGTGATGTCTTCGATAGGAAAGAAAGTGGAAAAAAGGGTCTAATGAATTCTTTTCCTTCTGAAAAGGTCAAACTATGTTGTTTTTGGAGAAAAGAATGAGAAGAACATTATCAGACACCGATCTCAGACACAACTAAACCAGGCTGAGGGGAAACGAGACTGTAATGATCAATATGAGGCGAGTAAAAACACGCAGACTGGATGTTCCTCCACGTAGCGAGTCAGTCGGGGATCTGATAACACCTTCAGATATGAATCTCAGAGATCTGCTTTCAAACACACAGAACTAGGCATGATGGGATATGATGTCATTATGGTGATATACAGTAGCATCTATAAAAAAATGCTTGAAACTATGTATCTGGGCAAAGAGAGTGTGTGTAAAACTGTACATAACATTAGAATAAATGCAGCAGCGGTTGGTCAGAATTTTTTGGTTGAAGTAAGGAGTTAAACTGGTTTTGCATTTATTCTAATGTTAGTGTCTATTTTTTTTAAACAAATATGTGTTCAGTGCTCAGATAAAAACTTTTATGTATTATTTTATCAGCGGGCCTAAGAGTTGTTAAGGCCTGGGCACTACGCTGATATGTACAGTTATTGCGATACACCACCTTACATCACAGTACACTGTTATGGTATTTGATTGGTTTCTGGTTCTGTTTTGTCTGTTCCACCTTGCGAAACATCAGAAATATGGAATATTGAGATGACATATCGATATACTGAAGTACTGTGATATTTTTTCCCATATCGCCCATCCCTAATGTCACAACACGCTCTCCTGAGCGTATGATGGGTGCGGCCAGCACTTCTGAAACACTGAACAGCTGCAGGGATAATAAAGACAAATGTGGACCAATCAGAGAGCCTGAAAACAACAACAGAGTATGATAACCATATAAACTGCATAGTAACAAAAAGATGACTGGATGCAGGCCCATCACAACATTATTATTATTTTTATCTATTTTTGTTTCTTTAAGTATCATGATGATGCAGGTTGGCCACATCAGCCCAGGCGTGAAGAGAACAGGCTTAGATGTTTCCATGACACACACACACACACACACACACAGGAGGGGAGGTGAGGTGAGGTGGGGGGAGTGTAATCAGGCCATCACAGATTTCATTTTCTCATTCAGCTTTGCCCTACACCAGATCTAGACTTAATTTCATTATGGAATCTGAAGGCTTTTATTGCACCTATCAGGTTTTGTTGCTCTCCAACAAATTGCTCCTGACTTCATTTGAATATGTGTGCGGAGACACGCCGTGGGGACGGAGGGAAGGGCAGACTCGCAAAATTTACTATCTGCACAACCCAGCACTTTTCCCCATTAAAATCTCCACAGCCTGTACGTGTGTGTGTGTGTGTGTGTGTGTGTGTGTGAATGTACGTATATAAATATGTATATGCATATGTAAACCTCAATAACATACAAAGATCGGTACACCACTGATCTGATATATTCATCTCGCCGTCCTTGTATCTTCATCTCCATCAGCGCATATTTCTTTAATGTGACAGGACCCCTTCAAACGAGACTTTAAATTATGACTCTGAACCCAAAGTTATTTCTCTATTTTTTAGCTGTCAATCAACCACTTCTAATGCTGATGCCTCTGACAAGCAGGGCGGTGATGATTATTTACTTAACCTCAATTAAAAAAAGAACTGAATTGATATTTTGCGGGTTGTTTTGATTATTGTTATCTGATCCATGAGTGTGGGAAAACACTACGTAATAAGAAGAATAAGAAGAATTAGCAATATTAATAGTGTTAGTAATATTATTTTCAAGGTGTTTTTGCTTATCTTTGTCCAGTGAAGTACTGGCTAGACATGGTTTGATTATTTTTTGTTTGACCTCTAATTACTTAAATACTCTCAAAATAACTGGTAGATTACTCCGTTACTAAAAGAGAAGCCTTAGGTCCTTCTAGGACAAGGAATGTCTTAACTGGGAACCAAAAATATGTCATTTACAGGTTCCCAGTACTCATTTTTATTTCATATGGTCATCAGGCTTGTTGTATGTCAAGTCTGCAAGTATTGCAGTCAACTCTTTGTATTGGTAAATAATGACTGGAAGCAAAAGGGTTAAAGTCTTAAAACATCTAAAGGAAAATTGTTCTTCTCTGTGGTGTCTAGATTTTCAGCCAAACGGGTTCTCCCACTGATCAGGCCTCCAGAAGCTGGACTGAAGGTCTTACACCTCAGATTATCTACTAACATCAGACAAACCATATGGAATGTCTTTTCAAGCTTTAGACGTCTGTGTTTAATTTAGAATGGCTCAAAAATGTTTACATGAATCACTGTTAGCTTAGTGCTGACATGCACTTAGAAACCCCATAGAGACGCTAAGAGAAACGAGCAATATGGACAGGGTGGGTTTCTCTGAAAGTCAATATACTGATCTGATAAAATGAACACTACCATCCCTACAGATCACCAGACACAACCACCTTTATCACCAATTTATCATTAAAGTCATTCATTTAGGCACAGAGCTGTGTACAGAACTAGAGCTGTGTACAGTGCCGCCGATGCCGTCATCCCTCGTTCGGAGAACATCTGTCGAGAAACCGAAACCAGAATGAGCCTCACCTTCCTCTTTTATCTTCCTCGCCTCCTCTTCTTTCTTCTCCTTCGCTTTCAGCACCTCGTCTGTTTTAGCTGGTTGAGAGACAGAGAAAGAAAAAGAGAGAGAGAGAGAGAGAGAGAGAGAGAGAGAGAGACATTATGTAACTCATATTCGTGGTTCATTTCACTGCAGATAAACAGAACAGCTGCTTTATTAGGATGAAGATATGGATTATAGAGGTTTGGCCTAATAAACGGCGTCAGATAATCGTCGACTGAAAAGCACTTCGTTGTCGCCACACCTACATCCGTCGCTTCTTCGGGCGGATCAGAAGCCGTTTGTCTGCGTCCTAATTAAAAGCTTAAGAGCAATCCCAGTGCCGAGGAGACGCTTTTTGTGTACGACTCTTTGGGCAATTCATTTAGGCTGTTGACTCGTCTTCTCTCCGCTCTTCTCCGAATAATGAAGATGTTAGTGGAGATTAAGAAATATGGCGGGGAGTGTGGCGGGACTATCAATACAGCCTGTAAATTAATTACGCCTCTGTTCCCGCGCATCATTTATTCCGAAGCGCTCCCGTCTCCCAAGAGCGATCCGCCTTTATTGCTATTTTGCCGGGCTGATGAGCGCAGCCACGTGAAATTGAGTCCCTTATAACATTACCCCCGATGAGTTTCAACTTTTTAAATAAAGACGGAGCGCGAACGGGAGAACAGCAGCGCCCGACAGTCATTACGGAACTCGGGTACAGTCGCTGCAAATATAAGTGGATAACAGGGAGGAGGCTGATTGGGTTACCAAGCGGGGGTTTGTTCGCCCCTCATGCGTAGGTGGGAAAGAGTGTAAGTGTCAAAGGAAGATTTAGGCTGGACATTCAGTTCTAGATATGTCCGTGGTATGAGCAGGTTTCAGTCAATTCTAGAAATCAATGACTGTAGAGCCATAGTGTAAAGAGGTTTCAGTCAGTTCTAGATATGTGACATACTGTAGGTGTGTGTGTAAAAGTGCACGTCTCAAATGAAGAATCAGACTGGACATTCAGTCCTAGATACACCACTAATTGCAGAGCTGTAGTGTAAGCAGATTTTAGTTCAGGTTTAGATACATAATTGAATGTAGAGCTGTAGTACGAGCAGGTTTCTGTCAGTTCTAGAGCCGTCACTGAGTGTAGAGCCGTAGTATAACCAGGTTTGAGTGAGTTCTAGATATATCACTGACTGTAGAGCTGTAGCATGAGCTGGTTTCACTCAGTTCTACAGTACTGTGCAAAAGTCTTGAGCCACCCCTTATTTCTTTGAGCCACCTGGTTGATGCAAAAACACATTTTATTCTTACCTTAGGTATATTGAGTAGATTAAATGAACAAAATGGGAAAAAATGTTTTACTGTGGCAGGCAGTGAAGTGCATAAAGATACAAGGAGCCTAGATAAAGGAGTTCCAGCCACTCAGCATTCAGCACCACCAGTATACTGATCACCGCCTGACCATCTGGAATCATCTGCACCTGTTTCTTCACTGGTTCAGGACTTCAGTTAGATGGTCTTTGTTCTGCTTGAATGATTCATACGCAGGTCACTGTGTGTCTTAACAAACAAAAAACATTCCTCTGAAACTGGTCGGGTTCAGGGACTGGACTGAAAATGAGTGTCTCCGAATGTCTTTCAGGAAGCCTGGAGAACTGTTCCTCTAAACTACATTAAATTACAAGAAAGTCTGGATCAAAAAGTAAAATATGAAGAAATAATGGTGGCTCAAGACTTTTCCACAGTACTGTGTTTATATGGTTGGAGTAAAACTGCTATAGGTGGTTATACAAATATATATATATATATGTGTGTGTGTGTGTGTGTGTGTGTGTGTGTGTGTGTGTGTGTGTGTGTGTGTGTGTGTGTGTGTGAGAGAGCAAATGATACACTATACATTTCGAAACTTTACATCAAAGTCTTTCATTAAACATGAGGTTTTCTATTAAATGGGCCCTTTCAACAAGGGGGTAAGAATGAGTGTATTAGTGTGGGCGAACGGTGAAAGAACAACTTAATGCTAACACACACACACACACACACACACACACACACACACACACACATATATATACACACACACAAAAATAGACACATGACCTCCCATTGGCTAACTAACCTCATCTCAGTCTGTTCTCTCTTTGAGCCAGCATTAAGCTCGATTTTCTTTTTAAACTATATTTCTTTCCTCTTTTCCTCTTTCTCTCTTTCTGCTCGGGGCAGTAGTGCAAAATCAAACTGTTTGTCCATCTCTCATCTCTGCGGAGCCTCGCGGGACGTCTGCCCCCACAAACAAAGAGAAAAGTCCTCAGTGCCGATTCGCTTTCTGCCCAACACACAGCACTGCTTTACCTCAACACACACACACACACACACACACACACACACACACACACACACACACACACACACACACACACACAAAAACACACACACAAACACACTGCTGCACCTCTTACACATTTACAAATTTACATAATTACTAAAACAAAAAATGAGTCAATTAAACAAACAAAGAAACAAACAAATAAATAAATAAATAAATACTTTACTTCATTAGATGTAAAAAGAATGATACACAGAGTTGTGGGTAATTTAAAAAACACCTGCTCTTAAGGCATATAAAATTCCCCTAAAAATCCCATAATAATTGCAATATATTACCATATACAATTATTTAAATCTGCATTGTTCTAATTGTATATAAAATAAACAAAACATAGAAAAAGTGATTCCAAACTTGTAAACACTAGGGTATACTGTTTTTAAACATTTTTTTATATTAGTATTTTAGCATGTGAAAGAATGCCAGGGAATCAGGAAAAAATATGAATAAATATTAATATTTTCATGATTGAAACCCTGAGTGTGAATGACCACACGTGGTCGTAGGTCTAGGACAGTTCTCATTTGCGCCAGAGGGGGCATCAAAAGTAAATGACCTATTAATTTCGCAGCCATTAGTGATAATTACCTATAAATAGGTAAGTGGGCCAAGTTTTGGCATATAATCACACTCTGTTAGCCCAAACCTGTTGGGTGTGTGTGAATGTGTATGTGTGTGTGCTGGTGTTATTAGGGATATCTTACAGAGATGTATTGGAGAGGCTGGAGATGCTGAGGTGGAGACAGGCTGGGGCTTCTTCATCTGATTAGGTAATACAAAACAAACCGTGGCAGACGGCTAAAGACTTTGACTTCATCCGCACTTCATTCTGTTTTGGCTGGAAGGATGTCTAATGGGGCCTCCATTGAAATCCAATTGTGATTGTGTGTGTAATTGCAGCCCGGGTTCCCTGGAGTCATGTAGCCACGCAGAGCTATGCTTCATTTAAATGATCCTCGTTTACAGCAACACACACGCGGAAACACACAACCACCCCCCCAACCAACCTCCCTCCCGTGGGCCGATTAGCGGCGGCGGCTCGTTAGAACCAAAACGAAATAATGCCAACATCAGGTGGAACCGGGCCAGGCTCCATTATCAAGCAGGTGATTGATGGTCGTGCGTCCGAGCAGCCCGAGCGCCGCCCGCAATCTAGATTCAATAAAAGCCGGCCGGGCTCGATCTGATTTATCCGCTACAGCGGGGCTACGGGGGCCGGCCTTTTACCCGCGTCCCATTACACTTCTGAAAGAAACAATTCATTGGGATAATCGGGGCGGACCGGAGGAGGTCGCCAGCCCCTGGAGATGATATTAAGGAGGCGCGTGAGATAGGTTATTAAAATAGAGTGTGTGGCAGCAGAAAATGGGGCGTGGGGGAGGTATAGAGACATCAGAGTGTGTCTAAGTGTCTGTGAGGAATTCTGTGGAATGGTAAACTGAAGGCGGCATGATATCGGCTTCGAATGTCTGATGTCGATTCTGATACTGAAGCATTGAGTATCGGCAGATACTGATTCAATCTGTAAATGAAACAGAAAACTAGTCATTTATTTATTTGAATAATATTAGATGTTAGGTACCAATACTGAAGCCTTGTGTACTGGTGGAAACAGATGCAATTACGCTTTATAAACTAGAAAATAAAGTACCATACCTTAACGGTGCATGTGACAAATAATAAACACCTTAATATCGTCCAGAGAGGGGAGCGAGCGTGGACGACACACATAACGACACAAAGTACTACAGTAAAGCCAGATGCCTTTTATCCAATCTCTCAACCACAATGACTTTAAACGGTTCTTAACGACCATTTATGAACTTATGGACCAATATAAACATGCTTATATAAATATAAATATAAATGCTTATATATAGTGCATCGACTTACAGCCCACACTACATAAGATTCCCACAAGACGGACTTAACCAGCAAAGATCGGTGAAAGTATAAACATAAATATGATCAATATAAATAAATATAAAAACAGAAACATGTCTATATTGTCTGGAATTTTTGCTGAACCCCCCCTGCCAGAAGTACCTCAACTGACCACTAGGGGGACGTGGCCCACAGGCTGAAAAACTGCAGCTGATCAAACACTGTTTTTTCAAAGATTTGCTCTTAATGAGGCGGGCTTTTAAGAATCCAAGGCTGGAAAACACTGCAATACTGAAACGTCTGCTGTGAAATTACCTTTATACAGTGCATTGATTGGTTGCAGGTGAAAAGAAATGCGAGCAAACAAACACAAACACACACACAAACACACACACACACACACACACACACACACACCAGGCAGAGGTGAAGAAATGCGTTCAAATGGCTGAAGCAGAGGAGGGGTTTACACAGCGTTTCCCTAGGCCAGGGTATTGATCAGGAAAGACCCTTCTTCTAGCTGCGGGGCCTTTTCGGCAGACTCCTGCGCGGAGGAGGAGGAGGAGGAGGAGGAGAAGAAGAAAGCTACCAGGCTGTTTTCCTCCTTAACGTCCAGCAGGAGAAAAAGGCAGATGATCAGACGGAAGTGTTACGAGAGCGCGGGATGGAGGTGAGCACCAGATCACGTGCGGCGCCGCTCTGAAGACTCAAACCGGCGAGACTTGATCGGCCTCTAGCTCATAGTCAAGCAATTAGTGCCCGACAGAGAGACAGGAATCCTCCCTGGAAACCAGGTCTCATCTGCCTGTATCTCCATCTTACAATCTTCACCCACCTCAAAATAGACCCCTAAACCATTACCGAGCACCACACACACACACACACACACACACACACACACACACGCACACTCCTCAGAGTCAACCACTCCAGCCTACGGCCCCTCAATCAAACCAGACACCAGCCATCCCAGTCCTCCGTGATTAATTACTTTGGTCTGACTATCAAACTGTGTGTGTGTGTGTGTGTGTGTGTGTGTGTGTGTGTGTGCAGAGGTAGCACCCTCTATCAGGGAAGCCCCTGCAGCAGCCACAGACACCACTTCTCACCTCCCTCAGTTTCTCTCGCTCCTGACTCTTTTAATCCAGATGTTCAGGGTGTGTATGTTGGGGTAGCGGGGCTCAGATTCTCTGCAAAAAATGATCTGCGAAACTGCATCGTATAATTCTCACTGTGCTGTTCTGCACAAATGACCGTAGAGTGTTCGGTCCTCAACAGTATCAGATAAATAATAAACAAAAAGAAGAAAATAAGAATATTAACCCACACCACAAACACTAAGAGTTCAAATTAAATAATTTATTTTTTTTAACTAACGCATTTTTTTTAGATAAAAGAAATCACCTGTCAGTTTCTGTATTTGTTTATATAGTTTATTTATTTGATTTATAAATAAATCAAATAAGTAAAATAATTAGAATTTACACATTACTTTCCAAAGGTCTTGAGACATCTCTCATTTCTTCATATTTTGCTTCCAAAGATCCAGACTTTCTTGTATCTTTAATGTAGTCTTGAGGAACAGTTCTCCAGGCTTCCTGAAGGACTTTCAGAGTCTCTCATTTCCTGACCAGTTTCAGGTGAATTTGTTTGTTAAGCCACACAGTGACCTACATATGAATAAATCAAGCAGAATTGAAGTCCTGAACCAGTGAAGAACCAGGAGCAGATGATTCCAGATGATCAGGCGGTGATCAGTATACTGGTGGTGCTGAATGCTGAGTGGCTGCAACAAGGTGATTCAAAGCAAAACATAAAGAAATGAGGAGAGCTCAAGACATTTGCACAGTATTGTAAATAATGAATAAATACGTTCCCTTTTTGTAAATGTTTAAACTGCTACGAAGTGTTGATCCCTAATGGTCAATGGGCTCATTAAATTTTTTTAATGCTAATGTAATTGTCGAAAGGTCCTGTGAAACTCTACTGCAAGTGCAAACATTAGACTGCTGTCGCTTGAATGAAACAAATGACGACAGTTATGTTTTCAATCATTACTGACCTGTGGGACGCTGCTGTTGGATGTTGGTGTGTGTGGCTCCTTCTGTGAGTAAGAGTGAGGACAAATGCTGCTCGTCTATCTGTGTGTGTGTGTGTGTGTGTGTGTGTGTGTGTGGTTAAACTATCACTACAGCTTTGGAGTCTTTAAGCATACTGTGTGAGAGGACTAATGCTGCTTGTGTGTGTATTGTATGTTTGTGCATGAGTGTGTGTGTGGTTAAAATATCATAACAGCTTTAGCTTAAAGACACAACATACAGTGAGCATGAATGCTGCTTGTGTGTGTGTTGTGTAAATAGGAGTGTGTGAGTGTGTGTGTGCATGTGTGTGTGTGTGGGGGCTGGGGGGGGGCCACAGGCATGCCACTCAAAGGGAATCTGAATGTCAGGCCCGGAGGAAGTGTGATAAATCAGCAGCTCGCCGGACGACAAACATAATATGAGCCGCCGCGCCGCACAATTGGAAAAATGTCCCTTTGAATCAGGTGGTGCGAAGCGGAGCCCACGGCCCAGAAACACGCCACAAACGGCACACAAGCGCCCAAACACCTGTTTATAAAGCCACTCAGCCATAAAGGACGAGGAGCGGAAACGGGAGCGGTGCAATTACTCATTAAAGTACATCCAGCCCCGCTGGCCTCTCATCAGACCGGTGAATGAGGGCAATGGGTTAAAGATGTGGAAACGCAGGCCCCAACACGGCCACTAGGTGGCACAGTGCGCAGGGCTTTGGGGAGGGAGAGCACTGCAGGAGCGTGCGCCGTCTCCGAGCGGCCTCGTGCACGCGGCTCGATTAAAACCACTTCATGTACATCTTGTAAGGCATAATTTGCTTCAGGGAAATTAGAGTTGAGCACGAATTTAATTTGTACAATGACAGAAATGGGTGGAAGCAAGAGCCTGAACCGGGCGCAATTAGAGGCTCTTCAGAGGAGCCTTCGCGAGCGCAGGCCTAACCCGAAAGGACATCTGCTGCTCCTTAAACCGCACCTAACATCCGCTCCCATCCTCCAACAGCCGTGGCCTTGGCTTGTAGGGAGAAAAAAAAAGTAAGTAAATAAATAGATAAATCCAGAATAAAGATACAATTGAATAAATGAAAGCATCAGAACAATGGACTAATCAAAACAACAACAACAACAAAAATTTACCCAACACTGTCACATTCAAGCACGGCGCAAATGATATCCATTAATTATTAATGGGCCAAACAATTAGAAAGAGATATCATATCAATACGATGAATAATTCATAGGAAGCCGTCTTGCCAGATTTCTATTTTAGATTTGCACTGCGCTCTCATAAGAGCCTCTGCAGACGAGATCAATGGCTCTGTGTACACAGAGATGTTCTAATAGTCAATTACACGGTCGTTAAGTCAACCTCCGCCGACCTGGAAAGCACTGGAGAGGAAACACACACACACACACAAACACATGACCATGAAAAGGAGCAAGAATAAACAAAAAATAACTTTCATCTCATCCCCATGTATTTTGTGAAACAGACGTTCGAGTCGGACACGGAACTCCGGTGATAGGACAGACGTTCCCAAGCAACACTTTATTCAATTATTCCAGCAATAGAAACACTTTTAAAGGCATCAAACCCCACACAGCACGCCTAACGGAGCGCCTGTGCTGAGTGCATCGCCCCGCATCACCATCAAAAACGCAGACCCGTATGATGAAATATTCAACTTCTGCCCGGCGCCCCTTCAGCCCTGCGCTGCTGGAACTGCTTTATTTGGGCCCCGGATCCGACAGCGGCTCCTCTCGGAGAATAATTGGAGGCTATTTCTGTAATTATCTAAGTGAATATTGGAGATCCGTTAGGGAAACGAGACGCAA
Source organism: Alestes dentex (assembly GCA_037576975.1). Classification (NCBI taxonomy): domain Eukaryota; kingdom Metazoa; phylum Chordata; class Actinopteri; order Characiformes; family Alestidae; genus Alestes; species Alestes dentex. Next base: position 26,955,864 of record JBBIGA010000040.1, on the reverse strand, counting down.
CTGGGAATTTTTTATTTTCATCACGTCTTGCTGAAAATTCTGGCAGATCTATACTGTTTTATTAATGAGGGTTTGATGCAAAACTGGAAAACACATCCATACACACAGCTGCATTCACTGGCTACTGAAGGTGTGCGTAGACTTCGAGACGGAAGAAATGAGGGTTCTGACCTCTCCATTGTACTGAAGCCTGGTAAATTTTGATGCTAGCTTCTCCAGAGGTGGACTGGTCCACGTGGAAGACCCAGTGGGTGAGGAGTGCAAGAGGTAGGGCTGAGGAACCGGTTCTACAATCAATGAAACCAGCACTGGCAAAGATGTATTGTGTCTAGCAGAGTTTGGTGATGTTTCTCCTCAAACATACTTGATGAAACATGGCTACATTGGTGGATCATAATACGGTGCTGGATGATGGACCACCAGGAACACAGTTCTGCCCATAAAAAAAAAAAAACAGGCAGATATTGTTTGATGAAGCAACTTACAATGGTTTTCCATCTGTGGAAATAAAGTTCAGCTTGTTGTAACAAACCAAAATAAGCTATACTGCCCCCTGTGCTTCTAGTAGCATACTGCAATCTGTCAGAATGACAGCTTTGTATTATATCAACTACATTATAAATGACATATCCATACATTTCAATAACTGACAGAGCAAACAATAGGCCAGGGGTCAGCAATCTTATCTGCAAAGATTGGACTGAGTTCTGGAGAATCTGGAGAACAAAACACCTTGAATTTCAAACCGTTTCTGAACAGTGTGTGAGGGGACCACACCATCCCCATGATGTAAATAAAAACGTGATCCATCAGCCCAGCCCACCTTCTTCCATTGCTCCATGGTCCAGAAATGATGTCCACTGTAGGAGCTTTCAGAGATGGACACTCTCGCAGTAGGCGCTGCACTGTGTTCTGACCCCTTTCTATCAGAGCAGCATGAACTTCTACAGCAGATCTTTTGTGGCAGCAAAACAGATGGGCTGGTCTTCACTCCCCATGGTCATCAGTGAAACTCAGGCGCCCATGAACCTGTCGCCGGTTCTCTGGTTCTCCTTCCTTGGAGCACTTTGGCAGGTTCTGACCACTGCACACCGGGAACCTCCCACAAGACCTGCCGTGCTGGGGATGTTCAGTTGTCCAGACATCACGGTTTGGTTCTTGTCAAAGTGTGTCAGATCCTTACGCTCTCCACTTTCCCGTATTTAATCAAATAAGTCATTTTTAAATCGATATATACTTACCGAACAGATAGAGGGCAATTTAGCCACATTTAAGTCTAGCATAAATAGCATACACTTCATATTAATGAACCATTAGCGAGACACTACCAAAGCAGTGAATAATTATCTATAATTTATCATTTATTTATTCATGATTTATTAATTGTCTGCTTTAGGCAGAAGAACTCAAGACTTTAAACCTTGACGCGGTTCTGATTTTATCACTTTGCAGGCTCTCTGACCTGAACTAACTTCTGGGAGTGAAACGTTACAATGGTCACCATCGGATGTCCAACCTATAGAGGTGTGATATGGAGGAGTATGAATGTGAAGAGTGAAGAGGGTGTGAAGAAGGCCTCTACTGTTTTCAAGGCTAGGACGACTCTCCTTGCTATAGCCTGTAAGGTAGCCTTGAATCTTCAAGGCTAGCCTTGAGTTCACGGGTCTCTGGACCTCAACCTGGTTTAGCGCTACCAGGCCATGCCAGAAGCTTGGGAAGCCTCGGACACTCATCAAGGTCGTGACGACAGGTTCATCCAAGGCCAAACGGAAGGAAGCGAGAGAGCGAGGGAGCGACGAAAGAGGTTGAGAGGGAAAGAGAGAGCAAAAGATCTCATAGCCACAAGTCGTGCGGTTCAAACCGAGCTTTGATGTGTTGAGCTAGGTGACCTTTTCACGCACAAAAATACGTTTGCGAAGGAACCAGGCAGTTAAATATTCAAAAGGGCTCAGGAACTCTAACACATGCAATGGAGGAAAAGAAGAAAGAAGAAGGGAAAAAAACATCTTATTCCACTCAATCTGACCCTTCCCTCTTGATCTTGTCCTGTTTCATCTCTTCTTACTTGCGCCCTATTCTTCTTATTCACGGTCCCATCTGCCCCCACACTATCAAACTCCCATAGTCCAACCTCTCCTCTCATCCCTCTCTTTTTCTCCTCTGTTGGTCCTGCGCTCCCCTGTTGCTCCCACAGTGGGGCCTTTGAGTCATTATATAACATTTGAGGAAGCAGGCGTTGTGTGGTGTTTGTACATCTGTCAAATGCAAGAGTGTGTGTGTGTGTACGTGTGTGTGTATATGTCCTTGGGTCGATGAATGACATAAATATGACAAGACCTTCAATAGAGCATTTATGCAACATATACACTGGTGGCAAACAGGTTTTTTTTTTAGCTGTTTAATACACTTCCTAGAGAAAAGCACTCTTTACTAAGCATTCATAAGCATAAACAAAAATATGTGGGGGAAAAAGTATCTGGACACTATACTAAAATATACACGTAGATGCAAACATTAAAATTTACGAAGGATTTGGACATAGCGTGAGGGATCTTGGATAATTTTTTGGGGAACTGAAGATTTACCAGGAAGAATGAGGCCAAATTTGAACCAATGCCGTGGTTCAAATACAGTGTGGAGAAACAATGTTTAGACATTAAACACAAGATAGGGTATACATAATACACTACTGTGTACTGTTATACTATTTTCTGCCTGCCCAACGGTCTTATCTTTGGCATGTTGAGTAAATTAAATAAAAGAAATATGAACAAATGTTTTACTGTGACAGGCTGTGAAGAGCCTAAAGACACAAGGAGCCTAGATAAAGGAGTTCCAACCACTCAGCATTCAGCACCACCAGTATACTGATCACCGCCTGATCATCTGGAATCATCTGCTCCTGTTTCTTCACTGGTTCAGGACTTCAGTTGGTCTTTGTTCTGCTTGAATGATTCATACGCAGGTCACTGTGTGGCTTAACAAACAAAAACATTCCTTTGAAACTTCAGATTCAGGGACTGGACTGAAAATTTCAGGAATCTTCTGGAAGTCTGGAGAACTGTTCCTTAAGACTACATTAAGCTACAATAAATATAGACAGTCTGTCTCTTCGGAAGCGAAAATATGAAGAAATGAGGGGACTTTTCCACAGTCCTGTAAACACCAACTTGCCTCTTCTGCACATGAGCTTTCGAAGACTGAACGTTTAGAATCCAGCCCTTCTTTAGAAGTTCTCCACTTAATTCCGGGATTGATGAGAGACAAATAATTAAACAAAATGTAAGAAGAGGAGTTCGCTGTGTAAAAGCAATGGGGGACCCAGGAGGCTCTGATGAATAAAGGTGAATAGGATCAGTTTCAGCTCTGAAAGGTGCCCGAGCTGGATCCCATTGAGAGTGAATGGGGAGAAAGGAGGACCCCCGCGCATGAAACGCGAACGGCGGCCGCCGATCGGCCGACACACACAAGGTGACGAACAAAGGCGGGCACTTAGAAGAGAATGGGAGGCTGCACGGAGCAGGCAGGTCTCAATGGAGCCCCAGCAGGAGCAGCGCTAGCACTTAACAAACATCTCGCACAAAGGAACCAGAGACACGGTGGTCCCGGGATTGTGCTCAGTCAAGCGCTGGTGGTTAAGCCCAGGAAAGAGCTGCAGGTCAGGGGTGCAGAGGCGGACCCACAGGGCTGGAAGGGGTGGTCCTGTCCGGCTTCAGAAGGTTTTGTATTCTTCTTCTCTTTCCATGAAAGATCTCAGGGATGTCTTGAGATCTTTGGGATCTTTGAATCCCGCCGTTAGTTTGCAAATAAAGTATTTTTTTAAATATATAAAGCAGATATGTATTTATGCTTTACCCATATTCATTTCCTTCAATAAGCCTGTTTACACTTGATTTTGTGTGATTAATACCTAGATTTTAACCACATTTGGTAGTCAAATGCACCTCCAGCTGTTCAGATTGAAATCCGATTGCTGAGTTATTGATGTATTATATGCAAATCAGCTCAAAACCAATTGCCTGTGTTGCTCCTTTTTTCTGCTCTATTCAAAAGAACAGCACAAATTTCCACAACATTCACCGTTTGCAATAGTTAGCCTTCTGTATCGTCACCAACATGGACCACGTGCGTTAAAACACAATATATTATCGCAAGGCAGTGAAAAACTTGAGGCAGTGAAAAAAATGAGGTGAACTTTAGGCTCTACTTAGGCCTAGGTGTTCGACTAAAGGCCGGCAAAAGAGGCTACCAATTAAACTCACAGGAAGAACCAGGAGATGTTCTGGAGCTACGATGCTTCTGTTAAGCAGGGACAGTTCAAGAGGGGGCGCCCTCTTCCTCACAAGCAGAACAGTGGGTGGGAAATGAGGGGGTCTGGCTGTCGACTGAAGCTCTGTAGAGACAAATGCATCCACTCATCTGGCTACAATGAGTCTCAGATCACCTGAAGTGGTGTAAATCTGTTTTAAAGGAGTCCTGGGTATGTCTTTATGTGGATTAAACCAATCCCGATATAACCCCGACATAACCCTCAAAACGTGACCAGGTGCAAACAGAGGTACAATGTCATTCTTGGTGTGAAGAGCAGGTTGGGCCACAATGGTTATTTTCTTAACAAAAATATTATGAAAAAGCCTTTGGTTGGACCTTGTTTGGCACAAACGTGGTTCAAACACAATACTTATGTCAATATTACTTCTACTAATCTACTATCTATTACGTGTAGTAATGGACTCGGTATAGAGTACTACTCCAAATCACTACTTAACTAGAGTATTACAGCAATTTATTTATCAATATAAATAAATTGCACAACACTTCGTGTTTCTAGCATAGTGTATTTCGTACAGAGTATTTTCAGGGTTTTTTTTTTACTTTTATTATACTTTTATTTTCATTTTATATAGTTCTTGGCTTTGTGACTCTGTGTGTCTGTGCAGTCGTAACATAAGCAAATTCTGACCCCTTATTATTCTGCTCTTGGTTTTTAATACGTCATCCCAACGCAAACCATTTTGTCTCCAAATTTCTGACGAGCCACACTCTCGCACTTTTATGAGGGGAAATATGTTTCCAATAAAGTGGCATCGAGGGGAACGAGATCCTAGAGGAAGAAAGTGTAGCCAGCCACGACCCCCATGGAGGCACCTCCACAGCCTCGCCTCTCTCTCTCTCTCCCTCTCTCTCTTCTCTTAATGCTTATTTTCATCACTTTGCTTAAAATATTGATAATCAATTAGCGCTACGTCTGTTTTGTTACAGAACCGGTGTCATGGTCTATCACGCTGTCAGAGCCAATTCGCGGCTCGTTTAAAGTTCATTTTTTCCCCCTCTCCCTCGGCCGCGCTCTCGCCTTTGGAGGAGTCATTAAGCTGGGGGAACGTAGCCTGGGGTGCAATCACCTATTCTCTTTCATTACGGGCAAGATAGGGAAGGTGAGGGAGATTATTAGAACTTTGGAATGATCACAAAGCTCTGCGAGGGCCTGTCAGATCCCCCCTACGTGTAATTCATCTGGTCCACATACGCCCTCCCCATCCCGCCCCCCACCCCCCATCTCCCTCCACCTTCTTTTCCCTCTCTGGGCGCCCGAACACCCTCTCTCCACCTTCCTCCTTCAATCCCACCTCCAGCGATGGCAGGAGGGGGGCTGAAAGATGGACATTATTCATGAATGTGCTGAATATTCCAGCACAAAAAACAGAGAAGCGGCCGCCTCTGGTGACTCTAAAATAAAACCAAGCACAAATTAGGGGCGAGGGATAAAGGGCATGGCCTCTTACTCAACTGCAAGGGAACAGGGCAGAGGTCTGGAGCATTATGATCATTGTGATGATGATTATGATTATGGTTATGGTGCAGCTCAGAAAAGGATGGGAACCACATCTTGATCGGGAAACGACAGAAGGCATAACGTTCATTCAGTCGATTAACTGAATAATAGACAGATATGTCTCTGTCGCTACTCATGTAATAGTCTTATCATGTGCAATATCACTACTTATGTCAATATTATGTGCAATAATGGACACAGTATAGAAAAAAAAAACTCCATTACACAATTAACATTAGTAAATAACTGCAGCAGTATTTTTATTTATCTATACTATTTATATCCACCTCTATTACCTACCAGAGTGTTTTCAGAGTATTTCTGGAGTTTTATTTTGACTTTATATTACATCCTATATTATTCTTGTATCTATGTTTCTGTGTGACTCTGCAGTCGTAGGATAAGCAATTTCCTTCGGGATCGATACAATTTTCTGATTATGATTCTGATAAAATCGATTAAAGATATACAAGTTAGCATTGGGCTACTCAGCATTGGGCTACTGGGTATCCGTCCCGAGAGATCGGACGAAGGAACAACAACAGTCTTTGTCAGTTTACAGGCAGACAAAAATGCTTGGCAAATTCCTCTAATGTGCATGTATTTGCTACCAACATTTAGATTGCAGGACTGCAATTTTAAACATGGGTGATTTTAAACATGGGTCCACAATCATGTCATTAAGACTGATTATGACTGATTTGCTGCATTTGCCACCAATTCGGGTTCTCTGCAAGAACCATCTTACTATTAAAAGGGTCCTTCAGTAGATTGACCCTTCAGAGGGGAGAGTTCCACACTAAAATCTGTCACTTGTTCTTGTATTTGCTCTGGTTGCGCCGCCTGACAGCAGAACAGCTAAATGTCTCCTTGTCAGTAAGACCATCAATTCTAATGTCACTCATTTGACTCTGCCTTGTTCGAAAGAATGATTATGTTTGTTGTACAACAGCATGAGTTGTGGCTGCGATGGCAACAGTGCCACAGTGATTATGAACAAATAAGGGTGCAACACTAAAATAATGGCTTGGCAGTGTAATCTGTCGGTATTACTTTGACACCTGTCAGATGGCTGAAGAGTTTTACTGCATTTCTTTAACGACATTGCGAAAATGTGTTTCTTCGTTTGGTGTGTCCTGCATGGCACTAGCTTTGTCCACCGGTTGGTGCGTCAGCTGTTGAGACGCAGCCTGAGTTTAGTTGATTTAGTTCCTGATGGACTGTCAGACATATACAAGTATGAATTTAAACTCTGAGTGTAAAGACGACGGGGTATTGACTGTATCCCTGAATCTCCATTAACCCGCAGCATTGCGTCAGCAGTTAGAAGTGTCAGAACCTTTGTTGCTGAACAACAAAAATCGGTGTGATGGTATGTTTTAATGGAAAGTAGTCAGGCAGCACAACCCTGCGACACAACTCTGAAGGGTTAAATACACTGAGGTGTCTTCATAGCAATGTTAGATTCAGTGAATGTAGCTCAGAAGAATAAATCTGTCTAGCCCCATCTATTAAAAAACACGTCCAATAAGGTCCAAGAAGAACCATAATATCACTGAAACCAAGTTGAGCTGAATCTGCCAGGCTTTGCGAGAGTAGGGACGGGATCTATGTAATTCCTGGGGTTTCTGGAAGTGAGAGGATGAGAAATGTGGGTTATCAGACAAGCAGCCAGCCTGAGAAGCCTGAGCTGATATCAAAAAGACAGGCAGTGAACATGTTGGCCACTGTAGCTATGTTTAAGTCTATTTATAGCACCTGGGCATAAATAAAGTCTGAACTTTATCTCATTTTGTTGTTTGAATGCACACGGTTCATGATGGCGATGGCACAGAAGCCTGATCTGCATTTACATTGTTTAGCAATCAGTTTTTAATCTGAACAGCTGGAGATGCATTTGACTAGCAAATGTGGTTTCAATCAGGTTCAAATTCAGATTCAGGGCGTAAACAGGGTCATTGATGGATGTGAACGTGGGTAAAGAATTAGCCTCGAAAACACGTTCCTCCATCCAAAGAGAACCATAATATTACTGAAAACAGGTTGAGCTGAATCTGCTGGGCTTTCTGAGAGGAGGGACGGGATCTGTGTAATTCCTGTGGTTTCTGGAGGTGAGAGCATGAGAAATGCGGGTTATCAGACGAGTGGTAGGCCAGAGGAGTCCGAGCTGATATCAAAAAGATAGGCGGGGGAACGTGCAGCTGGTTTTGTTGGCCAGTGTAGCCAAGTTTAAACGGACCAGAGGGCTGTCTGGAGGAGGATGATGTTTGGAAAGGGGAAAGAGGAGAGAAGAATCACAGTCTAGGTCAGGCTCTCTCGCCTGCTCTCGCAGGTAACGATCCCCTGAGTGTGTTTCCACATGAAAGCCGAGCCCTCGGTTTCTTTCGCGAGCTCACATACTTCCTGTTTACACTGCAGGAGCAAACAGCACTGCAGGGGGTGTTCTCCAGAGTGTGTGAGGAGAGGCTGGAGCTCACAAGCACCTCAACTGGAAAGAAAATACAACTGATAGACACATCACCACACCAGCCCTGATCTGAGGGAAAGGAAACGTTTCTAATAACTCTTTACAATAGTCACCCATAACAGGTTCAGACACATCAGGCCACTTTAGACTCAAAATATATTCACAGCATTGGTCATTCCTGTAGAAAGACACTGTATTTCTCACTGGATGAGCATTACCAGCAAAAGTCACCAAAGAGCAAGTTTCTTGTATTTTTTATGTAGTCTTGAGGAACGGTTCTCCAGGCTTCCTGAAGGAGTTTCAAAGACCCTCATTTCCAGTCCAGTCCCTGAACCTGACCAGTTTCAGAGGAATGTTTTTGTTTGTTTGTTAGGCCACACACTGATCTACATATGAATCTTTCAAGCATAACAAAAAAACAGGAGCAGATGATTCCAGATGATCGGGCAAGTGATCAGTATACTGGTGGTGCTGAATGCCAAGTGGTTGGAACTCCTTTATCTTTGTAGTCTGTCGCGGTAAACATTTATTGGACTACAGCTTGTTTTTCATGCATCCCACCATTTGACTCATAGGGTATATTCCGTTTACCCAAGTAAATTTCCCAGAGTTTTCTTTATTAGCTTAGCATCAGTACTAATGTATGCAAACAACACTGAAATGCTTTAATACTGCTGTCCTATAAATTTAGCCCAAAGTTTAGGACTGAATCAGTCTCCAGACCTGGGCATGCCTGCATTAGACGAGCCAGCATATAATGAATGACTCAGTCACAATGTTATCGGCTTTCTCTTTTCTGTTTCGATTATGAATGACACATGAAATGTTGGTGTTGGCATTAAAATTGTGTTTCATCCTGATTTGCATAGTGACTGATTGGCAGTAAAGAAAAGAGAAGAAACGGTGAAATATATAAACCATGGTGCCATGGTGTAGACACAACAGCCTACTGCAAATTAGTATGCACCACTATGTCAAAAAAATGCTCAAAATGAAGGGCAAACACAAGCATGGAATATTATTTAATCTTAATTTTTACTCTTTAGGTCTTATAGTTGGAGTGCTGGGAGCCAAAGACTCTTGTGCCCAGAAGCTTCACAAGACCATGATCCTTCTCTGCTCGGAACAAACTGGGTCATTAACCCCATATACACTCCATTCCCATTATCCAATCTGCTACTCGTGAGGCCTTTCAGACAATGCATCCAGGGGTTTGTCTGTTTTCCTCCATCTGGGAACAAATGGGGCTGGAATACTGTGCATATATGAGGGAGCAGCTTTAAACTGCGCTTCACCCGCCATATCAGCAGGCCTTTGACAGGGTCTGAAATGGGCGTCTGGCTGCAGCCGCCGTTTATTGCGAATGGCAGACGAAGTTGGCCGTGGCAGTTGCAGGCGAAATGAGGCCTGACAGCTATGTCAGGGCGTTCGAGGCGTTCAGTGGCAGGGCGAGAGATTCGGCGCAATTCCACGCCTTTCATCTCCCAAACGCAGGGCGCGCAGGCTCCCGAAGTCTCCCAAGAAAGAGAAAAAGAGAAGAAATAATACATTTTTTCAGGGAGGGGGGAGAAGGGGGAAAAAAAAGCTTGCGCATGGACAGGAATGACAGATGATTCTCTGCCCCGTCAAAATGGGGAAAGTAAATTTGAGGGGAAGGGGGAAGAAAGAGTGGGTGGCGAGGAGTGTATGATGAGCCGGACGCACAGCAAACATGTCAGGAGACGTTAGAACGGCTGGTGGAAAAACAAAGCAGAGAAAAAACAACAACAAGGCTGGCCTTCGCGCTTTCCCCCGTCTTCTCCGGCGCTCCCTGCCGCTCGCCTCACAGTCGCACCGGCTTCTTTTCATGCTCTCCTTGGCTGTAGCTGAGGGCTATTATCCTAACCCCCAACCCAGCAGAGCCCAATGCCCCTATCCACAGTGGATCACTCAGAAATCCCCCCGACAGAGGAGACTGAGGAAGACGATCGGCAGTATGGGGGGAAAAAATGAAAACAAGGAGGTCTTCTGGTTCCAAAACAACCCACAACAGAACACAGTTGCTTTAGGGTGGGTACAATCCTACCTAACACCACAGGGCATTTTTATCAGAAGCCCTGTATAGGTTTCTGCCATTCAGGTGCCCTACAAAGTGTACAAATGCCCTGCAATTCAAGTATAACAAAGCACTTCTAACCAGTGAAGAAACAGGAGCAGATGATTCCACATGATCAGGTGATCAGTATACTGGTGGTGCTGAATGCTGAGTGGTTGGAACACCTTAATGAAGACACTGTGTATCTTTTAGGCACTTTGCAGCCTGTCACAGTAAAACATTTGCTTCCATTTGTTTCATTTAATCTACTTTAATCTACACAAAGACTAAAGAGACGGTCGTTAACTTCAGGAAGAGCCTGGCGTCCCACACCCCACTGTACATCAACGGATCTGCTGTTGAGACAGACAGCAGCTTAAGTACCTGCGTGTGCACATGGCAGACGACCTTTCCTGGAACACCACCACCATCACAAAAAAAGCCCAACAACGTCTCCACTTCCTTTGCAAGCTGAAGAAGGCCAGCCTCCCTCCTCCCATCCTCAGGTCAATCTACCAAGGGACCATCGAGAGTATTCTCTGCTGCTAGATCACACTGTGGTACGGTAACTTTACCTCCACTGAAAAGAAGTCCCTACAGTGGATAGTGAGAACAGCTGAGAGAATCATTTTGGTCCCTCTTCCAGCCATCTCCCACCTCTACAAAAAACACACCATCCGCTGTGCGAACAGCATAGCGAAAGACACTTTCCACCCCTCACATGCACTGTTCTCTCTCCTTCCATCTGGCAGACGGTTCCACAGTATCAGAACTGGAACTGCCAGACACTGCAAGAGCTTCTTTCCCCAAGCAGTCAGGGCCCTTCACTCACTGCCACTGAAGGACTGTTAAACTCAGCAACGCAAAACACCTTCTGTAGACACAACTAACACAAAATACTACAGACTCGACTGTAACACAAAATGCTCATTTATCGTTTACTTTTGCCCAAACATAGTCTACCTCATGTCAAATTTGCACCTGCAACAACTGCATGTCAACAGTTTCCCAACCATAACTCGAATCCTTGTATTTTAAAGACCAGCAGCACATTTCACTTTACTATAATTGCACACTCGACTTTGTATTGTCCCTGCCCCATTTAAAAAGCTTAGTTAGATTTATATTTATGTGTATATCTCTTGCCTTATATTTGTATTTTTTGTATTTAGTATTTTGGTACTCTTGATATTCTGTAAATTGCACCATGGAGGGCCTGTGTAGAACAGGATTTTAATACATTGTACACTGAGCATATTGTTTTACTGACAATAAACAAATCTTGAATCTTGAATCAATATGCCAAAGACAGTCTGACAGGCAGAAAATTGTATTTTTACACAAGCAAGGTGATTCAAAGCAAAAATAAAGAAGTACTGTATGTAAGTACTTCTTTATTGCACAGTACTGTATGTAAGAAGATATCGATAATTCTTAAAGAATTGCAGTCTCAGGACGGATAAGTGTGGCTCAAAAGCCTGGAAGTGGACCGCAGAGGCGGAACAAAACAGTGATAAAGATTAACAATGTAATTAACTGACTAATTGGATCATTATGGCATTATGCCAGCATTCTACACCTTACCATCAATTTAAATATCTATTTGCCCCAAGTATGTTTTTGGACAGAAAGAAAACAAGTAATACTTTAAATGCCGTGGAACTCTCACATAAAATCTGATCTTCCCCACTCTGGAAAAACTTCAAGAGTAAAGAGGAGAGAAAAACGCGTTCAGTGAGAAGCTGAGATGATGAATTTATTGACATCATCTGGGCAAAGTAATGGACATAAACAGTCTTTGATAGAATAAGATAAACAATAAATGGTCATGAAAGGTTGTGCACTTTGTCATTCCTAGCTCTGATCCTCTGTAAAGTCCCTTCATCCTTTGCACATTTATAATCAGCACGGTTTGTCATAAATGTTTCTCAGTAGGATGAACGAATCTGCCACCATTTCTGTAGACTGCAACCATGACAACCATGAAAATTGAGCTCGGAAATTTTACTGAGAATTTCGGTTTCAGAAGGCTTTTTTCTTTTTTTTTTCGTCACTAATAGGCCACAGTGATGACATGTGATGAGATTGGGGATCGCATTGGGCTGATTTCAGCAAATTATGGGAAAAAAGCTCCAAAATCTGAATGCAGGTTTTGTAGGATCCTCCTTCGAATGCACACCGAGAGAAATCAATTTTGCATTTTCCTGATTGCGTATTACAGCTCATCCGTCAGGGCAGGAGTGCTGAAGATCCATCTGAAACAAAACGGGGCTTTAAAGACGTGGTCCTGAATGTGAGCAGTCGGAAAAGCTCAGCCTCCACTCTGCACTTTAGGGGTCCGCGAACACGGCCTTTACATTCGAGTCATCTAACAATCCCTGCTTTTTCAATTTGTAAGATCTTTGGCTGCATCCCTCTCGAGCGAGGTATGAAATTAATCTTTATCCCTGTTTTGTTGCTCTGGCTCTTCGCTCACAATGCGTGTTGGTAATTAGCTCTGCGGTTTGGTTCCAGCTCTTTTTTTTTTTTCCGCGGCGGGCGCCTCCGTGTGCCAACTCTTTCGCCTTTTGTTCCACCGGTTTCATGCCGCCCACTCTGGTCCGTCTCCGCTGAGCTTCCCTCCTCACACCCACACAGGGCGTTACACAATTCCACCTTAAAAGGGCCCTGTTTTAAAACCCCATTACTTAGCCCCCGTTGTTTTGTTTCACACAATTAAAAAGAGCTCTCCCCTCCCCTTCATATTATTTACTGAAGCGAGAAGAGCCTCTTTTCTCCTATCCCCCCTTCCCCCGCTCCCACTCGCTCCCTCGGCCTTGGACGCATGGAAAGGGATGAGAGGAAGGCTACCGCGGGCTGCCTAATTCGGGGGGCCTTTTTGTTTGCATATAGGCTTACTTTAGGCTCGGTTTCAAAGCACTCGAGCCCCGGCGGCTAATCCGAGTGAGCAGCTAACTTTAAATAAAGATCAGTCATGGGAGAAGCCGGGAGAGGACGCCCCGACACACGGCAATTTACTGCTGGGGGGTCAAAAGGCCAAGAGTACGCCGATCCTGAGACACTTCGGAGGGCGACTCATCAAAACTTAAAGAGCGGGAGAGATTTATGAAGCCTGTGACTGACACTTCAGAGACGAGGCGAGATCATGCTGGAGGAGTTTATCTAACTCCCATCATATGACTGAATAAAAATTCTCACATGCTCAATTCTTAGAGCCCGGAAGAAGAGCTGAGCAGTAAAGATGCGCGATAGATGATGAACAGGTATGTTTTGGCTAGTCTGGTCAGGTGAGGAACGTCTGATTCTGCAATCTCCGAGGCAAAGCAACAGTTTCTGACATCGTATGACTCACTGTTACCTAAACTAAAATTTGCTCCTGAAGCTAGAAACAGTAGCACCTGAAGTTTTGGTGTGTCCCGTTTGATTTGGTAAGTATGAGTCCCAGTGGGAAATTTAATCTGGAACGTCCCCAGTGTCAGATATCCAACCCAGAAAGTTTAAGGAACCTCACCAACCTCATTTAGAACACAGTCAACTGGGGTGGGACGTTGTTCCTGGGTCCACACATTTAGATCAGCATGTCATGCAATTCTATAATCAAGTGTATTAGAGATATAAACCACAGATTAGTGTGTCACGTCCGGGCCGCCTTGGTCACGCCCCCAGTGGCCCCCGTCTCCTGAGTATTAAGTGTACAGATGTCTTGTCCCGTCCTTGTGATATGTTGGTGTGTCTGGACTTGGTGCCGGGGCAGCCAACGTGTAGAGGCTGGAGGCTCCGCATGTGAGTCAGATGGGGTGCTAGGCACCTGATTACAGGCACACCTGCCTCGTGTTCATGTTACGTGTCCATGAGTTGAGAGTAATAGTTTCAGTCTCGTGACTGGTTGTTTGTGTCAAGCCTCTCTGCGTGACGCACCTTAAAGCCAGCTGGTCTGGAGAGAGGGCGTGCGGTCACCGATCTCCTATCCTAGTTGTGTCTGCGTGAGTTTTCATTACAGCCTGCGAGAGACAAAGGGAACAGGGACTTGTGCCTCGCCAATCCAGCTCTGCCTGCCTCCTCTCAGCCACGCTTCAAGCGGCAGTTGGAACGTGGACTGGAGTCCGGAGGGAAACACCGCTAGGCTAAGGCTTCCCCGAGGCACGCACGGTAGACGGTGATAGTCTGCTCTCTCTGTGTCTCCCCTCTGTCCCTACAGGCCCAAGTTCATTAAAGCTTGTTTGTTCCGAAGTCTATCCCACAGTTGCGTCCCTCATACCCGCACAACATGACAAGGTGTTGTTAGGCATGGAAACCCCTCATCCATAGTAAAATCTCCTGTTTTTAAAAAGATATTATCTCCAGTGGTTTACTGCGTTTAAAAATGGCGACATAAAATATTACCAAATAAACCAGTTTTTAATACATAAACTTAAACCACAAACAATTCCTCCATCACTACATATAGTTTCTAGTGTGTGATTGCTGCTAAGTATCCATGGGCTACATAAGGAGGGCAAAAACTCATCGTTGTACACAGAAGTTTAATACAAAAATATTACCTGTATTTTTAGCTCACCACAGAAAAAACAATGCTATTTTCCAGTCCCACTTACTTAAAATTCGTTGCATTAACATTAAGCTAATGTTCGTTTTCCCAGATCTGCCAAAAACATTTTTGGAGCTTGTGAGTTACATTCTTTATTTATAAGGTGCAGTTTTAAAGTCATTTTGCTACAGTACAGTGCAAATGTTGCCCCTCATTCTTTGTATTTGGCTTTGAATCACCTTGTTGGTGGAAATAGTTTTTATCTCTGTCTTATCTTTGGCATATTGAGTAAATTAAATGAAAAAAAAACCGAACACACATTTTACAGCGACAGGCTGCAAAGAGCCTAAAGATACAAAGAGCCTAGATAAAGGAGTTCCAACCACTCAGCATTCAGCACCACCAGTATACTGATCACCGCCTGATCATCTGGAATCAACTGCTCCTGTTTCTTCAGTGGTTCAGGCTTTAATTAGTTCTGCTTTGTCATGTTTGAATGATTCATACATAGGTCACTGTGTGGCTTAACAAACAAAATACTGGTCAGGCTCAGGGACTGGATTGGAAATGAGAGTCTCTGAAAGTTCTTCAGGAAGCCTGGAGAACTGTTCCTCAAGACCACATTAAAAATGTGAAAGTCTGGATCTTTGAAACCAAAAACTGAAGAAATGAGAGGTGGCTCAAGACCTTTGTACAGTACTGTATATTGAAGCCTGTTTTTTCAGTATGTAATATAAATTGGACCATGCTAATTGGAGGGAGCAGGGTTTCGTCCTGTAGGTTTACTCATTAATAAGTTGCCGGAGAAATGACCGCAATGCATTAGAGTCTGTAACTTCCCACATTCGCCACATCTAAATACTTAACTTGCTTTAAACTCCTCATTTCCCTGAATGCACAGACTTGACTCGGTTTTGTCTGATCATTGTGTCAAACCCAGTTTCTATATGGAGGGGATCGAGGCGGAGAGCTGAAACAGGCCGCGTAATGAGGACATATGCAGCCTATGTGGGGCGTTCGCGTGAGCACGTTTGATGGCTCTGGATTCCCCTCCTACAGGCTGCCAAGCTGAAAGCGCACAGTCTTATGTGTAAATGTAGCATGTAATTGCAGTGTGCATTTATGAGGTCACTGTCTTAGCGGGGGGTTCTGCCGGAGTGATTCAAGGGCTGCCAAACAGACCGAGAGGAGAAATTAACACCGAAACTGTTGGATCACATCAGGGAAGAGCATAAACATACATAGGCACACTTAGAAGTCTGTGTTTAACATGCCAGAGAGACAAAGATCAGCGAACGTAAATGGCAAGCCTTTTTTTCTACCACCAGATTGTCATCTAAGCATCAGAATAATAAAAATTTACAACATGTAAGCCCT
The DNA here is from genome assembly GCA_037576975.1 of Alestes dentex. Classification (NCBI taxonomy): domain Eukaryota; kingdom Metazoa; phylum Chordata; class Actinopteri; order Characiformes; family Alestidae; genus Alestes; species Alestes dentex. The sequence continues at coordinate 26,939,585 of JBBIGA010000040.1, read as the reverse complement.
TCAGCTCTAATAACGTCACATTAAGCAGATACAGATTCTTTATGAATAATGTCAAGTGTGTCTATAAACTTTCTCTATAATTCAGTGGTAAACAAAGACATTTCGGAGTGTGTTTAGTGTGAAACGGTTCTTTGTAGAGGCTCTAATTTCTTTACAGTGTAAGTGAAGGGAACCAGACGTCTCCAACACAAATACAGCTGTTTTATTCACTATCGATCCCCAGTGAAGCTCCATGTGTCTCGGAGGATTTATATGGATACTGATGATGGTAAAATCAGAACTAAATCAGTTTTCTTTGGGGACTATTTGGCCTCATGACGCCCTGCTTGTATCTCTCCACCATGAATGGGTTTAGTTTTAGGACCAAAAATTTCTCAAAACTCAGGTAAAACAATATCTCAGGCGTCAAACGGCACAACCATAATCATGGCATAACTTTCTGCGAGGGAGCTTTTAGAGGCAGGATGTCCAGTTCCTTTTACCACTGTGAAACTAGAACTGATGGAATCAGTTGCACCATTTTCAGTCATTAACAGCAAAGAGCTGTGGGCAGCAATCAGCACACTAAACCAACATACTATTAGCGTTAGCCTCCAACTGAAGTTTGTCCTTAAGGTACAAAATAAAAAACAACAAACAAAAACACAACTCACAATGCTCATTATTCATCATCATTACTGAGTTTTTTCACGTCGAATTGCTAAGCAGGGGGAACCCCGACCCATTCTGGACACCTTTGTGTTCCCCTAAACCCCGAGGCCTCTGGCCCCAACAGAATCCTGTGTGGGGAAGTCTCTGTAGAGCGACTAGCCCCTATCGATCCCCTTTAAAGCTCCTGAATAATAAATCCCTGCACCCCCCTTCCTCCCAAAGAGCCCGACAGGGCCCGGGGATGGGCTTAAACCCCACTAATTACATCAGCGCTGAAAGGAAATCATTGATCAACAGCATTATGGGAAATTAAACTGCCCCCCGAAACTGGATCAAAGTCAATGAAGTGGCTTAGTGGGCTCTCCGAGGATCTGGCCCATGGGGGGATTAAAAAACCCTCGACAGATGCCAGTCTAAACACATATGCACACGGACATACGTATGCAAAACCGCTCACAAATACGTGCACAAACACACAAATTGGACACACACACACACTGTAAAGTGAGGACGTTTCTTGGGGTGAGGAACTTGGGGCAATCTGTTGCTCGTGAATCCCAGACAACCACTGTGGTGTCGCCCACGCTCAGTATCATGATGCTAAAATCTTTGGGAGACCTAATAAGTGAGGACGTTTTCTTTATTAACAATGGCCTAGCACACTGCACGTAATTCACAGTGGTGGTGAATGGAACCAGACTTCTGCCTCTAAAAGCTCATTCACAGAAAGTTATTCCATGAAGTGGTTATGGTTGCGCCACCTGACGCCTGATACGTGGTTTCGCCTGAGATTTGAGAAGCTTTTAGTCTTTAAACTGAACCCTTTTATGGTGGGGGGGTCATGCAGGCCGTCAGGAGACCAAATAGTCCCCAAAGAAAACTGATTTAGTTCAGATTTCCCACTAGTTTACCATCATCAACATCCATATAAACACTGAGAAACACATGGAGCTTCACTGAGGGGTCGACAGTGAATAAAACAGCTGGATTTGTGTTGGAGGCACCACTGTAAAGCAATCTGTCTCTGCAAATGAACCATTTTACTCCAAACCTACTCTGAATTATTCTGTTGGAGAGAATTTAATTTTTAAATGAACCGCTTCGGTTTTAGCAGCTTTTGAAGAAAACATAACATCATTATGAACACTGGTATAAGTCATGTGATAACTGCAAAGACGAACAAACACACAGAGACAAGAACAACAAAGTCTAAATAACTCCAGTAAAAACTCTACAGAAATTACGAAATACACTGTGCTATAATCCACAAATGCTGGTGGACAATACTATAGATAAATAACAGTTAACTCAATTGATATTAAAACACAAACAGGACCGAAAACTGTTACTGTGTGTAACAGAGATCAGTAGATCTCGTGGCTCATCAGTATTGTCATGCACTCTCTGATCACACTCAGCGGAGGTGATGGCCATTACACTGAGCAGAAGTGATTATGCTGCTTGTGAGTTCGTGCGGGGCAGGACAGAGCCCCTGCTGGTTGACAGAGCCTACTATTGGTGCCCTGAGACCCCCCTTCCCACAACCAGCATCTCAGCCTGTAGCAGCTCATTACTGACTGGGGACTCCTCATTGGATACATAATGAACCATCCCTAAAGCTTGCTGGAGGGGCTCCGGACCAGACGTGCATCTGCGATCTCCT
>JBBIGA010000040.1:26853539-26873761 GCA_037576975.1 Alestes dentex | reverse complement strand
GGTCCTCCCTCTCCCCATCACTCAGTATAACTGTCCTCTCTCTCTCTCTGGGGGGGTAGGGTGGTCCTCCCTCTCCCGCATCACTCAGCATAACTGTCCTCTCTCTCTCTCTGGGGGGGTAGGGTGGTCCTCCATCTTCCCCATCACTCAGCATAACTGTCCTCTCTCTCTCTCTCTCTCTCTCTCTCTCTCTCTGGGGGAGTAGGGTAGTCCTCCCCCCTCCCCCATCATCTAGTGTAACTGTCCTCCCTCTGGGTGGAGACCAAACTTACTTCACCTTCTTAGTGTTGGCAGTTTCATGTGAGTCCTTTTCTATCCAATTCAGGACTGGAGGTTACTAAATTGCATAGAAAATCTGGAAAAAAGAATAGTGGAGCCCTAATGTAACTATAGTACACTTGCTTCTTTGCTCAAATATATTTCCAAAGGAAAAAAAAAATCACTCCATATGTTTTTATTTAGGCCCTCAAAGAACTCACCACAAAAAAACAGCAAATTCCACCAAACACAGACACCTTTGGGAACATTTCAATTAAGGTGAGTGATCATAAGGCTCCATGACAACTGAAATAAACTTGCACAAAAATTCATAACAGCCTATTCCAACAAGCGGTAGCAGTTAAAGGGTGCGAGATGAACACAACACTTCATGAGTGACTTGCCTTTGCCTGTAGCCGTAGTGCTCGGCATCTTATGCGTGCTCGTAAAACCAGCAGACAAAAATGGTGGATCTTCAACTAATCTAGTGGGTGGGGGCTCGACAGGTGAGGGGTGGTTCTATGCAAATTTTCCAACTGTTACACAACAATGGGGTAGTCGTCTAAACGGACGGATGTTTTTTTTCGCGTTTGGAGTGGTTATAGGAGCAGTAGAGACCCAAATGGAAATACAAAAGGATGCAAACAGTGAGTTTTGCATAATATGTCCACTTTAAAACATTCTCTCAAGTAACATTAAAACTGCATGCTGGAATAAGCCTTTATAGACGCTTATGTGGGTTAAGACAGTGGGGCAGCTGGTAGTCTAGTGTTAGTGCGTTCGGTCTGTGATCAGGAAGTCGTGAGTTCGATTCCCAAGACTGCTAAGCACCTCTGAGGTACCCTGAGCAAGGTACCGTCCCCACACACTGCTCCCCGGGCGCTGTGTTCCTGGCTGCCTGCTGATTCACTTGGTGAATGGGTTTAAATACAGAGCAGGCCCGGTCTTAGGCGTTATGGGGCCCTAGGCGAAAGGGGGGTCCAGGGGCCCACTGAGGGGCCTTATGAAGGGTCTGTGTAGGTGTAATAATGACTTATGATATGCATATAACTTGTTGTATATTTTTGGCTCCACTTTTAAGTGCCATTTAGACACCAAAACATTTCTCTACAGATTTCCCACCACATTCAAAAAATTACAACACTCAAGTGTTTGCAGTTGACAATTCTATCACTTACAAAACCTGGGAATTATTTTTCTGGACCTATGAAAGCGGAAGCATTCCCAAGAATGACATCTTTAAGGTGTGTATGCGGGTGTATGAAGATTACATCCCATTTTTTGTGTCCTGTTCCCCACCTTTCAGAGAGCAAGGAGGAGTCTTCGGTTATTGCTGAGCGTGTGGGAATGCGAGAGCAGCCTTATTTTAGCAGCTGTACTCGTGGCCAGCAGATGTAATAAACATCAAATCTGTTGGGAGGGTGGGTAGTTTTCTCTCTCTCTCTCCCTCTCCATGTGACTCGGTCTCTCGGCCCCGGTACACTTCTGGGCCTGTTGCAAATTAAATTTATTGTAGTTAATAGACTGTGGCGAAGCTGCTAAATGTCAATTTCATTACCAAGGCCTTCCCCTTGGAGAATTATTAGCTAATTTAAGGCTAGGGGTAAATGTGTTAATGTAGGAGTTACAGATAAACACCCACGAACACACACACACACACACACACACACACATCCCAATCCCATGCCAAGTGTGGGCTATTTTACATTTACTTTTGGTGATTATCTCTGGAGGAAAAGGCCTTCCCCTATGGCCCAAACATATTTTCATTTCTTTTTGAAAAAGGGACCTCACTGTTCCCCCTCCCCACTTTCCACCCCACACCCACTCCCTACTCCCACCCACCCCAAACAATCCATTAAATCTGGCAGCTGCGATTGGCTGGGGCAATTTTCCCCGTGAATTATCAATAAAGTAATTACCAGTGTGTGGGAGTGTGGTAGGCGCTTATCGCGGGAGCCCCCCGCCTATGTGCGGATACGATCCCTCCCCACATCCCATTTGGGTAATTACGCGGACCCGGGTGAGGCCGGACGGGTGTAGCGCTGTTATCTGTCCGTATTATTGTCCTGCTAAACAAGCTTTTTTTCGCTCAATGGGAAATTGGACGTTAATAGTGGGGAGACGATCCCACTGCCACACAGTCACGTCTCGGAAGACATCCCGCCCCAACGAATTCATTACTGAGACCCCTCTGAATCCCACTAGTCTACAGGTGTGGAAACCCCCTCCTCCGACAGTGGCGTCTACATGAGGGAGTGCACGAGCTCACGAGTGAAATCGCATGATGTAACACCATAAGACTGATCATCACAACCATCCTCATGCCCCGGCAGAAACAGAAGCTTTCATTCAGAACTTTGATCCTGGATCTTAAGAAGAATACAAAATCTGTCAGTTTCTCCGTTGCTTCAGTACAGTATCTGTCATAGTACAGCATTAATTCAAACTAGTACTGAAGCTGTCAACTGCACTAAATGTAGTCTTGTCCCATATTGGTTTTGTTGCTCTTGTGTTTTTCTTGCTGTGTATTTTGTTCTGTCTGCACATTGTGGTCCTGGAGGAACGCTGTGGTCCTGAAAGAACGTTGTTTGGTTTCACTGTGTACTGTGTGTGTGCATGGTTGAAATGACACTAAACCTACTTGATTTGACTTGAGAAGCTTGAGGAATATTAATAATTAATATCTATATTTAATTAATATAATTACTATCTTGATTACTGAGCTTAATGAAAACTGAGAAATATTTAATAAACCTATTAAGAAACCTACGTTTTTAATATTTATCAAGATTGAAACTCGAGATTTATTAATATTTTGAGAACCTTAAAAAGATCGAATTAACATTTTGAAAAACCTAAACATGACCTAATATTAACAACTATCGTAAGTATCTTGAAAACTAAATTTTAATAATTATTTGGATAAATATTTAATTAACTATATACTTAATATTACTCAAATCAAATATGCATTAACATTATTATTTTGGAGAGGGATGTAATATAACAGTAAGCAACATAAAATAAGTATTACCTCAGGAGATGTCGGGGTATCTCAGGGGATCTAAGGTGATCTCTGGAGATTTCAAGAGATCTCAAGTGATCTCAAAAGATTACAGTTGACTTCAGGAGCTCTCAAGTGAACCCAGGAGATCTCAAGTGAACTCAGGAGATCTCAAGTGAACTCAGGAGATCTCAGGAGATCTCAAGTATACTCAGGAGATCTCAAGTGAACTCAGGAGATCTCAAGTATACTCAGGAGATCTCAAGTGAACTCAGGAGATCTCAGGAGATCTCGAGTGAACTCAGGAGATCTCAGGAGATCTCAAGTGAACTCAGGAGATCTCAGGAGATCTCAAGTGAACTCAGGAGATCTCAAGTGAACTCAGGAGATCTCAGGTGGTCCAGAGAGTCACAGTGAGAGATGCTGATCGATACATGCACAACCCATGAGGACGTCCCATGAGCCGAGTATTAAACAACCTTTCTTTTCACCAGTTCACCAACATCTACACAGCCTTCGTAATCAATTACACGTCCAGACATCATAAAACGTTGGATATGTTTAATAAACATGCCTTACTCCTACAGTCTGAACTTAAATGGTTACCAGTTCCACAAACAGCGACAGGAATATCACGTTCCACACACACGTCCGTTCTGAGGAGTGTTTTTCTCCCATGCTGTGAACTTCAATCAGCACAGCAATAACACTGAATCCGAAACCTGCTCAGAAACCCACAAACGCAGTGAGACACACATCAAGAAACAAAAACCAATAAATCAAATGGAAAAGAGTCCTAAACATGGAAAAAGCTCACTACACTGCATTAATAATGACGGATTTATGTGGCGAGGATGATTCACGGTGGCGCGGCTTCACACCAAAAAGAACTACGCGAGGAAAAAAAAAAAACACAAAAAAGCACAATGACATTTAAGATATTAGCACAACTGATTACAGGTGATGCGTACAGTTTGGCCCCAGTTCCCGACTGGTAAGTGCTAAAATCTGGATAATCTACTGTTTAAATGGTACTGCTGTCAGTGTTTCTACAGCGTTAATGCATTCTAACACAGCTGCATTTTCAAATGGTCAGTGTTGAACTCGATCAGTGGAAACCCACAAACGGGAGCAACACTATGCACATCACCATATACAGGAAACCCAGGATACAATTTAATCCTTATTTCTTAAAATAAAATAACTGCTGAAGAGTGCGATTGAGTGTCACTCAAACGGACCTCAACACTGCAGTTCATGATCATGCATGAACTTATTTCCAGTATTAAATGTTATTGGAAGTTATTGGAATGTCCCCTGAAAAGTAAACTGGTCTCAGCATGTTTCTTCTTTAGGCCTGTTGGAAAAGCATCCCAGACCATTTAATTTTTGTTTTTTTTATGTTTAGTGCATGTGTTATTTTAGAGTCTGAGGTCATATTTACCCTGAAATGAAAATAGGTGGTGTAAAAAAAAATATCTCCCTTTGAAAAAAAAGAAGTTGAAGGACCTTCATGAATAGTGTAGAGAAAAGTGCAGGACCTACAGCAATATCTACCATGAGTAGATGCCCAAATCTGGTCCTGGAGGTCCAGTGTCTGGCACAGTTCAGCAGGTTTATCTCCTCAAACACACCTGGTTCAGGTTTAGTGAGTGTGTTTAAGGAGATAAACCACCAACCTGCCCTGGACACAAAACCTGCAGAACCAAAACAGGGGATCGACTCAGGGTAGATGTTGCTGTGGGTCCTGTACTACTTCTCTACACTATTCATGCATGTTTCCTTTTTAACAGTGTGAAGTTCCAGCTCCCAGATTCATATGGATACTGTAGCTCTACATAATGACGTGCTGTGGAGCAAGAGAGAATAGATGAAAGAGGTTCAGTACACAAACCGGCTCATCATCATCCTGCCTGGAAATCATCTGGAAAAGAGAAATAAACCACTTTAAAAGGCCAGCAGTAAAAATCAATATGGTTAACTTCATTAAAAGAGTGTTCCCCTGCTGAGCACCTCTTAAAACACACAAACACACACACACATACACACACGCAGCCACTCCACAATTAAGTTAAAAGCAGAGCTATCTATTTTTATTTCAGACCGTTTTGAGAGCACCTTGAGCGAGACGCGTCGAATCCCTGCTGCCAAAAAAGCCTGAACGGCGCCGTGCGAAACAGCTGGTCCCCCCCCCACCACCACTACTACTACTACTACCACCCCCCCCGGCCGCCGCCGTCCATTCCGCGCCATGCAAATACGTCCGCCGTTCCAGCGCGTCTCACTTTCGAGTGCTCTTCAAAAGCAGCCGCTTAATTTATGAGATTCCTCTAATTACGATGGCTGTTGAAAACATTTCCCAAGCTGTTTTGTAGGGAGCACTGAGAAAAAAAAAAAGCAAGAGCCGCAACAAATTGAAAGTGTTGTAAAGTAAATGATGGCTATTATAATTACCACGGCAACCCCAGCACAATCCCTTCGGTCCCTCGGCAAGCGTAGCATGATGGAAATAAAATAAAAATATGAAATAAACTCTTTATTTCAGTTAAAGGAGTTGAGGATATTTCTGGTGGGGGGGGGGGTTCTCGGCCCACACAGCTCGCAAAGGTCGTGGGTTCAAAGGCCTTCAAAGCCGTCTGAGATCTAAAGGAACCCATATGTTGTGATTTTTAGCTCTTCATTACTCTTCGGCCATGTGACCGCCATCACTCAGCGGCGAAGCCGCAATCCTAAACTGGCCAGTCTGGAGTTTCGTGCCACATTATACCCCTTTTCGTGCCACAGAGGGCACCGGCAAGCCTAAACAAGGGGTCAGCATGCGGTGAGAGGTCAGAGTGGCAATAAGGTGCTAACTCAGCACTGTCGACACGGCCAATGGTTTGACCGACGGCTTTGCAGGGTTAAAAAAAAAAAATCGGCCTACTAGGTTGTCACCAACGTCGCTAGAAAACCAGTGAGCGTCTCCGAGCGACCTGGTGTTTTCTTTTCCAGAGGAGAGATGAACGAAATGTGTTTCCATTTAGCAGGTGTGCTTTCAGGGTGAGGCAACACTCTCTTGGCTCTTTTTTTCCTTTTTTTTTTTTTAAACATGCGGGTATTTATGAAGTGACACCAGATCTGAGGGTCTGCTCCGAACAGCGTTTTATTGTTTAAATGTGGACGCTTGTGCCGTGTGCGCCTAAGTGATTTAGGTACCTCACAACTCTGGGAGAAAAAGAAAAAAAAAAATCATAAACGTTGAGGCGAAGCATGTGGGCCAACTGTAAAAAAAATAAAATAAAAAAAAAATAAGAAGCAGTGACACGAAGCAGACATGCATTCCGCCGCCAAAGAGAGAACTACACTTAATTAAGTATGCGAGTGCATTTGAAATATCATCCTGGTAAAAAACGCTAACTATGACGAACGGAAATGAAGTCATGAAAAATATGACCTTTTTTAAGGGCTTGAAAAAACACAGTTATCAAAACGAGAGGGAAATCAGTAGAGGGGAAAATCCACCCATTTTCCAGAATTTCTGAACAATTCAGTGTCTGAGATGTTTAAAAAAAAAAAAGAATTTGGTGCAAAGCAGTTCAGATGGTTCAAGTGAAAGGAATCGAACACAAATACAGCAGTTTTATTGTCTATCGATCCCCAGTGAAGCTCCACATATCTTTGAGTGTTCATACGAAACAGTGGCAAATCTGAACTAAATCAGTTTTCTTCTAGGACTACTTTGTCTCACGACGCCCAGCATGTATCCATCCACCATGAATAGGTTTCCTTTTTGGAACACAAGCTTCTCAGGTGTCAGGTAGCACAACCATAACCGTTTCATGGAATAACCTTCTGTGAGCAGTTTTAAGATGTAGGCGTCTGGTTCCATTCATCACCACTGTAAACAGGTCTGAGTAGGTAAGATTCAGAGCGTTTTGCACCAGACCAACTCGGAGCCTAAAACATCTGCTGTATCCCATCACCATAGTGTCGATGTTAAGGGACGACTAGAGACACACAGATATCAAATTTTAGTCCACTGGAGGATCAATCAGAGCTGTAAGGCTGATACCGTTCAGCGGTGGGACACCAGCAGGCCTCTCGGCTGGCGATGACAGCCAAATAAGCAGCGGTTCATTTCTCTTTCCCTTCTACACAAATACAAACACATCCGACAGCTAACCTTCATGTTCTATGTATTTAATAGAACGATCAGAATGATTGCAAACACTAACCGTACTTAAACTGTGTTTAGCATCATTGTTAAAAATAAGCTCATTTCCCAGATGGAAACTGCCGCTGTGCCTTTCTTCACACGCAGTAAATGGTGGACCACACAGCGACTGCACTAAGTGCTACAGGCCTCCTGCATGTGAACGGCCTGCTCTTTACTGCTCAGAGCTCCTCGAGTTCAAGAACGCTGCGAGACTTTTCAGGCACTCATAAAGCCAATTTCCGTGACCAGTGTTCTGTCGTAAATCAACCTGGGCCTGGCACACTGGAAGCTCTTCAGGACACCAACATTTCAGTCCTGCTTTATACTGAGAGCAGAGATGGATAATACAACTATATTTATTGTTATCGGGATAAACTGAGACACAACTCATTCTGGAAAGAGCAACATTACTGCAGTGTAATGGAATTTGGTACAGGGCATTTGTACTTATAGTGTATTTTCATTATTATTTTTTACTATCTGTATTTAGTTCATGTCAGCTTATGTACCTAATATATACATACACACGTGTATATATAGTATATGGTTTATGTACACATAACTGAACGTACTTATATACACATATATAATTACATATTCACACACACAATATATACACACACAAACTGTCGACAGACTACGTGGCGAAACGTAAGTGTAAGTTTGGGGTTAGAATAAATCTTTTAAACTTAACATTTACGACAGATATTTATAATTATTATTAATTGTTTCAAATAATTATTATTATTTATTATTATATATTTAAATGTTATTTATTTTTACATATCATCTCCATTGTCAGAAACTTAATACAGTCCTTCAGTACCTTCAGGACATAACTGTAGGACTGCACTGTAGTTGTATTTATATCAGCTTCACACACTCAGTCGGACTCCAGGTTCACTTTAATTTTCCATTTTCAGAAGTTAAGTCATGAAAAGGTATAAATATGCCCCATTAAACTGAGAAAGAGAATGTAATTCATCTTCAAAGTTGGACCTTGTGGCCCCCCGATGTATCCTGAGAGTACGTTGAGGGTCAACTGCACACAACAACTTACACAGTTTTATAAATAAATATAAAATAAAGAAATCTCACAGAGATAAATTGCCATCATTGCCTTAAAAGGTCTCAGCTGTCAAAAACATGGTGTTTCGCGGCCTATGCTGTGGTAAACCTGCTGTAATAATTTCAGAACGTCCATTTCATGATAACTATTCAAACATATTGACTGTTTGGGTTTTTAGTTTAGGGAGATGTGCATCATGGTCTAGTCTTAGCCAAGAATTTTCATTTGGGTGCATCACAAAGTTGTTCGGCCTCGGTTTGGAGGTCCGATTCCTCAAGAGGTTTTTAGGCCCAAATATAGCAGGACCTTCAGCTCACTCTGAAGAACCTTCACTCAAGGCTGATGGACCTCATGGTGATGCGGTGGAGCTCTGAGATGACAAAACAGTCAGAGGGAGGAATAAACCAGCAGAGATGTTCATCACACGGCAAGAAGAGTGATGCCCGCATAAATGTGCTGACTCTGCACTTTTGCGCCACTAATCACATACGCCGCGCGTGTGTGTGTGTGCGTGTGTGTGTGTGCGTGTGTTTGTGAGTGTGTAGGCAGCTTGTTCCCCAACTTCCTCCACATCGGTCAGAAGCTCCTCCACAAGCCTGACAGAACAGAGGAAATAAAATTAAAAAAAGACTCCAATATCAGGAGAAGGGGAAAGTGTTTCATTATTTTTCAGGGGTGGGGGGGGGGCAGGAGGGTGTCATGATTTCAGTCAAGAAGCACATAATCCAGATTTCACTTTTATTAGTCTTCCCTCTCCTTCGCTCTTTTCTCTCTTTTTTTTTTTTTTACTTAAATATTATACTGGTAACTGGAACCATATCTGCTCTGTCAGACGAGCAGAGCAAGAGACAAGTGCAGCCTTGGATTCGATTAGGCTACAATTTGCTCCAGTGGTGTTTGGGGAGATGATGGTGTCTCTCGTGCGCGTTTAGACACATGGTTCTGCTTAGAGGCAGCCATCAGCACTTCTACAGGGAAACAGCTCTGGGGACAAGCGCTGCATACCGCTCCACCTGAAACACTTACATACATACATCTTAAGATTTTGCTTCCAAAGATCCAGACGTCCTTGTATTTTTTATGTTGTCTTAAGGAACAGTTCTCCAGACTTCTTGAAGGACTTTCAAAGACTCTCATTTTCATTCCAGTCCCTGAACCTGACCAGTTTCAGAGGAATGTTTTTTGTTAATTGACCCACACAGTGACCTACGTATGAATCATTCAAGCAGAACAAAGACCATCTAACTGAAGTCCTGAACCAGTGAAGGAACAGGAGCAGATGATTCCAGATGATCAGGTGGTGATCAGTATACTGGTGGTGCTGAATGCTGAGTGGTTGGAACTCCTTTATCTGGGCTCCTTGTATCTTTGGGCACTTTGCCGCCTGTCGCAGTAAAACATTTGTTTCCATTTCTTTCATTTAATCTCCTCAATATCCCAACGATAAACAGTTTGACAGGTGTAAAATAGTAATTTTGATCAAACAAGGTGATTAAAAGAAAAATATAAAAAAAAAAGGACGGGTGGCTCGAGACTTTTGAAAATAGATGTGCTTCCATACACCAGATTATGGAGATTGGGCCCAAAAAGTATACCAATAAAGATCAATACTGATAAGAGTATCCATATCAATATCGGCATCAGTACAGTCCTACCTGTACCCCAGGCCTGGGTATAAAAATGTACATGCAGGAAGTGACTTAACTGTCTGACAGTCTTAACTTTCTAACAAAAACCAAGAAAAAAGATCATATCACTCCAGTTCTCAGGTTTTTGCAGTCAGGTTTTCTTCAACACAGACTTCAAAAGCTTTACTCATTGTGTACAAGTCGCTCAACGGTTTGGGCCCCAAATATATCTCTGATATGTTTGACGTTTATAATTCCAAGAGTGTCTCGTGCAGAGTGGTGAAAAGAGCTGAAACTAAACATTGTGAAAACGAGTTTATCCACTATGCTGTCCAAACAACTGCCCATCAATATCAGACCTGCACCAACTGTCGTTTAAAAAGCTGCCAAACCACACAATTCCCAGAAGATCTTTTTTTATTGATTTTCTATGCATTCATTCATTTTCTTTACCTCCTACTATTTTTATGATTAATATTTTACTCTATTCCTGTAAAGTACTTTCAATGACAATGAAAAAAAACTTGATTTGATTGGTAGAAATTTGGGAGGCAATGGTTTTATAGTTAAGAAATTGTCAGTTACAGGCATGGCTGGGTTTCCAGAAGAGCACATCTGGCTTGGATGTCTTTTGGTGGGCAGGAATGGTGGATATAATCATTTGAAGTGATGTTTTTAGGCCACAACCCTCCCAACTCCGCACCCCACAGGTAACTAAACAGCAGTTCATTAGCTCATACGCATATTAAGATGAAGATTGTTTGGAATTCTTCGTTCACACACAATAATATCAGCCATCCAAACAAGACCAGAGATGGAGCAATAGGAAATGGCTGTGTTTGTTGGGCTGTGGGCAGGGGATGACTCAGAGTCTGGCCACATGACACCGATCTGGAGCGATTAGCACCTCACTGCGAGGCAATCGCTGTTAATTAAAGTGGAAAAATAACCACAAGCTTGTAAAAAGAAAAAAGAAAAAAGGAATGAGAAAAAAAAAAAACAGTAAAATTTTTTTTTTTTGTAACTCAAGGCCTTCCATAACTACTTCGGGCAAACGACCTTTCCGAGGGTCGGTGGGGCGCGTTTCTAAGCAACAGATTCGCAGGTAGGGAGGCTCAATGGAGCCGGACCCCGGGTCTCCTTCCTCTGTGAGCGGCTGGGCCCCCGCAGTCCCGCCGAACGCCGCCTCGCTCGGGCCTGCCAATTAGAAATAATTAGGCAGTCATTGCGGTGGCGAGTCTTTTTAAGTGCATATATAACGACGCAATGATGCTGATTAGCCGGCGCCGAAGCGAGCGGGGGCTCAAACGGCCAGCGAATAATTATGCCAGTGATCACAAAGCCGCCGAGCGCCTCTGTACTTCACCTTAATGCGTTTCAAAACTCCACTTCATTACCGCCCGTAATTAATCCGCCATTAATTGCAGGAAGGGCCCAGTTTACCTCGCTTCGTTTCTAATTATCATCTTATAAATAGTTATGGTTCTAATTAATGTGTTCATTAGGCAGGATATTTTCTCTCAAAGCGGCGCTCGGAGCCAAAGGTTCAGCGCACTCTCTCAGAAGCCCGGGCAGCCAGAAGGTGAGGCCATTCTGGTAGCGCTGGCTTTCATTTTACTACATTCAACCTCCTAATTGGCATTTAAAACCCAATTTGGAAGAACTTCAAGAAGGCCTTAAATGGAATGGAATGGGGGGGGGGGTGTTAGGAAGGAAAGAAATTCATTTTGTATGCGTTTTCCAATGGCAGAAGCTTGAAAAGGCAGCAAACGTCACCGAGCGCAACTTTTGAACGGGATGAAATAAACAGAGCAGACCCCGTTTTTTTCTCACGGCCTGGGATTTCCACGGCGCCCCCGTGTGACCGGGTCCCAGATGAGGCGGAGAATTACTGTTTCAAAAAGCTTTTAAATGACATCTGAAATCATTCTGGTTGCTCATAAATTCATTGAAATTAAGACATATAGGGGATAGTCGCAGTCGTGGGGGGAGGGGGAGGGCCCGGCATAATGAAATAGCACAGTGCATTCTTCTGCAGCACAAAAGGTCAAGGCAAAAATAAAAAAAAACAGCGGCCTTAATATTTCCCCCGAATCACCGATAATGAGCTACGACGGGGCAACAGCCACGCTCTCGATGAAGATCGCCGGGCGAGCCTTTGGACCAATCAGCCGTCGCCTGTGATGTTCTTTGTGGCCTCCTTTTTTAGAGAAGGGAAAGAGGCAGAGTTCTTTTGGCCTAGGGGCATCCGTGTTCCCAAATTACAATATTTATTCATTCCATATTTATGGATTTGGTGGACAAAAGATCCCTCGTCCCTGCGTGACTGACACGGGGGTCCAGCAATGCGAGGGGAGGGTAACCGGAGCACAGGAGAGTCTTTCGGCTTGGCACCGAGAACAATGCGGGAATCAGATTACAGAATTAATCTCTGCTCGGCTCATGCACAAGATGCAGAGTGTGTGCGTGTGTGTGTGTATGTTAGTGTGTATGAGCGCGCCTCAGCCATCCCATTGGTGTATGTCATAAAAACACTTCTCATCACATGATCATTTCTCACTTGTAGCTCATTGAAACATGAAGAAATTGGGACAGGTACTTTATTGGTGTGGACAATTTAAGATGAGTTAATTAACTTATTTGCATATGTTTTTTTTTTTGCCATATTTAGAATCTGAATCTAAATCAGAATCAGAAAACTACTGATACCAGAGGAAACTGCATCTATTATGACTGCACAGTCACAGAGACACAAACAATATAAAACATAAGCCAAATAAAGGTCAAATAAAAACTCGAGAGAAAAGTAGTCTTATATGACATCAAACCAAAAAAGAATATAGTTTACATGTAACTGTAATAATCAATTAATTATGCAAATGTGTAGAAATAAATAAGGAATACCTACATATATATTGCATACACATGAAATAATGTAAATAATATAGCAAAACAGCAGCAAAATGTTATACAGTATGTGTATAACAGTGGAAACTGTTATTGCTGTATATCTTTATACAGAGCGGGACAGACAGGGCAGAGTGTGACGGTTCAGGTCTGTGTTTGAGTGCATTTAATGGGCAGCTCTTTGGCGGAGCTGCAGAAAAGCAGAAAAGCTAACACCCCCCCACCCAGGGGACAGGGCTTGTTGCTGGATGTGCCTGGAGGAGAGGGAGGGTGGAGGAGGGCCGGGGGGCTTCTTTTGGCAGGCAGAGGGAGCTGCGCTCGCGGCTAGCCAGGGATAAAAGGCCTCTGCCGTGTCACTCACTTACTCTCCTCTTTGGTAAATAAAGGTTTCTGACAACAAAGGCCAGCAGCGTTTGACTAGCCTTTAGTGTGGGGGTGGGGTGGGGGGGAGAGGAGATAAATAAAAAAAGACACCACTGTGCACTCTGGATGTAAGGAGGGAGCAAAGAAAGACTGAAAGAAAGAGAGGGAAGAACAAAAAAAGAAAAAAGTGACGAGAGAGTGAGAGAGCCCTCTCAGATCGGGGCTGGTTGAAGCATGTTGATTTTGATAAAATAAAGAACACACACACTGCCAGAAGCGGGTCAGGCTTCGTCTCAAATCAGCAATTTACATGTCACCCAGTGTACTGGGACACCAGTCAGACTCCTTTAGTGGGACTGGTAGAGCAGATTAGGGGTCAGAGGGTTGTCTTGACCCCTAAAAATACATGGAATGCATCAGCAAGTGGGAAAATATGATTCTTTTATCATCTAAATCAGCAACAAAATGGGTTTCAGGCCAATATTTGGGCTCAGTTTGTTTCATAAGTAGGATATTTTAGTGGATTATTGTGCACATTTTCATGTAAGGCTGCACAATATACCGTTTGTTAATCGTTTCTGCCATATCCGTCTCTGTAATATTGATATAGCAGAATTTTAAAATATTTAAAATATTTAAAAGAGCTCCTAAAAAGTCTGTGTTTCTGACCGGGCAACCAATCACAGCTCCTGATGAGTTACTGCGTGTTATGAAATCTTTTTGATTCATAAACCCAACGAGTGTTATGATCCATCAGAACATCCAATAACTCACCTGGAGATGTGACTGGTTGCCCTGATAGAAACACTGTGATTGGTTTGAGGCTCATTTGCATATTTTAATCCTTTAGTGATAACAGTATTGCAGAGCCCGATATTGTGTTAACGATTAACAGATATATTGTGTTTTATCACTTATTTCCATTTATTTCATAAACTGCAGATTTTTATACTTGCTAAACATCAGAAATGAATGAAAATGTAAAATAAAACAAGTTTCTTTTTTAAGATGAAAGAATGTGTAACAGTGCATGTCTGACTCCTATTAACTGGTTTTGCGGGGATGCAGAATTCTAGACTGTCCTTTAATTTTAAATATACTCGTTAACTGTTTCATCATTCAAAATCTAACGCTTGTGTGGGGACAGGATAATTATACGATACAGTATAATTATCACAGGTGACTTTTTATATGTCAGTAATGATGAATAAAAAATATGACGTTTGTTGAACACACTGTATATGTATTTGTTAGCAAAGAATATTGAGTGTATTTTTAGTCAATATTAAATAAGTAGAAAATCTCACTGTGTGCAAAAACTTTTGACTGGTAGTGTGTCTCAGTGTGTGACCCTGGCAGCTGCATTATCCAATCCGTCTCGCGTTTTCTCTTCCTGTGCGTGATCTCAGCTCGCCGTGGCTGTGCCGAGGAAGCAGAAGGGAAAGTCATCAGGCAGATGTGCCGCAGCAACACCTCGTTCCAGCGTGGAAGAGAGAGGCCTATCGCTCACACCTTCTGTGATCTCGGACGTTTCACACACCTCCCTTCCTGTCCTGAACCTCCAGCGGTGGGATGCACCTGTGCTTTGGACCTCACAGAGGAGGAACTGGGGGTCGCAGGTTCCGCGGCGGTGCCTCTCGCCGCTTTAATTCAAAAGCAGAAACCCAAGGCACAGCATGTAATGAAATATTGATCATGGAGACGTGTAGCCCTGTGTGTTGTGGTTTAGGCAGACAGTTGTCTGGTCTTTGGGGTCAAGTGGTGGATTAGCAACACTGTGGCAGGTTACAATTAACCTCTTCGACCCACAGGGCCTAATTGTAAAGGCTGGCAGTCAAAACAGCCAGCCTGCAAATAATCGCTAGTGGGTTCCGTGAGAAATGGTTCCTACTCCGATTTCTTTACATTGGTGGTGAATGGAACCAAACGTCTCCAACACAAATACTGCCATTTCATTCTATCTTAGAGACGAGTGGATCTTCAAAGTGAAGATCCACGCGTCTCTAAGTGGTTTTATGGATGTTGATGATGGTGAAATAGTGAATCTGAACTAAATCAATTTCCTTTGGGAACTATTTGGTCCCACAATACCCTGCATGTATCCCTCCACCGTGAATGGGTTTGGTTTTAGGACCAAAAACTCTGGTTAAACATCTCAGGCATCAGGCAGTGCAACCTATTTTTATAATTGCAGACTGCAGCCTCCCGCAATACACACATACTGCAATAATGATGGAGGGAGTAAACATACCATTTGAAATAATATTTTCAAACTTCAAGCCTTTTAAAGTCCAGAGAAGTGATGAAATGGACACTTCAATATCTTGAAAGGCACTGCAGTCATGATATAGAGCAGTAAAATCACAATACTGACATTTAGTCCATGTCGCTGAGCTCTAATCTGGAGTCATTTGTTCCAATCAGCTCACCTCAATTGCAGTCTCGCTTTAAAAAAAACCTAAGAGGAAACATAAAAAGAACCCCAAGAACCTCAAGAAGTCCCAGAACCTCTAGAGCGAGACATATTGAGCAGTAGCTCCTGCTCCACGGCAACCAGGCTGCATGAACTGCCTGCTTTGATCAAAGGGAATAAACATTAATGTCTAATGGGTTATCAGCTACTCTTGTCTGTCGTGCATGTTGAGGGGGGTCTGCGAGTCTCTATGGGCCTCATCTCATTTTCTGATATGAATGGGGGAAAAAACAGCCTATAATGGAGCATTATTCTAATTTGGGGCATTTATTTATTTATTTATTTTATTTACTCCTGTTTCTTCTTTGCACATAAGGGCCGCTGAAAGTAATATTCGTTCCCAAACTGCCCTAATCTTCTCTCTAGCAATATTCCCATGCTGTGGTTATTATTCTTATTCCTCTGAATAATATCTACTCCATGGGTAGTTTCCACCCCCCCAAACATCTCTCCAACACTCTCTCTCCCTCTCATCCCACTCTCATATTCTAGATCTCGCATGGCGCTCGCTCATATCCTGTCAGTATATCAATCACGGCAGGCTGTCCACTCAATCCGCCCCTGATTTATCAGTGCGCCTCGTCCCCAACTCCATAACTCGACCCAAACCCTTTTAACACGACAGTGACAGATCACAGCCCCGAGCGGAGCAACCTGTTCCACTTACCGAGGCCCCGCCGCAATCGTGCGCCCTCAAAACTTCCATCCCGGGTCGGCATTCAAAATAAAAGTGCCAAAAAGGGGGCCGTCATCGCAGAACAACTGCTTCTGCATCTCTAACTAACGTTTCAGTTGATGCTGCTTTGAAGAAACGGTGCCTGGAAATAGGAAATGAGCCACTTTAAGGTTTCAAAGAAATGCTGCTTTTCCACTGGCACAAGGAAACACGTTGTACCACAAACAAATGTTTTTCCATCACAAATAAAGCAACCCGAACCTGTGCTGCTCGACGGCAGGGCTAATAGTACGCCACAGCCGAGCTGACAGCATCACTGATTTCTGATTGGTCAAAATGTCATCACATCATGGAAAGAAGCCATTTTTTGTCTGCCCCAAAACAAAAAATGGTGATAAATCTAACAACTGGAAAGTCAATGAAGTACAAGCACAACTGTCTGCTTGGGCTGAAGATAAATTTCAGTGGGAGTTTGACACTAACAAATTTATCTTTACCGCTGTGAGAAATGCAAAGACGTCCCAGACCATCACAAACAAGGATCAGGTTTTCGTCACACAGCTAAAGAACGGCAAGAAAAAATACCTGAAACAAGACAGAAGACAGAAGCTCAGTAAAACTCAAGAAAGGCCTGACTGAGAAAGATGGATGTTATTACTCAACGCAATTCCATTGAATCAGCTGGAGTGACACCTCTTATAGCACTTGTTAACATGTTGTAACAATGTAGAGAAATACAGAAATATTGCGATATCGCAATGCAAAAATGTGTATTGTGGAGAGTTATCATTTAGTTGGCATTTAGCTGACACTTTTATCAAAAGTAACTTCCATTCCTTAATTACAGGGAACAGTCTCCCTGGAGCAACTTGGGATTAAGGGGACCCAGTGGTGGCATGCTGAAGGTAGGATTCAAACCCATGACCTCTTGGTCCAGAGGCAAGTATCCTACCCACTAGGCCACCACCACCCCCAATAGTCAATAGTTAGCTGTGCCAGAACTGAAGACACAGTTCCCCATTAAATTTTATTCTACATGTTGTGAGAATACTGATTGTCTTCAGTCCTACTGTGCTGAAAATATGGTGAGCGAATCAAGCCGTGAGATTTGAGTCTCTCGGACCGCAGCGTAAGTCGACTGTATCAGTACACCACCCAGTAGCAATGAATCAAAATTTCATGATGTCACAATGTAAAAATGTGACAAAATGAACTTTGGAGAAAAAGCATTCTATTAATTATGATACTTGATGTATCTACCTTGTTAATAGTATTAAACCAGCGCCAATCAATAGCCCAGTGCAGCACATTCACCGCCCTCGTTAAACTCTAGTATCATTAGTAAATAGTCCCAGAACTGACCACAGTTGTCATTCAAATTCCATTCTAAATATTGCGAGTCGACTGCCTCAGCACACCCCTCCCCCCTTCCTCAGACTGAGCTCGTCACTATGGTCGTATAAAGCTGTAAAAGCTGATCAATAACAGTCTAAACCTGCAGTCTAGGGAAAAGCTCCGATTATCCCTCTTTATCAGTGGGGGGCTAATGAAGATATGGACCCCCTTTCCCTTTGTGATTGAAATTTCTCCTTCGTCTCCTGCAGCCGCGCTCCGGTAAATAGGGGCCTCAGTGCGTATACATTTCAGAACCTGCCTCGCCACCTCATTGCTTCACCGCTCCGGATTTACCCGCCGCCCTCTCCACGGTTTTGCTCACATTTACAATGTTAATGAAATCGGCTCCTTTATCAACTAGACATGATGCTCACAGTCTTCCTGTGTGAGTGACCGTGTGTGTGTGTGTGTGTGTGTGTGTGTGTGTTTGTGTACAAAAAAAAACCAAACATTTCAATAAACAGTGAATGGATAATTATGTTTTAATTGCATTAATTAAACTGCCTAAGTGGCCCCTTTTTCTTCCCCGCTCTGAAGGGGCCGCAAGGACAGGCAGTGCGCGCTGACCTGAGGGTGCTTGGGCCCCTGCTTAATTAATAGAGACAAAAACAATAATCATAACGTACACTAATAACCGCTGTATTCAGTGCGAGCAAGCGCATGCCGAGGACAAGCAGCTGGTGAGACAGTGGAGGAAAAAAAAAACAGAAGGGCTCTTAATGGCAGGCTGTCACAAGCTAATTAGCCGAGCCAGCATCCTGCATGGACCCGCATGAGGCAGGCTGGGGAGACGCCGTCCCACACGCTGCAGCCTGCGTGTCTCAGCTTTCCACCCCGTTTCATCTTCTTCTTCATTAAACACACAAATGCAAGTCCGTAATTGCAAACATATTGACTTTTCGGCAAAACAAAACTCTCTGGATGCTGTAATCTCACCTCTCAGCATCTCCAGAGGAAACTAAAATAAAGACTCATAGTTCTGTTTTTTTCATTCTCTTATGATTGACAGGTGGAAGCGGTGATGCTTACAGTGGGGTGTCATGCCATATCACCCAATGATCAAACATTTATTCATTACATAGATGCTTTTTGCAATAACAAAAATAATAATATTATTATCATTATTATTATTATTATTAGAAGTAGTAGCAGTAGTGGTAGTAATAATGTTGTGGCTATTGATAATAATGACAATAAAAATCATATATTATAAATCATATATGATTTGCATTTTTATGCTTATCATTGCTATTTTAACATTATTACTATTATTAACTTATTAAATATACTTCACTGTAATAAAATATATCTTAAAATCCAAATGTTTTATCCTTGTGGGTCACCACAACCATACAGGTTTTTCTGAATGTCATGGTTTTCCTGAATGTCATTGACAGCTGTCAATCAAACGAATAAACATGATTTAAATAAATATTTTCATATAATATTGATATAAATACTGTGGAGCTAATGACAACTAATGTCGGTTTTGTTGGGGTCTGTTAATTACCATTTTCCCCTTATTTCACTATATCTTTTCATAAATGCACTGTGTGATATAACATTACTAAAGGGTTGTGTTTTGGTCATTTTGTGTTCAGATTCCATATAACTGTGATGGCTGATGGGTGATGGATGGTACAAAACTCGATGGCAGTGCTCACAAGCCCTGGTTCTGAAGATCCACCTTCCTGAGAAGTCAAGTTCCAACCACAATCTGCAACACCTGCTCAGGCTAATGAGCTACTTTAGTAGCCCCTGATTTGCTGGAGCATTTAATAAGGAGGGGCAGCATGTTAGACGCAGGTTGGAGATAAACATGTTTCTCCTTACCTCCTACGGCTGCGGGAGCGAGACCTCCGGGATCTGTGGCTCCGCCCCCTGTGGCTAGAACCTCTGGAGGAGCTGCTGCTGGAGCGACGCCTCCGCCTACAAAAAGAGATCATCATCATACATATATATACACACACACACACACGCATTCACACACACACACACGCAGTGCAAGCATGAATCTGATCTTGCACACTAATTACCACACTAGTTTCTGAATTAAGTATAACTAAAATGCTGTGCTGAGCTATTTATTTGGGTAGAAATCTTTATTAGCTCAGAAAAAAACACCAACATCAGAATTAGTGAGAGCCCAGTATTTACCATCCACCACAGCAAACTTGAAAGGATCCACATAGTAGCTGGAGAAGCAGCTCACAAAACAGCTTATTTTATGAAAATAAAATATAGATTGTTT
>JBBIGA010000040.1:26810515-26843772 GCA_037576975.1 Alestes dentex | reverse complement strand
GTATTTATCGTATAGATCAGTGCTGCCCTGGTATAATGGCAAACACTTTAACATTAGCTATTTCATGATATGTATGATTATTGTTATTATTAATATTGTTGCTGATATCGTTGTCATAATAATAATAATTACTATTATTTTATTATTATTAATGAACTACAGTCTGTAAATCCAGCAGGCTGGAGAAACGTGTTATATAATGTCGGGGCCCAACAATATTAGTCCTTAATAATAGGGTCCAGCATTTCTGGCGGCGCCCCCGCGTGCGACAACCACCACAGAAGTGCGCGCTTTATCCCGCTCCCGCTTTAACTGCGCGAGAAATGAACCTTAATGAAGTCTCGAGTCTCGGAATTTTTTAGAACAGCTCGCGCGCGCGCCTCACTTTCTAATTCACCTACAACACCCTAACTCCCCTCCCCACCCCGTCTCTCCTGTCCTCCTTCCTACTCTTCAACAGAAAGATCAAACGCTCGCTCGTTGCACGTGCTCTCCTCCGCACCATGTGTTTTATTTTTTGTTATTTATTTATTTATTTGTTTGTTTATTTATTTACAGTGTTGTAGCCACGCCCCTCTCCCACGCCCACTCCACCTCTCTCGCTCGACATTAAAATCAAGCACATTAAAATAAAGAAAATGAGGGAGAAAGAGAGAAACAGAGAAAGAGGGACAGATAAAAAAGAAAGAATGTACAGAAAAAAAGAGAGACAAACGAAGAGAGAGAAAATAGAACGAGAGAGAGAGAGAAGAGAGAGAAAGCGAGACACAGAGAGAGAGGGAGAGAGGGAGAGAAGTAAGTCTGGGCGCTCGCGGCGCTTTAATTGCGTTCATTAGTCGATGTTGTCAGTCTCGGACTGATGGCCAATAGCAGCCGCGTGCTGAAGGTGATGTTCGCGTGAAGGGAGGGTGGTGTCAGAGGATTGGGTGTATTGGGGGTGGTGTAGGTGTGGGTGGGGTGTTGGGGGTGGTGTGTGTGTGGGGGGGTAATTTGCACGGATCAAGGGGGCAGGCGTTGCAAAGTATAAATAGTGTGACTTCAATAGCGCGCGAGCAGCAGGTCCTGTGACTCCGCACGGAATTTTTGGACGAGATCTTTTCTCTCTCTCACTCTCTCTCTCACTCTCTCTCTCTCTCTCTCTCTCTCTCTCTCTCTCTCTCTTTCCTTGATACGATTTAAAGGCAGAGAAGTGAGCGGAGCTGGCAAACCCCATCAACCTCACACACGCGCGCGCGCTCAAGCACGCACACGCACGGGCGCGCGCACGCACGCACCTCGATGTCTTATCGTAAGGGGCTGTTGAGGAACTGAGCCCTGAGAGAGAGAGAAAGAGAGAGAGTGAGTGAGGAGGGAGAGGACCGGCGGTGGTGGTGTCCTCCCCCCCATCCCATCCTTCCTTCCTTCCTTCTTCTTCTCTTTCTCCTTCTCCTTCCCCTCTCCACTTCTTCTGTTTCTTCTTCTTCATCTCAGCATCACCGCCAACATCATCATCATCATCACCCTCGTCCCGCTCTCCCTCTCCTTCTTCTTCTCGCTCCTCTCGGGCGCCCCGGGGATGGAAGAACTGACTGCTTTTGTGTCCAAATCTTTTGATCAGAAAGTGAAGGAAAAGAAAGAGGCCATCACGTACCGGGAGGTGCTCGAGGCCGCCGGTTCGGCGCGCCAGCGAGACCCTCTAGCCGCGGAGGCGGCGCGCGAAGACGCCGTAGCGGGAGCGCGTCTCGGCGCAGGAGCCGGTGGAAGTGTTGGAGGTGGTGGTGGTGGTGGAGGAGGTGGTGGAGGAGGTGCTGGAGGAGTCGCTCGCTCACCGCCGCCCCGGGACACTGACATGGCGGGACCGGACAGGAGGGAAGCTGGGAGCCCAAAACTGACGGACGGTAAGCCTGGGCTCTTGGTTTAGAATCCCCCCAAAAATAAGAGTATTAACATAAAATTAGAATCTCGCCAAGAACTAACATTTGCGCGAATATCTTCAAGTGGCGATGTTTCAAGCTTTAGTAAATCAAATACATTTTGTCGTTGTTTGACTTTGATTTCAAAAACAAAATTTCTCTCAAAATGATAAGAAGGGTAAATTCTGTAAATGAATGAAAAATTGAGATATTTTGCTGAGAGAAATGACTCGTTCGGCATCAGTTGGGGAACATCAAAATAACACACAAAACTGACTTTTTAAAAAGCATAAAATCTGTTCTGAAGCGTTATCATTTCTGGGCTGAAGGCTGAGGATCAGGAAATCTGCAGCTGTGCGTGGACGGTTCTCAGATCAGTGTTTTTCTGGAGGGACTAAAAAAACACGTTTGTTTTTTTCTAATTTCAGAAAAAGAACTTTTTAATTACATATTTAAAATACAAACATTGTATTCACGTGCAAATGTATTCGAGCTCGTGCATTTGAATATTTACACCTAAAGCCAAAACTGAAGGGCATAGCGGCTACTGCAGCACCACACGTGTTGAAAAATTCGGAAATGAATTGCTTTAATTATGAACTTAAAATTCGGCGCATCCGCCCCGTCAGACGTCTACGTTTTTATGAAATTGTTTAAACAGTATAAAGGCATGAAAACAGATCAAACACGGTCGTGAGATAAAATCAGTCTGTAACGAGTAAAATAGTAATAATAATAATAATAATAATAATAATAATAATAATAATAATAATAATGCGCCTAATAGTACTACTGGCAAAAAGGTAATAATAGTCTTAGAATTATATATGAGGAAAAAACAGCAGCAGCAGCAATAACATTACCGTATACTAATAATACCAGTAATGACAATGTTTTGACTAAGGATCAGCATCAACGTTTGTAAATGATTAAACTCGGGCTGTTTTGGTGCTGTTACACGGATTATTATTATTATTATTATTATTATTATTATTATTATCATTATTATTGTTATTATTATTATTATTATTATTATTATTATTGTTGTTGTTGTTGTTCTGTATTTTAATAGCTGTAATAACCTCGGTAAAGAGTAGAATTCTGCGTGTGTTAAGTGTGGGTTAAGTGTGTGTGTTAAGTGAGTGTGTGTGTCGTTAATTGTGTGCTTTTGCGGGTGAATAATTGAAGAGGGCGAGAGCTGACTCTGTGCGGTTCTCCCGCGCGCTCTCCTCCCCGCAGGTGCAGCGGACGTGAAGGAGCGCAGGGAGGAGGCGAAGGCGGCGGAGGACGAGACGCAAACGAAGATCAAGCAGCGGCGCAGCCGCACAAACTTCACGCTGGAGCAGCTCAACGAGCTCGAGCGCCTGTTCGACGAAACGCACTACCCGGACGCCTTCATGCGCGAGGAACTCAGCCAGAGGCTCGGGCTGTCGGAGGCGCGCGTGCAGGTACCACTCACTTCTTATACCGAGGTGCTTTTTTGGTTTTGCTTTCCTTTGTATTAGTTTTCTGTTTGGGGTTTTGCTCGATGTGTCTATAGTGCTAATTGCGCTATTCCTTTACATTTTATATGCGACATAAAATCTGCTTTTGGATTTGCATGTTGTATGACATTTGTCAGTTGTCCACTGTAATTGTAATTTTAGCTTCTTATAATTTGCGTACGTTCTGCAGTGAAGTGAAACTAATTTAGGAGTTATAAGGCATTATAACGCCACTGTAAGTTGCATTGCGCGTTATTGATTAACTTTTAGCCTCTCCGCACCTTTTCAGCTCATTCTGAATTGGGTTTAAGCAGCTATAACGCATCAAAATGTGGTTATAAGGCTGATCTAAATGTAAAAACATGAATTGGACCCTGAATTCTGCTTCATAAATGGTGGTTAATCAGTAAACAGCGAGTATAACGTTGGAGTCTACCTTGTAGCGCGTGTTTAAAGGGGTTATAACGGTTCATAGCACCTGAAATCTGGTTCAAAATGGAAGAAAAAAGATAGAAAGGACCGTGGACGTGTTGTTGAGAGCCAGTCTGATGTAAAACAGCTCCTCTGAAGAATGTTTAGTTTTGCTTCATTTTTACAGAATTTGTTTGACGTGAATCAAACCGGTTTCGACCACATTAAGCAACTTACGTTTTTAAAGCCTGACATAATATTTATCACGCGAACAAAATGTCACATTCCGTAGCCAGTACTGTGGTTTAGCTCTTTAGCCAACGTTGCGGTTGATTTAAAAAAAAAAAATACAAGGAATGTAATGGTGTGTGTGTGTGGGGGGGTGTGTGGTTGGGGCTTCAGGTTTGTCCAGGTGAAGCAGGCTTTGGCCACTTCAGCCCTAATTGCCACCTTGTTTAAACATGAATTAGAGGCCTCCAGCCACTGGAACCACAGTCCCAGCAGAGCATCAGTGATTAGAACCCAGCTGAGATTAGAACAGGGCTGAGTAAGAATACAGAGTCTGCTGGGATGAGAAGCTCCAAACTGTTTAGAACAAATGGAACCTGTTGGGTTGAGGTTGTGTGACTGACCTTTCCCCAAGGACATCAGTGGACTGGACTGATGTAGAGCTGCAAGTGTTCCCAAACTCTTTTTTTTTTTTACTGGTGTTGGGTTCTGTATGATAGATCATTTTACTGGTGTTGAGCTCTGTTTGATTGGTCATTTCAGTGGTGTTGGGCTCTGTTTGATTGGCCATTTTTCTGGTGTTGGGTTCTGTTTGATTGGTCATTTTACCAACGCTGAGCTCTGTTTGATTAGTCATTTCATTGGTGTTGGGTTCTGTTTGATTGGTCATTTTACTAGTGTTGAGTTCCGTTTGTTTGGTCATTTCATTCGTGTTGAGCTCTGTTTGATTGGTCATTTCATTGGTTTTGGTCTCTGTTTGAATGGTCACTTGGTTCCATTTTGCTGGTGTGATTTGTAATGTGGTGCTAATTTGTCTTTATGTTTGGCTTGTAATTTGGTGGTCATATTTATTTGACTGATCTGTAATTTGGTGGTCATTTCAAATAGGTTCTTTTTGTAATTTAGTGGTCATTTCTATTTGTCTGATTTGTAATTTGGAGGTCATTTCTAATAGGTTCTGTTTCATAATTTGGTGGTCATGTCTATTTGGCTGATCTGTAATTTGGTTGTCATTTCTCTGGCACTGATGTGTAATTCGGTGGTCATTACTATTTGGATCTAATTTGTACTTTGGTGGTAATTTCTAACTGACTGATCTATAATCTGGTAGTCACTTCTATTTGGGTCCGATTTAAAATATGGGTGTCATTTCCATTTGGATCTGATTTAAAATATGGTGGTCATTTCTGTTTGACTCTGATTTGTAATTTGGTGCTAATTTCTATTTGGTTCTGTACTGTAATTTGGTACTAATGTGGTGGTACTTTCTATTTAATTCTGTTTGATTTGTGATTTGTTGGTAATTTCTACCTGGCCCTAATTTGTAATTTGGAGTTCGTTTCTATTTAGCTTTGAGTTGTAATTAAGATCATTTTCATTTCCATTTTTTCATTTCCATATAAGACTATATTTTTTGTAACATGTTCAATTTCATTTTCTTATTTTGCCTATTATTGGTTTGATTTGCTTTTAATCCCTTTTTATATTTCAATTTGACTTTCCTTGCTTGTTAGACGGATTTTTCTGATTAGTGTTAAGCCGCAGTGTTATGTGCATGTTGGGATGTATTTTATTGCGCGTCTCTGAGACTGTAGGGAAATCAGATTATGGTTGTTTTGGGTGTATTTGCAGATCAATACACGGTGGAAACTGAAACCCATCGGAGAGCTTGTTTATCTCTTTCTTTGTGAGCTTTTTTAGTCGTTATTTTTAATGTGAGAACCGAGAGCAGAAAAAGGGTAATCATGGGCTTTTTAAGCGTTTTTTTTTCTTAAGGAGACCATCTGTACAGAAACCTAATAAGCCGTCCTCGTTAAGGCCCTCAGAGTCCACGAGGGTAAGAAGAGACGAGCAACTGAAGCCCACTAATAATGACAATGAACATTAGACATCAGTACTGATGGGGGGATTGATCAGAAGAAGAAGAAAAAACGAACAATATCGTCTTTCACTCTTCATCCATTCAGTTTGGCTGAACTGTGTTTTTTTTGCTTCTTTTTTCTGGTGTTGTGAAAATGTGAAGAAGAAAAAAAAAGTCCCAGAAAAAAGTGAACTCGGGGTCTCCTCTGGTCGCTTTGTGTCCCGGACGCGGATTACCATAAATTATGGATAATTTTTTTCACCCCCAGGAGGATCTGATGCCTCAACCGCGCCGCAGATTCGCGTTTCCAAATTCTGAGACTACAAATCAGATTATTAGTCGCCTTTCTTACAGCAGCGCACGCGGCCTGTTTAAGCCCCCATTCATCCCCTAAACACTTCATCGATGCGCAGGAGGTGGTTTAAGACTGTAAAACAATCTTGTTTAGTTCTTCTTATTTCGTTCACATTTTTATTATGCGCCGTTTTAACATTTCGCTTTTTTTACGGTCTCTTTTTTTTTATTTCGTATTTGTATTAAACGAAGCAGCTTTAGGTTGGGAGTGAAGTGAAGGCTGCTGCTTCATCTGCTCACCTCTCTGTGGGGGGGATTCAGAGTAGATTAACATAGTAATGAGACCCCTAATCTCAAAATCCCAGATACTCGTAACAAAAAAATAATACTAATAATAACATTTGGGGTAAAAAAAGAAAAGAAAAAGAAACCATAATAGATAAAAGCAATAAAAGGGAGCGAGTCTTCAAACAGTGGGGGGCTTTGTGCCCAAACTTGTTCTGACAGTAATTAAACAGAAGCGCGCGCCATTAGGCGAATCACCCGACATAAATTTTCTTGCAGATAAAGGTAATTAATTTGGCGCGCCCGCTAATGCTCGGTCAGATAGGCGCGCGGGCTCAGATCTCAGCTGTGGTGTTCGGTATCAGCGAGTCGATTTGGAGCTTCTGGGACGCGGCTGGAAAGATGAAACCGGGGCTGAGAGACAGGCCAGTTTATTATGGGCCGCTCGAGCGCGCGCGCGTTCCTATCCGCGCCCCCTCCCCCTTCCCCCTGTCCCACCACTGATACCCACATACACTTAATGCGCCCCTTTTATTGGGCATAATCCTCTCGTTATCTAAGCGTGTATGTGTGTTCATCATGTATACAGTATTTATCAAATGTTCAGTCAATATTTGATTTTTTTTAAATTCTGTCATTTCTGACGTTTTGAAGCATCTCATTACTTTTGAAAAAAAAAAAAACCCCAAAACAATTTCTTTTATTTCCTCGCTATTTTTTGTTTGTTTTCTTTTTGCTATTATCGCGCGCTCGCCCCTGCTCCTCCTCGCGCCCCTAATAATGAGAACTGTGGTCATTAATATTTCAGTGCTCCTCGGGGACGCGCGCGCAGTTTTGTCCTCCTTGTCATTTCCACAGGAGTCGCGTGTGCGCGTTTGCGCACTGGCGTGCAAGCCAGAGCGCCTGTCAACCGCAAGACGCTAATGAAATTCAATTGATTTATTTAATTATTTTATTAATTAATTGGGTTGTTTTTTTCTCCTCCTCTTCGCAGGTTTGGTTCCAGAATCGGAGAGCGAAGTGCAGAAAACAGGAAAACCAGCTGCATAAAGGTGAGTAACACTGAATCTGTTATATATATATATAAATATATATATATATAAAGAAGTAATTTAACTACACTTTCACTCAGATATTCTAAAATAAAAGAGGACACTGTAAGATTGTTTCATTTTTTCAGTTTAGGAGGTTTAATTTACCACATAACACAGTTGCATTGTCAGTCCCTCTTGGGGCCTAGTGATTAAGGAGTTGATATCAGAGGTTGTGGGTTTGAATCTCTACACAGCTTGTGTCATCACTGAGGTACCCTTAGAGCAAGGTGCCCCACACACTGCTCCCCTGGCACCCCTAGTTGGTGACAGCCCACTGCTTCACTTGGTAAATGGGTCAAATACAGAGAAAGACTTTCACATTGTACGCATTGTGTGCTGTGCTGTGGTGTGTTCATGGGAGACTATAAGGGGCTGCTTTACTTTATAATACCCAACACACTGTCTTATAATACCCAACACACCATATTTTAAAACTGTACCTAATACACTATAGTACAACCCAACATGCTACCCCAGAAAACCTGACATAATTTCCTGTAATACTCAACACACTATCGAATGATATCCCAACACACTCTCATAATACCTAACAGAGTTAACAGACATCTTATAATACACAACACATTGTCCCATAATACCCAACACACTGTCTGATAATACCTAACACGATGTTCTATAATACCTAACACAGTCTTATAATACCAGCACGCTGTCCAGTATAACCCAACATATTGTCCCTTAATTCATAACACACTGTCTAATAATACAGAATATTCTGCCCCATAAAACTTAACATGCTGTTCCATAATGCCCAACACAAAGTCACATAATACTAAACACATGATACTAAACACACTTTCTTATAATATTTAAAAGATTGTCCCATAGTAATGAACACAGTCTAATAGTACCCAACATGCTGTCTCATAATACCAAGCATAATTTCCTTTAATACTCAATATACTGTTTCATGATGCCCAACCTCCTTTCTTATAAATATGTAACACACTGTCCATTAATACCTATCACACTGTCAAATAATACCCAACATATTGTCTCAGAATACTTGGCCCACTGTCTTATAAAATCCAGTCCCTGTACCTTAAAACTCAGCATGCTGTCCCATAATACCTAACACACTATCCTATTATACCCAACACAGTGTCCCTTAGTACCCAACACTCTTTGAATTTTCTTACACACACTCCACTAATACTTAACACACTGTCTTCAAATACCCAACATGATATCCTAGGGTACTTAACACTGTTTTCATACCAACACACTATCCTATAACACCTAACAGTTTATAATAGCCAACACTCTATCCTGTACTACCTAACACAGTTTATAGTGCCAACACACTATCCTGTAATGCCTAATACAGTTTATAAAACTCAGCATACCATCCTATAATGCCTAACAACGTCTATAATACCCAACACAGTATCCTATAACACATACAACAGTTTGTAATACTTAACAGACTATCCTAGAATTCCTAACACAGTTCATAATACTAATACCCAATGCACTAACCTATAACAGTTTAAAATACCCAACATACATACTGTCCTATAATGCCTAACACAGGTTTTAATACCTAGTTCAGTGCCTTGTCATCCCATTTTTAATTTACTTAACAACTGATACTCAGAACACTGTCCAGTATTGTCTCATGTCCCACAAAACCCACAATAAAGAAGGTCCAGTTGAATTCATATGCTGATCAACACATGAACATAATGAGCAATCAGAGTGTGTAAAGAAAGTAAAACCTGCAGGTGGGTGTTAGGTGGTGTAATCCATGCTGGGGGCTTTTGGAGTGTATCCACAAGTGAGGGAGGACAGGCCACACAAATCACCTCTTTTTCCTTTTTTTGTCGTTATTGTTGCAGGGGTGCTCATCGGCGCTGCGAGTCAGTTTGAAGCGTGTCGTGTGGCGCCATATGTCAACGTGGGAGCTCTGCGCATGCCATTCCAACAGGCAAGTGGATCTGCATGATCTTTTAACAGTGCTGCTGTGGCACTTTGGCTCCAAAAGAGCCTTAGTGCCTTCTAATGTGGAGGAATTCTACAAACACTCTTTCTAGAGTCATCTCAACATTATATCAGTGCCCAAGTGAACACTGCAAAAAGTAATATTTTAAAAAAGCACTTAAAACTAAACAAAGAATCAAAATCAGAAATATTTTTGATCCCAGAGAAAACTGCACAAACACACAAAGACACAGAGACAAAAATAATATAAAGTCTAAAATAAGTCAAATAAAAACCCTGCAGAAAATATTCCTTACGAAATATATTATGCTATACACACAATGTTGGGGCATAAATGCCATAGATAAATAACTTACTATCAAGTAATTTACTAGTAACACATAGTGTTTTTATTTACTAGTAAATTACTATAGAGTCAAGCAAAATTGTTTGCCAATATAGTAAGAACATTTTACAAGTGAAGCTTTTATAAAACAAGAAGAAGTTTAAAAAAACTAGATTATTAGATTATTTATTGATTTATTTATTTTTAAGATTTTCTGGCTTGTTAAGATTTTATTTTTGCAGTGAAGGCACTTAGAGCTCTAATACCTCTCCGACTTCTCCATGCAGGCCACGATAAAGCTCTCTTAATCAGAAGTGGGCTGAGTAGCCTACGGATGTTCTTATATCTCAGTCAGATGAAGCTTCAGGAGCTAAAGCAGCCTGGCAAAGCCCAGCCTGAGTGGGTGTGAAAAAGTATCAGGATATAAAACTCCTCTGGAAGTTTCCTTTAGAGCTGCGGTGGAACCATCCAGCATCTCTCAGCAGAGGAACTGAAATGTTTACGGCTCTATTCTTCTCGATTTGGACCCTCATGGTCTAAAATAAAAAAAAAGTGAGGAACAGTAAAAAGCAGTCCAGGAGCCAAACTTACACAATGTGATAAATTTAAAGTTAAAGACTAAGCAACTAAAAAGGAATGTCTTTTTAAAGAAGTAATAAAAATGTTCTAATTTGAAAAATACAAATTACAATTGTGGTTTAGAACAAAAAACATGAAATAAATGCAAAATGGTCTAAGGTGAGAAGCAACAGGCTTAATTTTCTTGGCTTCCACACAGATTAACAACTAAAACATAATACTAATCATCTCAAAATAACAGTAGCAACTAATAAGTAACATTACCTGTTCTTTTATAATATTTAGAAAAGTAAAAGTTAGTCCAAATATGTGGATCTGAGAAAATGGAAGTAGGCCAGGCCTTAATATAACATCCTAATGTATGTAACAGTACATAGTAACCGATTAAGTAATTACAAAGCAATTAATGCAGTTTAGAGAAGGGACTTATTCAGTTATTCTGAGCCACTTTAGGACAAGTGTGTTTGGGATCACTTTTACTGGCCCATATTAAGTGGGACCTGAATAAAGAAAGGCCTGAATTTCATTCAGGACCATTGAAAAATCGGGAAGACCATGGCACACTTTGTTTATTCCAGTTTCAGCTAGTGCTTGTCTGTGTACACTTTAAATAACCATATTCAATTCTAAAATGTATTCTTGTGGGAAACTGAATGGTTATATCATTTGAGACATATGATATATGTCCTATTATTACACTTTTTAAAAATATTGCAACAGTTTAAGCTAAAAGAAAGTAGCAAATTTTGATCAACTTAAAAGTTCAACGTGAACAGATTCTTGTCCTGTTAACTCATTGTTGGCAGTCAAAAGTTTAAGACTACTAATATTGTTGTGGAATGAAACACACTGTTCTAGCTGCCCATTTAGAATGCTTTGTTCTAGTGGCCACTTGCATTGAACAGTATTTTTTTTAAAGTATTTTATGATAATTTGTTCGTGTGTGCTGAAACTTAACTTTTTTATTTCATTTTTTATTAAAAATTTTAAAACCCAATTTCATTTGTAAAAAATCGAATGCGAGTGACTACTGGTGTCCCATGATACACTCCACTTCTGTTTTTTTTTTTTTCCAAAGCTGTGCAGTTATGTAGCAGTTTAAAAGTGTATTTGCAAAAATGAATTATTTAATTCTTTGGACAATATGTCCCTTTTTTACCATGATGTCCCTGCTATGGTTATTTATTGCCCTCTCTCTTGAGTTAATGTACTTTTCCCCCCCTTCTCCTCTCCTCATCCTACCCCCCTCCCACCCTCACCCCCCCCTATCCACCCCACCCCCGTACCGTCCCGTAGGATAGTCATAGCAACCTGCCGCCCTTCTCCTTTCAGGTGCAGGCGCAGTTGCAGCTGGACAGCGCCGTAGCGCACGCGGCTCATCATCACCTGCACTCGCACCTAGCGGCGCACGCGCCCTACATGATGTTCCCCGCGCCTCCCTTCGGACTCCCGTTGGCCACGCTGGCAGCGGAATCCGCCTCTGCAGCGTCCGTGGCGGCGGCGGCCGCTGCGGCAAAGAACAGCAACAAGAACTCGAGCATCGCGGACCTGCGCCTGAAGGCCAAGAAGCACGCGGCCGCGCTCGGACTGTGACCCCCGCGCTCGCCTGCACCGGGACTGGGGACGTGGGGAGGGTGGGTGGGGCCGACGATCCCACCACCTGGGCGCGAGATCGAGGACATTATTTATGGCTGCGTGACGAAGGACGCACGCAGTAAAGGAGAAGCTATTTATAATAAACAAACAAACTGTGAAGAGGAAAACGAAGGACACGTGGACAGGAGACACTCCCCCTCTCATCGCGATAGAATCGTTTTGGACGTTGGACTCTTGAGCACGCGCTGTTTTAATGCGTCATTACTATTATTATTATTATTATTGTTATTATTATTGTTCTGATTGTTCTGATTATGATTATTGCTACTGTCGTGATTCTAAAAAAATCAAGAGGCTGGCCTCGTTTTATGCGACACTGAGGAAAACTGGACACTTTGTGCGAAATTAAACGACCCCCTAAAAATAAACACACACACACACACACACAAACCAACAATAGAAGCCACGCGAATGGGGGTGTCGGTGGCTCGAGCTCTTTTTTTCGTGCACGTGGAGGTGCGTTGAGACTGGACAACCTTTAAAAAACTATGAAAATTTAAAAAACGAAAACAAAAAAAAAAGAAAAGAGAAAGCTATTACATTTATTCTCCTGACCGAGTATATGGCGAGGTCGAGACCATATCAGGTCATTAAAGTGTCCACTTTTGAGATTTATTTTATTTTTAGCTGTTAATTTTTTATTATTATTACTATTTTGTTTTGCAGATGATTTGCAGGTTCGTGTATTAATGTGTAGATGAAAAAAACGTTTAAAAAGTGCTGGAAACTGGTACGGGCACAACATGTACAAAAACCCTGTTCATAGCAGAATTATTTTTGGTTATTTTGTGCTTTTTTGGGGTTTTTTTTCTCTCTCTCTCTCTGGGTTTGCTTCTCACGTCGTGTGTAAAGATCACGTGGCTCTCTCTGTACTGTTGGTGTTTTTTTATATAAAAGGTTGAAGTATAAAATCGTTACCTCGAGCGCAGGCTGGATGATCGCTAAAGTTTTCACTTTTTTGTTTTTTGTTTCTTTTTTTAAAATAATAAATACACCTTTAATTTCCTCATTATTGTAAAACGTGAGATCCCACGTGTTTTCCATTCATAATAAACCCACGGAACGTTTTTCGGATGAGGTGTGATTGTCCCGTAAATTCTTGATTGGAAAATTGATGTTTACGATCTGATTTTATTTTTGCTTTATTTTTTTCACCTTTTTTAGCTCCTATTGTATTGTCTAAGCCATTAAAACAATTAATTTTATTCCTCACTACCAATGCAGATTGATTGACACGTCCTCCTCCAGCTGTTTGGGCGCGTGCCTCAATATTGGACGGTTAAATAATTGATGGGAGAAAAATGCGCTTCAAAACGCTGATGATTTGCGATTGTAATTGCGGGTGTTTTTTTCTCACCGCTTGATTGGATGGTTGAATGGCGGTTAATGGGAGGTTTGTTGGTGAGCTTTGGAGCCCTGTAGCTGAATTAAATATTAATCCCAGAGTGGCTGTTTTACTCCCTTGTCGGACAGATGTTGGACTTTGTCCAGTCAGGAACTTGTAGAGTTGCTCCTGTGAGGCTGGTTCTTTTGGCCAAAAGTTTGTAGACATCTGCTTTTCTTTTGAAATCAAGGGTATTAATGGGGAGGTTTGCCCTCCTTTGCAGTAGTAAGAGCCTCTACTGGTCTGGGATGGTGGCTAGATGTTGGAGCATTGCTGTGAGGATTTGATTGCAGCCACAATTACCAAGATTAATTCTGGATCACACACGTCATCTCAAAGGTACTGGAAGGAGCTCCAGCACTCCAAAGAGTCCACAGCCTGATGCTGGTGGGGTTTAGACCCCCCTGGTGACCTTAGGGTCACATTTGGCTCTTGTTCTATTGGCCAGTGCTTTTCTATGGACATCATACACGCTGTGTCAGCAATGGGGTACCTTCAAGTAGCCAAACATTCTCATTAGAAGGACTAACTGGTTTAGACTGGACATTATATTGAGCGTACAGTAGGCCAGATAATGACCTGAAAGAAGTGTGTTGTGAATAAAAAAGATGAGATGAGGATTGATCTTTTTATCTTATGTAGCCCGGGACTGTAATTAGCAGTCGGGATGTTCCATTAAATGGGAAGAAATGTGATATGCTGAGTAATGAGAGTATGTTTTGTGTCTGAGAAAGTGTTGAGTCATCCAGGTCATTGAAACACATAGAAGAATCAGAATCAGAAAACTTTATTGATCCCAGAGGAAATCGCTTAATTCTAATAACAGTATTTTACCATAGGTATCTAGGCATTCCCTATACTTGGTGGTTCTGTGTCTTTATAGTCCTGTTTTTGTGTAGTATAAGTTGTGAGTTTATTATTTTTGTTCTTGCTTTGTTGTCTACTGTAAAGCATCTCTGGATGTGAAAAAGACAAAATATAAATTCAACTCCAACTTTCTGGAGAGATGGAGCTCCATCCAGAGCTGAATGTCCAACATTAGTACCAGTAATTAGTTTTTTTAAAACCTTGTCTTCATTAGTTCCAGCTCAGACCTTCTACGGTGTGTGGATGATGGTAAATTCAAATTTTATTATGCAGTATAAAACCACATGTTATAAGATGCTAAATCAAACACATTCAAACCCTCCTTTTCCAGCACAAACTACATCTAGTCTCCTCAAAGGCATATCTTTTGTCCTTTTATGCCAATTCTTTTCCCATCCCTTCTAATCTATCAGGCCGTCTCGACTGCCATTTCATTGAGTGTTTGATAACCCGATGCGAGCTCCCACTATGAACAAGCCTATCCTGCTTTTAATGCAAAACAAGGTCTCGAGCTATTAATTAAGAGCCCTCTCAGCCATGCATGGGATAAAGAGTGCTTGTGTATGTGGCCCCTCAGTTGGACTCAGACGCCAGTGGTATTGAATTATTGATCGGTGCTGGTTCTTCAGAGGAGACGGACCTGTGAATGGGGCGCGTCGAGCTCCAAACCAGACACGAATAATAGAGGACGCTTCATACTTGACCACTCTGCAGAGCAGGTTGACACCGTAGGTTCATCAGGGCCAGAGATGAAGAGGTGTTTTTTAGTCTTTTGTATGAGGCTCTTTTCAAAGTGATCAAAAACTGGTCTGCTATTTTCAAAATGAGCAAAAGGGCTTTTCGGAGCAATTCCATAAAAGAAACAATTTTGTTTCCCTAAAGAACCTTTTATTGGATGGTTCTTTGAGGAATTATAGATGTGAGGAACATGTTAAAGCAAATAAAGGTTGTTCCTAGAAGCATCTATCCAAGCAAGTAATCATTTAGGAACGTTATTTTTGAGAGTCTATGAACACTCACTAAAGGATCACTAAAATGCATAAGAAGTCAAATGGATTTGACCTACAAGCTGTTAAAAGCTGTTAAAAATAGAAATGACACAATTTACATATTTACCCCCATTTAGTCAATCAGTTGAGAAGTGTTTGGAGTTAATATGGTGCTTCTCTAGTTTAGAACTGTAACTACGACGCTAATGTTGCTAGCACTAGAGGTCAATAGTCACCCAAATCTTTTTGGTAAATACATCCTGAAAAGTTCTCTGGACCCTCAAACCACATCCAGCTCTTTATTATTGGTGGATATGGTTTAGTGTGACTTACTGTGAGCTGTAAAAATGATCAGAAGTTCAGCATGAAGTCAAACACTGCAGTGACTTTCTGCGGGCAGCTGGTGGCCTAGTGGTTAGGGCGTTTGCTCTGCGATCAGAAAGTCATGGGTCCAAATCCTAAGACTGCTAGTGGCACCTCTGAGGTACCCTTGAGCAAGGTATTGTCCCTACAAACTGCTCCCCAGGCGCTGTGTTCCTGGCTGTCCGCTGCTTCACTTAGTGTATGGGTTGAATGCAGAGGAAGAATTTCGTGCTGTTCACGTATGACAGAATGATCTACATCTTTCACAGTTCACAGTAAGTCATACTGTGTCCTGAACCACAACCACAAGTCTGATCCACCTTAATGAAGAGCTGGATGTGGTTTGAGGGCCCAGGGATGTTTTTAGGATGAAAAGGATTGGGTGACTATTGGTGGAGCACAGACATTTTTAATCCAACCATTCCTTGAACATGAAGCCTCATACTATTTTGTTGTCTGTTCAGGCCTATCAGTGAAGATGTAGAGGCACTAGAGAGCCTGAGGAGACAACAGGACGGGGACAGTGAAGTGTTCCTCAGATTAGCACTGGAGAGAAAGCGTCCACTCTCTCATTCTCTCGCCCTTCTTTCCTCACTCTCTCCAGAAAGACAGGCCTCTCAGGAGCCATGCCACTTCCACCCCTCTCCTGTTCCATGTCTGTTCTCATGTCTGTCGCATCCACACTCTCCTCTTTGCCTCTGGACACCCCTCTAGTCCTCAGTAGGAGCTTTTCCAGTTCAAAAAAGTGTTAATACAATATGTTAACAATGCTTGAGGTTATAGTCAATTTAAATAGGGTTCATTCATAATTACATAATGTTTTTAAGGAACTTGTGCAAAAGACAGAGACCACTCATTTGTTTATGTCATTTCCAGTTAAATCACTCCTGAAGTAAAAGTAGTTAGTTTTTCAGAGACAGAAAAAGCAGGAAAAATGTAAGTATTTGTCAAAAAATGATACAGAAAGAGCTTTTCCAGTACAAAACATGTTTAACAATGCCTGAGGTTATAATTAAATAAACTGAGGTTCTGCCTTTACAAAATAATGCTTTAAGAAATTTCCTGCTCTCTTATCCTTGTGCAAAAGACAGAGACCATGCATTAATCTTATTAACCTTTTTTCCAGTTAAAATGGCTAGTTTTTTTAGTGCCAGAAAAAGCAGAAAACAAAATATAACAGAAAATGACACAGAAGCCTCAACAACTAGATTTAAAACCAGATGTTTCAGTGTTCAGTTTTTTTGGCAGAAATCTTCTGGTGCTGTTTCTATGCATTTTATGAACACCTCCAAAGTTTGGACTTTGGGGGCTACCACACCTACCTTGTCTAGTCCATACCTTCTTCTGACCGAAGTAGCAGTTGCTAAAAGTGCTCAGACCATGGTCTGGATCAAAGAACCAAAATCAAAAGAGGTGGCCTCAGTCCAGATCAAACTCGACTATGGTTTGGTTTATTTGTGATGTTAAAACACTTTTTTAGATGGTTTGGGCTTTCAGAGCAATTATTGGGAGTTGAAGTGGGCTACAATCACTCATTAAACAACAAATGAAGAAGAAAAAATGGAACAGAAGTAAAAATGAGCCCTGAGCCGGTGATTAATAGGAAACTGGTTTGATGAAAAAATCTATGTAAAAATTCAGAAACCATTGATTTAGTGAAAGGAGAGAGTATGAGAGAACGGGAGAGCAAGGCCACCTGAAGATCCAGAAGCTGTAGCAGTGGGATACAAAGGAGAGTACAGGGGTACAGAGTATGAGTACAGGGTGATGCAGCCCATACAGGACGTATATAATTAAGACAGGACACAGGTGATTTCTTGTAAATTTGTTACATTGAAAAAAAAATTGAAAAGAAGGTTTGGGCCCATTTCTCTAGAGAACGGGTCACTCCCTCTCTTTATGTGGTTTCTGACTCTGTATGACTCACTGTTGCCTATAAACAAAGGTTAGCTTAGCTCTACAAAGTATTTGCCATCCCAAAGGCTGAACTTTATCCATGTTTATAGAGCACGATGAGTCGTACAGTTTCAGAAACCACATGAGCAAGTCTATTGGAGATTACTGAACATACTTAGAGGCGCGTGAGATGAATTAGAGCCATGCTAACCTGACGAGTATATGCCTCTGCACTGGCCTTGTATCCAAATTTCAGACACTAAACATGACACATTTAGGGGGGAGGTCATTTAGATATTTTTTTCCAAATCAGGGCTTTAAATTTAGCTTAAAGTAAGCTGAGCTCTTCGTATTTTTCTGAGAGATGACTCGGAGGCCCCCGAGACTCCGCAGCGTCGGCCCTCAGGGGGGCGATAACAAAAGCGACTATGGCGCTATAATCCACTTCCACGCCAGTCATATCATCTCATGAACCGTCTGCTGCCCATATCAGGCCCTCATGGCCCGTTACTAAATTTACCGGCGCTCAATTTGCCGGGGAGTTAGCGCTGATTCATTTCCCGCGAAAAAATAAAAATGCTTGGACTTCTATCAAGCTTGGCTCACGGCCCCGCTTGGGGAGAACAGCTAAGCGCGAAAGCGGTGGCGACTTATGTAATCAGGGGGTTGATTTATTTTTTAAATAAGAAGCATGGCGGGACTGCTGTTTCCTGTGAAGATGGCGTGATATTAAGTGTGTCTCCAAGCCCTGGAGAGACAGGCGGGGTTGGAGGGGGGTGTTAGAGTGTGTGTCGAATGACTTCTGAATCAAAACCCTGGACCTGCCCTGAAAGGTGGGGGAGAGAGAGAGAGAAAAAGAAAGAGAGAGAGAGAGAGAGAGAGAGAGACAGAGAGAAAGA
Organism: Alestes dentex; assembly: GCA_037576975.1. Lineage (NCBI taxonomy): Eukaryota > Metazoa > Chordata > Actinopteri > Characiformes > Alestidae > Alestes > Alestes dentex. The sequence continues at coordinate 26,825,303 of JBBIGA010000040.1, read as the reverse complement.
GAGAGAGAGAGAGAGACGGAGGCACGCACTCTCTAAAGGTTTGCCTTTGTTTCATATTAAGTGCTCTGAAAGAGAAATGTGCACACACCATCAGACAAAAGACAACAGACATCATGGGGCCAGGGAGATGAAAGGGCGACTTCAAAGGTATGGAATGCAGTTGAGGCGAGGAAGAGAGCGGCCTCAAAATTCGCTCAAACGCCTCTCCCTCGTCCAATTAGGCCGCCCTATTGCTCGCGCCCATCGCCCGTGCAGTCAGAGGGGCCTTTGAGTATGAACCACTGGGAGCACTTTGGATTGCAGCATTGATAATGTTAACCCCCCCCCCCACAACGAAGAGGAGCAGTCTTCGTTACTACCAAACGACAGCCCGTTAACAGTCTATCCTTTACTTTTGTCTTCTTTTTTTATCCTTAAAAAAGTGCAACAACAATTCCTTGAGGAATCACTTTTGGTTCCCTAAACAACAAAAGCAGCTATGGCGCTTCTTAGAATTATACAGGCTGTTTTTTTTTTAATAGCTAATGTATGCAAATGAGTGCTGCTCTGATTGGCTGTCTTGCATTGTGACCTTTCAAATCCAGGACCAAACACTTCAGTGTAAATGGACGGGGCTAAACTGCCACTGGATGAATAGGCAGGTATAGGTATATAATGACATCACAAAAACAGTGAATTCAAAACAGCTTCATTTCCAAATGTGGACTGTATGAAGTAAACACCTATTTCTCCAAAAAAAAAACAAAAAAAACCAATGAGGTTTTCAATGAAATGGGCCCTTTAGGCGCGAACTGGGACAGAAATGACAGTGCGTCAATCATTTTGCTCATTTGTTCAGCAGAAAGACATAAAAAAATCCACAGAGAAACCAAATGAGGTGAAAGAAGGAGTTGGCGATTGTTGTTCGGCTTCCTGTTTAAGGAGTCTGTGCTGATCAGCGAACCCTTTATGGACTCTGCGTGTTTATTTGTTATTGTTGTCATTCCGGCGCAGCTGGCGATGCGGTGTGGGAGATAACGAACAGCTCGGCTTTAGAGGAAGACAAAACAGCAGTTTCAGTGCATGGTATTCCACACACACATACACACACATGCACGCATGCAAAGCAGAGACGTAGACTGCAGGAAAGCATATCCCCTCTCAAACAGCATAATCAAATATCAAGTTCAACACAACTAAATCAGTTTAGCTCCACGGTTTGCTTACCTAATTCTGATCAGTGATTTTAGGGCAGCGGAGTAAAAGACCGCATGTAATGTGATGTTCTCTCAATTTCATTTGCATCAGATTACATTAAAAACCAAATACTGCCATGAAACAATCGCATCACTTATCTAAATGGCCCTCGAGCACCACCAACATCTTCTCGCCATCTATTTATGGAAAAATGAACCATGACTTGGCTTTTTCATGCAGACTTGCGCGTCATGTAATATGTCCTGTGTAATCGGTGTCTCGGATTACGCGGCCCTCAAGAAGAACAATCTGTGCGTTAGTGCTTGAGGTTGAAAGAGGATCCGGACAGACAGCACTGGAGGACCAAATGTGTAGGTCCACTGTGTCCGGCTCCTCCTCGCAGGCCCAAAATTACTAACCTAGTGGCAGCCTTCACCACTGTACAAACGTACTGGGCTCTGGAGGCTGGAGGAGGGCCCCCCTGCTGGCCACAAGTGGTTGAGGAAATAAACGCATGAACCACTCAAATAAAAAAGTAAACAAACAGAATAAACCATTTTTTCTTTTATGTTTTGACACAGAAGAGATGATAGCTAAGCAACACCTGGAGCCCAGACGTTCAAAAAAGAAATAAAGGAAGGACTGCACATTTTTTACACTTGGTCACGTGTGATCTGTATCTGAATTGTATCCTGATCAGATTTTAGTCCACATGTATTGACACTCGGCACTCAAATGCATCTCAGGCTACCCAGAATTAATCCCAAATACTAATTACTGAACATGTAAATCAGCTTGTATACAACAACCAAACTGATCACTATGTGATGAATATGCAAATCAGCCAGTCTACAAGAACCAACCTGATCACTATGTGATGAATCAGCTTGTATGCGACAACCAGTCATCTGCACTGCTCCTCGTTTTTCTGTCCTGTTTTAAAGAAAAGCCCAGTTTTCAGCAATGCAGTCAGTGTTTACAATTTAAGTAAGCCTCCAATGCTGTTGAATCATATGCAATAAAACATGTTTTAGCGAGACAGTGAAAGACGATGGGCCAAAGTGTTTGGAGCTTTATTTGAGATAAGTAGTTCAACCAAAGGCTACCGAGCTAAACTCAGAGGGGTAACACATATTACGAAATATGTACAGCGATGTACATATTAAGTTGATACCAGGTTAGAGAAAGAGCCTAAGATCATTGCTGTTTGCCCTGAGACTTGTCTTCAGAGTATTATTTGACTTTATATTATATTTTATATTTTTCTTGTACTTGTGTCTCTGTCACAAAGGTAACCCAAACCCAAACTACCCAAACAACTTTTTTCTCGTTTTCAGAAATTTGGTTGAGTGAGTATGTAGTCAAGGCTTTTGCCAAGGCAGAACCAGGACGGTTCTGGCAGTAACAAGCTCTCCATGCTAAACACTATTGAACATCTTTGACCAGGGCCTATAAGACACCAAAAAAAAAAAAAAGGGCCTGCTTGTGAGACGTTTCTCCCTGAACCCTCCACGTTCCTTTTCCAGGAATTCAGAAGAGAAGCCCACACTCCTCTGCTCCCCTTTTCTTTCCAGCCATCGCTCAAATCCCAGTGTTTGAAAAGAGGCCGGTGCGTGACAGCTCGTCTGGGTTTCATACGAGATTAATCGCATGAGTGTTTGTAAACAGCGTTTGCTTATGCCTTTCGCGGCCGGGCCGCGGCCGACAGTCATAACGGGAGCTAAACATTATCAGAGCCTGGCTGAGGCACACAAAGGCCCCCGTGAGGTCGGGTTGAGGATTATATCGTACATGGTGTACAGTGTGCTGAGAGGAGCCATTGGGTTGCCGTGATTGTGTTCTGATGTACCTATTGATTTGGGTCCTCCTACTCCTAGCTGTATTGGCAGGTGCATTACTATGGTAATCCGGCTCGCGGCGTGGGCCACCGGGCCCCCGGACGGCTTGATTAATGGTTAAATGACAGACACTCTCTCCCAGGTTATGAGATTATGGGATCCACGCACTCCAGAATGTATAATAGCGAGGGGCCGGTGTCAGATTTGATAGGCGGTGTGAGGTTGGGTGGGTCTGCGTTACGTGGATTTAATGCAATCCAATGTAAATTGATGTCACGGGGCCTAAGGAGAGCAGACAAAGGAGACGTGACGGTCGGGGGAAATGCGTCTTGGGCCGGTGTCAGGGGCAAGCAGGCGTTTTGAAGAGAGAGGATTTAACAAGGGCCTCACCGCTCTATTGGATTACCATCTTGGCTCAACGATCTGGCAACATATAATTAAATAGCTGTGCATTAGCGTCCAGCATGCGCACAGTGCTTTAGCAAAAAGTGTGTATGTGTGTGCGTGTGTGTGTCAGGGATGGGGAGAAATATTCATGGCATTCTAAAAAGGAGGGAAAACATGATTTGGTAGGCCAAGTTAGCCCACAGCCTTGTTCTATATCTCCAGTGGTCTGAAACATACAGGCTGTGCTCCCGTCCTGGAGGCAGTTCAATGATGCTGCATGGCAACACGGGTCCAGTCTACCTAAAAGCAATGAATCTTTCACCATCTCTCAACGTGTTGTGAAGTGGAAATATAATAGCTTTGGAAATCTTGCTTAAGGGGAATTCCACTGATTGTTCAACTTTTTGGCATAATTCAACTGATGTAAACAAAGTCATTCAGAATGGTTCACTGTAGAGATATTGGGTGGTGGTCATAGGAACCAGGAACTAGTGGTTGTAATGTCTAGAGTCTATATATAGTCCTCCAGTAATACTCCTCATGTCTTCTGAGTAATTACATTGAATGCTGATGAAATTCATTCCGAGTGGGTGAAATGGTTCTTTGTAGAGACACCGAATTCTTGGCAGTGGTGGTGAATGGAACCAGACATCTCCAACAAATATAGCCTTTTTTATATTGAATGTTGATGATGGTAAAACAGTGGCAAATCTGAACTAAATCAGTTTTTTTCGGGGACAATTTTGCTGCACAATGCCCAGCATGTTTCCCTCCTCCATGAATGGGTTTAGTTTTAGGACCAAAAGCTTCTCAAAACTCTGGTAAAACAATGTCTCAGGCATCAGGCAGAGAATTCATAACCATTTCATGTAACTGTTTCATAAACATTGCAAAATGTTTTTAAATAAATGAAGAAATAAACACTCAAAAATATCTGGACACGTGTGGACAGGGCCTGAATGCAAACCCAACCGGCGGGTCTGGGAAAATGAAAATATGAAGGTAAACACACAGGGCAAACCAAAGCTATGATCATAATGTGTAAATGTTATACGACTTCAACGCGAGGGGACTCTGGGAACGATGCCCTTCCTGAAACTTTATCAGCTGTTCATCAAAGCCATGTGTGGGAATGATTTAGCAACAGTTACAAAAGGTCCTAAAGTATTCTGTTTTGAGAGCTATTTCAGTCTCCATTCTCTTCAGACCATTGTTTAAACCCCGACCACATCAACTATGAGCTTTTGGTTACATTTGTTTGAGTGTACATTTTGAGTTCAATTTTTTTGCTGGAAATCTTTTTTTATCATTTCATTTGAATTTTTGTTTACCTGGAAAGCATTAACTACAACAGCACAGTCCTATCATTAAACAGCACTGGCTTGTAATGGATCTGCACTACAAAAAAGAAGGAGTTCTCATTGATGTGTAAAACATGAGTCCAGACTACTTTGATGTAAAAAAAAGAAAAATACATCAGATCAAATCAAACACACAATATAAAACCCCAAAAGTAATTCCAGAACCACCAGATAAATTACTAGAGACATATGAAGGGTCAGAGATAAATATACAGACGTTGCAAGACTGAACAGTGAGATTATGATTGGGTGGAATCCCTTTATAGTAGTCAAGACAAGTCAGATTTATTTATTATATAACATTGATGCTTTATAGAATCCGGGTCTGAAACCCTCGCGAGTGACCTGATCTCTTGGCACATATGCCCAGTGCTAAAATGAGCATATCTGGGGTACATTTCTAAAAAGACTCTGCCCTCACTACACATCAGAGGTTCCCAACCAAGGTCCTGAAGACCCCCTGCCCTACACATTTTTGTGTTTTCCTGCTCTAACACCCACATCAACTCTAACAACCAGGACTTGTTAAACATCTGATTAGTTGGATCAGATGTTTTGTGAGCAAGGAAAGCCAAGATTGGGAAACACTACGCTCCATCATTTCTCCAAAGGCCCAAATGAGTAGAAGAGTTCCTCAAATTTGCCAAGCAAGCAAGGACCATGCCGATCATGGAACTTGAGAGTAAGTTCTCTAGCGGCATCCAGGGCTCCTCACATAAGCGACGGTGGAATGTGAGTGTCAGAATGACCGAAAGGAGACAAATGTGATAAGGAAAGGAAGATAGAAGGGAACAAGGGAGTCATGCTGTCGTGGGATGAGAGGTAGTGCCGACACACGAAGGGCAGCAAGAGGGAGAGAGAGGGCACTTTGTCGTTTTGGAGGTGGTCTGAGAGGCTCTGGCTCTTATCTTAATGAGTACATCGGGCCCTTTTAAAAGGTCACACTTGGGACACCTTATCCTATGTGTCTGACAGACAGACTCACGGTGGACACCGATATGAAACGGTGGCAAAGAAGACTCCACTCATTGGGACACATTGGCTTGAGGCCAAAGAGGTGTAGGTTCCCAAGTGTTGAGTCATGGAGGGTGAACAGGGGCACTAGAAAAAACAAAAAAATGTCTTTCTTAACATCGTTCTGTCTTGGGAGACATGAAACACATCTCAGTATTGTATTAATGAACATTTCTATTCACAATAACTTTTATTAAAAGTGTCCTTTGTACCCAAAGCCACCATTAGGAAGAAGAATCAGCTAATCATGTTTTCATTTACAGCGAGCAGGACCAGGTGGGAGAACACAACTCTAGGCCTTTTGAATGTTCTAGATACATCACTGACTGTTAATCCAAGGTTTGGTCTAACTGGTGGATGTCTGTCAGTTTGTCTAATCTATAGGAGTAAGTCAGAAAGTCTAACCAGCAGGTCAGATGGTCTAGCCAGACTATTTGTGTGTCAGATGGTCTAATCCATAGGTGTGTGTCAGATAGTCTAATCAGTGGGTCAGATGGTCTAGCCAGACTATATCAGATGGTCTAATCAGTACTTGTGTGTGTCAGGTGGTAAACTGCAGCAGCTCTATGCCAGGACACTTTACTGAAGGAGTCACTGTAGAAATGCTGCACACCAGTTCACATATATGTTTACATGTCTGTTATATGCTTTACATACAACACAGAACCTCTTTTACAAACTTCAGATGTCTGTGTTTAATCTAGAACCGACAAAACATTCATGTGTAGTGCTGTTAGCATAGTGCTAACATGCTACGAGAATCCCACAGATGTGCTAGCAGAAACTGGTGTTATCAAAGTAGTATGTTTTTTGTGCATCTTTTGATATTTATGGCCTGAACTGAAGCCCTGGGCCTGCTTTAAGGTTAGACTTAATAGAGTATGACACATAAAAAAATCACTCTAAACATATCACTACAAAAATAAAATGTAACCAAATTTTTACACTATTTTATAACAAATCAACCAGCCAAAATACTTCAGTAAAATCTTTTTACCATTAAAAGTTGTTTTAAATTATAATTTACAGAGCAGCGACAAGAAGTAAACAGTTAACAGCTTCCGTCTCATCCTGTTCAACAGCTATGTTTCCGCATACCACTTAATTTGCAATAATTGGTTAAATATTAATGCGTACCATCGGCATAATGCAACAAATCTATTTGCCCAAGTTATTTAAATTTCCGCAGAGAAATTGATTCTGTGCCTGCAGACCTAAGAATCTCTGCAACTTTTGGTCGGTGCAGGAGAAGAGTGAGCGAGCAAGACAGACCAAGAGGTAGAGAGAGCAAGAGAGAGAGAGAGAGAACAAAAGAGGAGAGGGGGCGGAAGTGTGGTTCCCCTCCTGTAAAAGTTTATCCCTCCGGCATCATTATATAAGCATACATATGGGACAGTCAGAATGGAAGACGACACTTTAAATGACATTATTATAAAATGCAATACTCCTGGAATGATCCCTTATTGAATTAGGCCCCATGATCCAAGATGAATTTCCCGCTTCCCTAATCCATCAAGGAGGGAATATTAAAAGATAGGCCTCAACTGGCATTAGAATCTCTCTCAGTCTTTACTTTCATTATTTTGAATTAGGGCGCTGCTAGGGGAGAGCCTCTTAATGAGAATTACTATGATTCAGTGGCCCCGGCCTGGCTTCTGACAAGTAAAATATTAACTCCTCCGTCACAGCTGTCTGAATTAAAATACTTGGGAGCCGCGGACGCGTTAAATTAAATTGGCCTTTTATGTTCCTTACACGGCTGACCCCCTGTGGGGCTGGAGCGCGGAGGACTGTCGCCGTCGACGTACATGAAACATCGAGAAGTCAGACAGCAAGCAGGCTGGGACACTGCCACTGGGGTTTCGCGAAGCATCGTGTTCTCACCTGTTCACCCGGGACTCTCTCCGGCTTTCCCTTCAGGCGTAGGCAGCATCTCCCGCTCAGCACTTTTATACCAAGTCCTAGTGCAGAGGAACAGTAACGCTGCCAGTAATACTTATTGAAGCCTGACTTGTTTCTCCTAAACCACTAAAAGAAAAAATATCTACTTAGGACTGAAGTTCTTTTGCTCTCATCATCTTCTCAGTTTTCTTCTCTTTGACAACCTTATGGAACCTTAAGTTCTGAGACCTGAATTTGATCACTAAGGCAAATTTCAACCAAGTTTTCTTTTGGATCCTTCTTTTGGATCTTCTGAGACAAATCAAGATCAGAGCAGTGAGAAAAAAGAAAGAGCATTTTAAGATCTTAAACTGGGATCGGGCTGAGATTAGAGGAAGCTCTTTCTCGGGAGCTGAATTTAAGAAGTGGGAGAAAATTGTCAAAATCTCATATTGATGTTAAACTGAGCTCATTTATGTCTAGGAGAAACAGGCTGGACAGAGAAGAGTCTTATTTTGAATGTTCCTTTTCTCTGGGTAAGCAAAGTCCTTTACTCTTGGACAAGGTATAAAATATCAATATATAAAGCAAGAAAGGAGTAAACAAGGAATTTATTAGCATTGTTAATACAGTGCTGTTATGAGCATTGTTAATACAGTAATACTGTGATGATATATATATATGTGTGTACATTTAAAAAAAATAATTATTTATTTTTTTGAGTAGATTAAATGAAAGAAACGGGAACAAATATTTAACTGCTAGAGGCTACAAAGTGCCTAAAGAGACAAGTGTTGAGATAAACATTCCAACCACTCAGCATTCAGCACCACCAGTATACTGATCACCACCTGATCATCTGGAATCATCTGCTCCTGTTTCTTCACTGGTTCAGGACTTCAGTTAGATGGTCTTTGTTCTGTAGCCTAGCGCAGAGGACAACTTTGTTCAGTGTTAACACAGAAAATTATTTTCAGTACTTGCAGTTAGCATTACGCTAATGAGGACAGTTTGTGGCAGCTTAGCAAAATACATAGTATAGCTGCAGCATAGTACCAAGGACAACTTTGCTCTGTGCTAATTCCATTAATAATGAATAATGCTGATAATTCACTAGCATTATGCTAATGAGCGCAGTCTTTAGATTAGCCATGTTAGCCATTTGTTGTACTTTAAACAGAAGTACAATCGGAGCATAGTACAGCATAGAGCATGACCTTGCTCAGTGCTAATGCAGCTAAAACTACTAATAGAAGTCAAGAAGCAATTAGCAGTCTATGGTAACTATAGCTTTGCCATATTAGCATGTCTGATCTAACCACTTATTTAAACAGAAATATCTTCCCCCTCTGCATTTTATGCCTCATCCCAACATAGCTAATAATTAGCAATGCTCATAACATCCTAACAAATTCCTTGTTTACTCTTTTCTTGCTGTATTAATATCTTCTTTATACCTTGTCCAAGCATAGAGGACTTTGCTTTCCCAGAGAAAAGGAACATTCAAAATAAGACTCTTCTCTGTCCAGCCTGTTTCTCCTAGACATTAATGAGCATGGTTTAACATCAATATGAGATTTTGACAAATTAGCTCCTGAGAAAGAGCTTCTTCTAATCTCAGCCCGACCCCAATTTAAGATCTTAAAATGCTCTTTCTTTTCTCTCACTTATCTTTATTTGTCTCAGATCATCAGATCTTCAGATACACCAGAAGATCCAAAAGAAAACTTGGTTGTCTTATAAATTAGCCTGAACAACATCTGAAATTTGCCTTGGTGATCAAATTCAGGTCTCATAACTTCCATAAGGTTGTCAAAGAGAAGAAAACTGAGAAGATGATGATAACAGCAAAATAACTTCTGTCCTAAGTAGATTTTTTTCTTTTGGAGGTTTAAGACAAACAAAATAAGAAGAATTCTGATCAGACAACGAAAAGCAGCAAAATCTTCCTCTGGGACTGCTAATAATGAACAATGCTAATCCTATTAACTACTGTTTACTGTTTCTCTTGCTTTATGTGTTGATATCTTCATTTATGCCTCGTCATAGCATTGAGGACTTTCCTCAAAGCTAATGCTGCAGTGTTAATATCCATTGATTAGCCATTCACTGAGTCTTCTAAGCAGCCTTTAAACAGAAACATAGCATAGCATAGAGGGCGACTCCAATCAGTGTTAATGCTGCGCATAATTAACAGCGATAATAGGAGTCCATTAGCAATTAGCATTATGCGAATGAGTGCATGGTAAGCAGTGTACTGTAACTTTAGCTTAGTGTGTCCGGGTGAAGTGCTCCTTTAAGCAGAAGTACAAGCGGAGTGAGAGGAGCTTTAACTTCCCATTAAACTCTCTTTGTTTGCCGTCTTCTCTTGCATTATGTATTGGTGAGGCATCGCACTGGAGGAGGTTAGCGCGAGGTAGGCCTCTCACCCGTGCTGTGCCCTCATGTTTAAAACAAGTGCTGCATGGTCAACATTTGAAAGCGCTCGTTAGAGCGCAGCTGATCCTGTAATCAGGCCTTAATAAATGGAGAGCGAATCGAATTTACATCCATCCCTCACAAAACACTGAGATGGAAAAAAAAACTTTTTGTGTGTTGAGGCACTTGGCGAAAGCACAAGGAGAGGCCAAGGCGCGCTGCGGCAGCCCGGGCGGCTAAATTCTGGGCCTGGTGCTGCTGTAGCTGAGCCAATCCGCCCGCTCGCCCTGAACTTCGAGGTCAGGCTGCCAGGCTTTCCGATTGGAGAAGTGAGAGAGTTTTCTCTCTTTCTCTCTCTCTCTCTCTCTCTCTCTCCCTCTCTCCCTCTCTCTCTACGCCTGCGTCCCTACTAGCGCTTTCCCTCCGACCGCATCGCCGGAGGCCCCCAGAGTCCTCGCGCTCCGTTTGAGCTCTTTAGAAACGATCGATTCGCAGGGAGGGCAAGAGAGAGAGAGAAAAAAACACACACACAGCTGTGACCTTGGAGTCTGGAAATGTTACACTTTAAATCGTTGAATTTTTCAAAAATAATAACACGCCCCAGGACATGTCACCTCTCCTCCGCGAAGAGGGAGCCGGGAAAAAGAGCGAGAAGAAGGCAGGAATACATGAATGAGAAGAGCGGATAAAGAAATAACGGGTGCAATGAAGTTGTATGTAAAAAGCGGTCAGAGCGGGCGCGGGGGTCTCGTTTTCAATTTGAGATATTCTGATCGGCAATATTGCACTTCACAGAGGTCGGCGCTCCCGGCCGATCGGCCGAGCCGAGTTTCGAGGCACCTCCAACCCTGTGCTTTAGGAGGATCCATTCTCCAGCCCGGTCCACAATCTCGCCGGACCTCGTGCATCACTTCGATGGCGTCCCACAAGGCCTCGCTGTTGAGAGAGCGCTCACACAAGCCGCTGCCTACAAGAAAGATGAGGGATGATTGCGTGATTAGCGCAGCATCACTGCTGCATGGCCCTGGGCATCCATCCATACCCCACCAACACTCGGCTCCGAAAGAGGAGGAGGAAATCGATACTTGACCTCGGGCAAATTATTCATATGTTTAATTGGATATTTATGCAATCTCCAGTCGCCTCCTGACCCCCCGATAATGTTTTATAAATGAGATCTTAAAAGGCATTATGTTGATTGGGAACGCAGCTCTAAATATGACGGCCGGGGTGATGACTCTGAGCTTGTCCTCTCTCGCTGCTGCTTGGCTACTAGCAGGCCAGTCCCACGCATTCCAGGACTAAGGTTAACTTAATTTGTGGCCAGAAAAGAGCCACATGCTATGTGATACAGATGTGAAAATGCACACATCTACGTGCCTTCTACAGTGTCTGTCCAGTCATACACACACACACACACACACACACACACACACACACATACTCCGGTAGACCATCAACACTTGTCAGAAAGTTTTGCAGACCTTTTTCAAATAGATAAATAACACAATCAGTACAGCTAACTTTGCTTGACCCTCTGTGGCTGATGTAAAACATAGCTTTAAATCTGCTTTTGTCTGTTAGGCAATCAATGTCTTAACTTATTGAACAAAAAAGGACATGAAAAAGAACATAATCCTGCATACAACTTGGAAATGGGAAGTAACAGCTCAGAATTATGGCATTTTCATCCTCTACGAAACAAACTAGGAAAAAATATGAACCTTTCCAGGAAAGCAGGTATTGTTAACCAGCTAAGACAAAGTTGTGGGAGGGGTGTTTTATTTGATTTTTTCCCACTTTGAAGTAAGAAATTCCAAGTTGAAGAGAGTAACAAAGACCTTTTACACTGAGTTTAAGAAAAGCACAATATAAATGAAAATCATTGTTATAATTATTGTAATTATTGTTCTTATTATAATTATAATAATAATTATTATTGTCATTTTTCACTGTAGATTTTAGCATATTTCTCACCAAATCCTCGTACCAAATAGACTTGGCTATTCTCTACCCCTCTGGGACGTCCTACCCTGTTGACACAAATGCCGGGAAGAAAAGCAAGATGTTCCTCATCGCTCTCAGCATGTAGAGGCAAGAGGCGCGAAACAAGCCTAAGCAGTCACACTCACTTGGATGCACCGCCAACCCTAATTATTTCTCTAAACGCTCATTCACGGTTCATTACCTGAGCATGTGTCTCAGTTCGCACTCTGGACATGGATCCGACTTGATAACCAGGCAACATGTCGATTACAGTTAAATATCAAAATCAATAGCTCTTTTTCATCCACCGGATCTGAGTGTAATGGCCACTTTAATGGCAGAGGTCAGCCTTTTAAAAGCCGCGGAGCGTGATTTAAAAGACATCTCCAAGCTGAGATATCAGTCATTGCCGCTTCTGCCTCTAATAAGCCTTGTGTAAGTATTATCGTGGCCGGCTTAAGCCAGCATTAATCAGCCTACTTCGGCTGTCAATAAACCCACCGGCTGTGATCAAACAGTCATTAGCGTGAGAAAGGCTTCAATAATCAGGACGTCTTGTGGGACAAACTTCAGGCTACTTTCGCCGTCCCGTGCTTGAAGTTGCCTAATGCAGAATTGATGGCCACTTTTTGCACGTTTAATTTGTGTAGATAAAAAAGTTGCACAGTCATTTTCCTGTGACCCCTCTGAACTTTTCGTTCTTTTTGTGTACCCACAATTTCTGACCGAGCACCTTGGGCTCTCTGGATTACCCCCGAGAGTGCCTGGAAAACCATATAAGAGTGCTTTACCTCTGACAGCAGGTTTTCAAAATGACAAAATCCATCCCAGAGTATTGATCAGTTATTCCTCCATCTTTAGGCTGGCCACCCCCCTCCGGTCTCCTCCCCTCCGCCCTCACCGGCTCCCTATTGATCCCACGCAGTGATTGGTCGAGCGGTAATTTGAGACAGACATTGACGGATGGCCACCAACTGTTTTTCTTTCATCTCGTCCTCCTCTCCCGGGGTGATGAAGTCATAATGCAAGTGACACTGCCAGACTGGGACCAATTGGAGGAGCAGTAACCTTTAAAGCCAATAGAGGATGTCTGTTCGGAGAGGGTTGCCTTGTCCATTACGAATGCCCCTAAGGCGCTGGTTGGATGGCCCTCATAAATACATTCCCACAGCAGGCCTTATGATACTGGGCTGCCCATACACAGTGTCTTCAGATCTTTCTTTCTCACAAGGCAGTTTGGGTCTGATTGACCAACACAGACAGGGTGTTGAATAATGTGTTACCGTCACAGGCAACACTGGGTGGGGGTGGTGTAAACTGAACTGCTGTTTCTCTCCCAAACATTCCAAACTTTAAACAATTAGTATTAGGCCCCCGATCAACTAATCAAAAAACTGTACACAAGTGGAATGCCGGGAGGGGTATAAAGCCCATGCCAGAGTTGGAACAGTGCAAATATCTCGCAAAAAGTCTTGGAGTAGAAGCGGCACCAAAAGACAGATGTTCCACTACTACTACTACTACAAATAATAATAATAATAGGTACTGATGTTGGAAGATTGCTGTGAGGATTTATTTGCACGAGAACATGAATGAGGTCAGGTACTGGTGTCGGAACATTGCTGTGAGGATTTTATTGCACAAGACCATTAGTGAGGTCAGGTGCTGATGTTTCGAGCATTGCTGTAAGGATTTGATTGCAGACCCAAGAGTATTAGTGAGGTCAGCTACTGATGGTGGATGATCAGTTCTGGATCACAAACATCATCCCGAAGATTCTGGATGGAGCTCCATCATTCCAAAGACTCCATAGTCCAATGCTGGGGGTCTTTAGATCCCTCAAACTGGGCATGGTGACCTTAGGGTCATGCTCTACAGCCATTGCTTTTCTATGGAGATAATAGACGTGGGCAATTGTCAGCAATAGGTGCCATTCACTGTTCACTGCCTGGATACCTTTGCATGTGTTCAGTGCACATTTGTGAGCATATTCAATGGGCAGATTGAAGTGTTCACACATCAGTGAACCAGAGCGAACATATGGGCTGTGAGAGAGCAGGAAACAGAGGGAGCGAGCTGGCAGTAATGGATGAGTGCAGTGTAAACTGAAATGTAGCTGGGTTCTGGCTGGGGCCACCAGGCTTAGAGAAGCAGAACTTAAAGTATCTGTTCTTGAATTAAGTGCACATGGATAGAGGCCACAGGCCAAGCCACAGGGCACTTCCATTTCTCGTTTACAGGACATTAACGACACTCGATAAAGGACAGAGTAATTTAATACCCAACCACAGCTTAGCCTTCGTCGCTGCTTTCAGCTAAAAACAGTGTCCTAACGCACAGCGTGGTTCAGCACTAGTGGCCAGTCTCCTCACTTGTCACAATCTTTTCTTACTTACCGCAGCTTTCTTATATTTTCTTATTAAGCTTGTTTCATTTACCAAATTTTTAGCTCATTCTTGTTACCAAAGAAACACCTCTGAGATGTAAATCACACCGCCACGTACAAAAAGTCTTGAGTCACCCTTCATTTCTTTCTACTTTGCTTTGAATCATTTTGCTGAAATGATTTTTTTATACCTGTCAAACTGTCTTGTCTTTGGCATAGATTAAATGAAAGAAATGGGAAGAAATGTTTTAGTGTGACAGGCTACAAAGTGCTTAAAGATACAAGGAGCCTAGATAAAGGAGTTCCAACCACTCAGCATTCAGCACCACCAGTATACTGAT
>JBBIGA010000040.1:26766647-26792298 GCA_037576975.1 Alestes dentex | reverse complement strand
CAGTGAAGAACCAGGAGCAGATGATTCCAGATGATCAGGCGGTGATCAGTATACTGGTGGTTCTGAATGCTGAGTGGTTGGAGCTCCTTTATCTAGGCTCCTTGTCTCTTTAGGCACTTGGCAGCCTGTCGCAGTAAAAAAAATTTTCATTTAATCTACTCAACATACCAGAGATAAGATGGTTTGACAGGCATCAAATAGTATATTTGCATCAAGAAGGTGATTCAAAGCAAAATATAAAGAAATGAGGGGATCATGACTTTTGCACAGTACTGTAGCTGTAGTGCAGATGTGCTAATTCAGCATTTGCTTTTCTCAGCATGTGATCTGTCTTTCAAAAGCGGGGTCAGGCCATGCAGAAATGTAACATTTTGCGGCGATATTCTCTATTAAATAATTGCTTAAAAACAGAGCTGGAGTCTGATTATAACACAATAAATATAATTTGTAATGCAGTAGAACCTCCGCACCAAATCGGATTGTACCCTGTTAACTAGGGAAGGATGCATTTATTGCCTTTTCATCATTATTTGATTTATTCTGCAACTAAAATATGATCACACACACACCAGGTACAAAAAGCAGATGTCAAACGGTCTTTTATACATCAATAGAAGCAGGAAAAGGTTGTAAACAGTGTGAGACTGAGGAACATCATTCACAGCCCTTCTACTCTGATCTTCAGCAGATTTTCCTCATCCTCTGCATGTTTATAGTCTGTGTTGTTTGTTGTCAAGTCTTTGTGTCAAAGGCAAGCTGTTTTGCCACCATTTGTTTGACTGTGACCATGGCTACACAGCTCTGGTTGGTTAGGCCTGGGCGTCTGGAGCTAAAGCCCAGAGATCTTTCTCAGAGACGTGACTGTGAGACTGAAAGACTCTGAGACTGAGACTGTGAGAAAGTTGGACTGCGAGACTGAGAAACAGCTTGAGAGACAATGAGAGAGTTGGACTGTGAGGCTGAGAGACAACTAGACTTAAAGACTGAGAAACTGAGGCTGAAAGTCTGTGAGACAGACTGAGAGACTGTGAGACAGACTGAGAGACTGTGAGACAGACTGAGAGACTGTGAGACAGACTGAGAGACTGTGAGACAGAGCAATTTTGAGACTGAGAAATTGAGGCTGAAAGACTTTGAGACTGAGAGACTGTGAGACAATTAGACTGAGGGACTCTGAGACTTATAGACTGTGAGACAGTTGGACTGAGAGACTGTGAGACAGACTGAGAGACTATGAGAGAGAGAGATTTTGATACTGAGAGATTATGATACAGTTGGATGTTGAGATTAAGAAACTAAGACAGAGAGACAGTTGAACTAAGAGACAGAGACAGTGTAACTGAGAGACTGTGAGACAGTTTGACTGTGTGACTGAGAAACTGAGACTGTGAGACAGTTGGACTAAGAGACAGAGACAGTTAGACAGTGGGGACAGAGAAACTGTGAGACCAAGAGACTATGAGACAGTTGCATGGTCAGATTGAAAAACTGTAAGACTGAGAGACAGTTGGACTAAGAGAAAGTGAGACTGTGCGACTGTTAGACCGTTTGACTGTGAGACTGAGAGACAGTTGGACTAAGAGATTCTTCTTATTATACAGTCTCAGATGATCACTGCACCTGTACAGTACTAATTGTCCCATTGAGCTAAAAATTTGCCTTAGTACAAGATCATTTATTTGTTTAGTTTTTATATGTATTGTATGACGAGCACACACATATCACAAGTACCAATTAGACACAGTGTTCTTTAGTTTTATTCCGCCTGTTTTTTGGCGCTGCTTCCCCTCAGAGACCATTTGAGATATTGGCACCGTTCCAACTCGGACACGTGTTATACCATTCTTCAGTGCGCTTGTCTACAGCGTTTCTATTCGGATGATCAGGGGCCGAGTATCGATCATTAAAAATTTGTCATGTTTGAGCGAGCCACCTTGGAAATGAAGACTGAGAGAGGAACGTTCAAGCATTGTGATTGTGGATAAAGTCTTTAAGACGCTAAAGCACGCTCAGTTAAGAAAAGAAAGATGATCTTTTGTTGCATTCTAGTTAATCATGTTCTAATGATCAATTTTTTAAGTCTAATATTAGCCTTAAAATTCTCTTGTTCTTTCCTCTCTCTCCCAACACGCACACACAGGTGTCTACTCTTCCTCAGGAGAGGCGAACGCTCCAGTCCACCGTGCCGGAGGGGGCAGAGGAACAGGCCGAGTGTCTGCTGGTCAGACAGGTGAGTGTTATGTAGTTATGTATGTTTGTGTGCACGCGTGTGTGTGTGTGTGTGTGTGTGTGTGTGTGCGAGGTGGGGCGAGGTGTATGCCAGCTGCATTTTTGGTAGACTACTCAGTTTGGTTGCAGCCACCAGTTCTGGTTTGACCTAATTAAAGGTGTGTGTGTGTGTGTGTGTGTGTGTGTGTGTGTGTGTGGTTGAGAGAAAAACGTCAAATTGACCATAGAAACGCGACTACAGAAATCTATAGAAAGGTGACAGAAACACACACACGTGCACACCTCCCAGCTGATCAGTGTGAAAGTGTGCATGACATGCAAAAGTGTGTGCGTTTGTGTGTGTGTGTGTTTCAGGAGGAAGTTAAAATGACTGATATCTGCTAAGTTCCCTTAGACATGTTCCACAGCCCTGAGCAAGCACGGAAGCAAACCAGGCAACCATGTCACAGTGTGTATGTGTGTGTGTGTGTGTGTGTGTGTGTGTGTGTGTGTGTGAATGTGGTTGATTGTCTTTAAAATAAGTCTCACAAAGGGTTATATGTGTGAGGTTATATAAGAACCATTTTGACTAACATGTCAAATTGAAAAAAAAGAAAATTTGAAATATTATTTAACTGGCTTTGCGTTGTCATTGGTGCTTCCAAACAGGTACTTGAGTACTCAAAATCACCTTTTAAAAACAAACTGTTTTGTTTAAGCATAAGTTAGTATGTCTGTTACTGCAGTTCAACATATGTCCAACAGGGGAGCACGACATTATTAATAGTCCTGCTACTCGTGTGCCTTATGCTGCTGTAGAAGCCATTATTGTAGCTTCTTATTCCAGTATAGCCTTTTTGAGCCTTGCTAGGGTGTTGTGAATATGTCAATATGTAAAAAAGGCATAAAGTTCGGGCACACCTGAGTACCTCTAATGCTCAAGTATTTGTTGCGTTGGTATTCGGTTCTCTATTTAGTATCTGGAAGCTACTTATCCCAGTACTGCCTGTTAAGCTCAAAGCTAAAACAGGGACTCGGAGCCTCAAACCCTGTTTGCAATGATGAGTTATGGCTAAAATTACTATTAAAAAATAAACACTAAAAATAATACAATCTTAATTCCAGTGTTTTGCCATATTCTGTCCCATGCAAAAGTCTTGAGCCACCCTGCAATACTTTCTGGAATCCACCTGATTCATTTTTCAACAGGACAATGATCCCAAACACACTGTCAATACAGTCAAAGCACCTCGATAGGAAAAAAAAAACCATGATGCAACACTATCGATCATGGATCAGCCTTCCCAAAGTCCAGATGTCGACATTATTAAAGCAGTGTGGGATCATCTGGACTGAGAACAGAACAAAAGGCAACGATGTCCAAAGAAAAGCTTCAGAATGTCCTTAGAGAAGCCTGGAGAACTATTTCTGAAGATAAAGAAATGAAATTTCTCAAAGCTTGTCTAAGAGAGTTCAGGCTGTGAACAGTGATCATAACGGAGTTCAGAACAAACACTCACTTTGAAGCTGGTTAGAATTATACAAACCCTCTTTGTGTTTATACTATATTTAAATGTGTGTTTGTAGATGTTGCAGGAAATTACTGCACTGACCTACTGACTCATTTTCCTACTAATTATAAAGAAATTAGGGTGTACTGTTGTGCACAGTACTGAATTTCAGCCTTTTTCTTTACTTAGTGGGGAAAAAGTCAGACTATATCTTCTGACTCATTATTACAACATAGGTTGTCCTAACCTTCCTTTCTCAGGTGGTTTGATATGTTTCTGTGTTTTTGCTTCATGCAGTCTAACTCGATTAAACACAGTTTTAATTTAATTTCATGATTCATTTTAATCCTCTCTGGTAACTCTGGAGAACATCTGAGGTTGTCAGGCAGCCCTACAGAAGACTCTAATATTTCTCAGTTACACTATCTGGAACCAGGAGACGCTCTCCAGAGTCAGCAGGGGCTGTGGAACACATGATCAGAGACTGGCAAAGACACCGTACAGTTTGTTGCAGCGTGTATAGTACTGTGCAAAAGTCAGTTCATCATATTTTGCCTCCAAAGTTCCAGGCTGTCCTGTGTGTTTTTAATGTGGTCTTGAGAAACACTTCTCCAGGCTTCCTGAAGGACTTCCAAAGTTCTTGGCTCTCATTTTCAGTCCCTGAACCTGACCCGTTACCTGTTTTTTTGTTCGTTAAGCCACACAGTGACCTACGGATGAATTATTCAAGCATAAAAAGCAGATCTAACTTAAGGCCTGATGTTACAAAAAACAATTTATTTACGCAGATCGACCTACTCAGCCTACAGCAGTTTAGCCCCACCCATTCACGCTGAAGTTATGAATGTTTAAAGCCTAGACCCTACACAGCAGATTCGTACTGGATTCAAAATCACTCAGTTTAACTGTCAGGCAGAGAGGAATGTAGTGATCCAGAGGAAATTTTTAACGGTACATGTGTTGAGATTAGATTTGGCCCCTTTATTTGATGAGGAGAGGGTGGAGGGAGGGACACGTCATGCTTCTTTCCCTCAGTCTGTGGAAGGACTGTAGAAACAGCCAGCAGGGAGGAGGTGAGTGACAGATGGGTCCTGGAGTTTTAACAACCTTCCTGCTTTCTCCCTGCAGGCCTGCCGGTACTACAACTCCCAGCTGCACGTGGTCGAGTACAGGTTTCAGGAGTACGGAGGAGATTACCGTCTGCTGCCCAGGTACCCAGTTTAACTTTCCATCACCAGCAGAGAAAACTGGTTTAGAGCTCCTGCCCCACTTAAAGTGACCTCACTGCCTGTTTCTCTCCTCTTAACCTGAATGTTCACGATCAGTCATGACATTCTCTGGAATGGAATGTTTCAAGCCAAAAAAAATTACGCACACTGCAGATTTATACACTGCACATTTACTGGATTAAAATCACACCACATGTGTTACTGTACATCTGTTAAAAACAGTCACACTGCAAATTCAAACTGGATTAAAATCACCCCACAATTGTCACTATCAGACTGTAAAAACTACACTCTGCAGATTCATACTGGATTAAAATCACTCCACAGTTTTTTACTGTCAGACTGTAAAAACTACACACTGCAGATTCATAGATTAAAGTCAGTTATTACTGTTAAACTACACATACTACAGATTCATACTGGATTCAAATGGATTAAAATCACTCCATGATTATTACTGTGAGATTGTAAAAACTACACACTGCAGATTCATACTGGATTAAAATCACTCCATAATTATTACTGTCAGACTGTAAAAACTACACACTGCAAATTCATACTGGATTAAAATCACCCCACAATTATTAGTCAGACTGTAAAAACTATGCACTGCAGATTAATGCTGGATTATAATCCCTTTACAGTAATTACTGTCAGACTGTAAAAAATAAACACATTGCAGATTCATACTGGATTAAAATCCCTGCAGCTCCTCTTAAAGTGACCTCACTGCACGGTGCCCCCTCCTTAACCTGAGTGTAGATGGTCAACCACAGCGTTCTGAGCTTCTTTAGTCTCACACTGGAACTACTAATTTTGCTAAGATACAGAACCTTAAATGCCTGACTTTCAGCTTCTTGCGGTTGAGTTTGTTGAGGTCATATTTCCTCAGAGCTTCATTCCTGCCTCCCATTGGGCCATTTAGGGTCAATTCACATGACCTTTCATACATAAGCCAGAGTCGTAATTCCCACAAGATCCCGCAAGCCAATAAGAGCCATCATTTTGCCAATAGATTTATTTACTGTAGTATATTTGGAAGCCTGTGTTCCACCATGACCCATAACTCTGGTTTTATTTTATAGTCTAACGTTTTTTTGGAGTTCTCAGGTTTTCACGTATAAATTGAATCACACTATTAATCCTCTGGCTTGTAGAGAATCATCATTTTTTAACCCCCTGTTTACATTTACTAACATCTTTTATGCTTGGGCTCAGTTTGACTCCAGCAGTTTAAACCTCCAGTTTTAAATCAAAATTGCCACTCAAGCGTATGTGTCGGTACTTTACACATCTTTGTTGACCTAAATAACACTTTAAAGAAAACTTACTTGTGATAAAGCTCCCGCAGCAGGAAATATCACTGACAGGAAATATCACATCATTTGACCTATCAGTGGTTCTAACACTCCTACAGGTGTAATGATGTTCACTTATGGCCCTAAAGTAAAGTTTTTTTTTTATAAAATTGCATATTACAGCATATTACTCCCAATATCATCCAAAACAACCAAAAGAAATGTGTGTGTATATATATGTTGTATATAACAGTCCCACATAACATTGATTTACGTTTACAAATGTGTACAAAACACACAATCATGTTTTGTGTTTCCCAGTTTGTCCCCATTAAATTGGAAAAGCCATTTATTATAAAGCAAAAGTGATTTATTCAGAGACATTAAACTTTGAATGGGGTCAATTTGGCCCCAAACATCAAAGGAAGGTTAAAGCCAGAATCTAATGCCAGCAAAAAGGCTGTTGGGTTTTTCTTTTTTGGGGGTGTTAATGGAAGGTTATTGGATAGTCAGTCATGATGTCTCCAGCTGCCTGGACACAAACAAAGGGCTCCTCACTCCTGAGGGCACTCAGCCTGGCTTTTTTAGGGGGCCTGAATGTGGGGTCCTGTCCGAGTGAGTGATGTGTTCGGAAGAGTTGGGCACCGTTAAAACGTCGCCACCAAATGAGGTGGAAAACACAGGAGTTATTAGATTTGGAGGGGATTCACACCGAGTGAAATTCGGAGAATCTGCATTTCTGGTCCACTGGAATGGGAATTCCACTACAGTATTTTTCAAAAGTTCCCCATAACTGTGTTTGAGAGCAAACAGAGTTTTCCAGAGTGGGTTTGGTGTAAAAAGGTTCAGATTCTGAATTCTTTGCAGTGGTAGTAACTGGAACCAAATGTCCCTAAAACAAACACAGCCATTTTATTCACTGTCGACCCCCTGTGAAGCTCTACGTGTTTATATGGATGTTGATGATGGTAAAATGAACTACAGAACTGCAGAAGTCTTGAGCCAACCCTCATTTCTTCATTTTGCTTACAAAGATCCAGACTTTCTTGTATTTTTAATGTGGTCTTGAGGAACAGTTCTCCAAACTTCCTGAAGTGTTTGGCTCTCAAGTGCAGTCCCTGTACTTCACCAGTATCCTGTTTTTTTATTTGTTATGCAACACAGTCAAGCATAACAAAGCTCATCTAACTGAAGTCCTGAACCAGTGAAGAAACAGGAGCAGATGATTCCAGATGGTCAGGTGGTGATCAGTATACTGGTGGTGCTGAATGCTGGGTGGTTCAAAACTTTTGCACAGTTCTGTAAATCAGTAATGCCTGCATCTAGAGGCATTCAACTCTTCAGACGGTCGGTTCCTATCAGAAGAACTGTGAACAGAGCGGAACAGAGCGGATGCTGTACGTCACCGTGTGGCGGGAAAAGAACCATAATAGGAATCAACTGGGAAATGTACTGGTGCCACTCTACGCCCAGTTAATGGAAGGGCCGGACCCAGAGTCTGTCACGGAGCCTGGGAGATGAAGAGGTCAGAGAGGGTTACATCCTGTCCACTGGCCAAAGAGGGAGAGAGAGAGAGAGAGAGAGAGAGAGTGAGAGAGAGAGAGAGGGAGAGAGAGAGAGAGAGAAGGATGGGTGGTGGAAATGGTGCATGACGGCTAATGTAATGAACATCTCACTCTCCCTCTCTCATCTTCCACTCTCTTTCTCTTTCTCTTCCATTGTTTTGACAGACTAATGATGATAGACGACAGAACACCCTCACTCTGTCTCTCGCTGCCCTTTTCACTCGCGCCGCTGTGCTTCATTAACCCTTAGAAGCTTCCAGAACAAATAGAGCACAAATCTGAATCATCTCAGACTTGTAGCTTCTCATCGTTGTGTTTACAGTCCTGGAAAAAAAAAACCCGCTCGTCTCATTTCTGTCGCGTTTTTGATGCTGAATCATCAAAGTGCGGAGTCAAAACGTCCACACAGAAAGTGTGAATAAACTTCACTGTACCTCATAATCTAATTATATGTAGAATTGCATCATTACTTTTGAACAGTACAGCAAAGCAAACAATAACTTCTCTAATGTTCTCACTCTCTTTTTCTCTCTGTTTTTATCCTTTTTCTTCTCTCTCTCTCTTTCTCTCTCTTTTTCTCCTCTCTGCCTCTCTCTCTCTCGGTCTTCGTCTTACTTTCTCTCCTTCTCCTTGCTTTCTCATCCTTTTTTTTCTCTTTCTCTTTCTTTTCTTTTTTTCACATTCTGTCTTTGTTTCTCTTTTCCCCCCTCCTTATTTCTCTGTCTCCTCTCTCACACTATTTCTTTTTGCATTCTTTTCTTTTTTCTCTCTCTCTGTATTTTTCTCTTTTCTTCTTTCTTTCTTTTCTGATTCTCTCTCTCTCTGTCTCTCTCTGTCTCTCTCTGTCTTTCCAGCAGGAAATTGTATAAGGCTCAGAAGTTGCCCACCCACTCGTTTGAGATCGACCATGAAGATGTGGATAAGGATGAGGTCAGTGTTTAAGCCGCACGTCCAGAACACGCCCTCCTGCTCTCAGCACTTTTAAATCGCTTCTGCAGAACGTAGAAGAACATGCAGCTCAAGACCCAGAAGAAAACGCGGCCAGGGCTGTGACAAGAGCTCCTGAGGGGCGTCTTTCAGGAACAGGCCTTCAGCTCTCAGTCTCACGTCTTTATTAGCTGCATAAAGTTTTGTGTTAAGATGTTGTTGGTTCTCCGGAGCTCTGCTTCTGTTCCACACAGATCAGTTCAGCCCAAATAAATAAGCTCTCCAGCAGACCTATTTCAAGTTCTGCCACAACCCCTATGATTTATAAGCTCTTCAGAAAAAAGGCCCAGTCATTTGAGTGTGGGTGTGTTCACAGAGTAGGCCACACCCCCCTCTTTTAAGTGCACTCTGATTGGACGCTCACATATTCCCAGTCTTGATTAAAGAACTCTGAAGTCGTGCATCATTCCGTAGTCGACATCAGGACCATATTAAACAACAACAACGTTCCAAAGCTCGTATGCTTTGCCCTGTGAAATCAGGAAAAAAGGAACATTACGGCGTTGGAGGATTTTTGTTTACCAGAGGACGGCCTTTATTCTTATTCAATTTTTCATTATAGAGAAAAGCCGCTTTGACCTTCAGTTCCCAATAAGTTAATGATGCCAGCTACAGAATGACGCATCGGAAAAAGTTTTCCACAGAAGATGGTAAATGAGAGACATTAGCAAGACGGGCAAGGGGTGTAACGTTTATTGAGTGTATTTACACACACACTCTGGTAATATGATTATTATCGGATTATTTAAATGGTCCTGTAAATGGAATATTCCGTGTTCTGCGATGGGATTAAAACCAGAATCAGTCGTACACTTTTACACTAATTTTCACGTATTTCCAGATCTGTGCTTGTCCAGCCACATAATCAGATACAGACGGGCTTTTGGGGAATTTTCTGTATTTTGATTTGACCTTTTATTAATGCTTAAATGTGTATTTACGAGTAAAGTGAGTTGTGTTAATGAGAAAACTTTGCTTAATTTAATGAATCGTGTTACTCAGGGCTCTATTTTTGATGATCTAACACAAAGCATAAACTAATATTTATGTTCTGATCCAAATCCATTTAGCTGTTTCGCAGGCAGAAAAAATAGTTAGTGCAGCGCACAGTGCAAAAACAGTCATCCCAACTCTCTGAATTATTAAGAGGTGTGTTTTGCTAAAAAACAATCAGAACAGCTCGTCACCTCCCCTGTAAAAGGCTGTTAGGAAGTTGTGTGATTGCAGTTATAAGGACGTTGCTGTTACAACGACTGATCTGTAAACCAGATCAGTTTGCGGCTGTGGAAACAGACCTGCTGGTGCGTCGTATATCACTGTCTCTGTATTTAAATTAACTTGTTTGGAACACTTTTGTGTCGAACACCCTCAACCTGTTGATCAAACAGCAATCAATGATGATTTTTAATGACACTGTTCTCTACTATTGTCTACTTATTTTTTTTGGTGTTTCATTAAACAATAATAAATAAAGTGTGTATACGTGAAATAAATAAAATAACAAGCATTAGTGTATTAGTGTCAACTGTGTACCTGTGTTCATAACATGCGTCGTGTTCGAAACGTGGCGCTTAACTATCATTTAGTAAAAACCTTTAGATCCTTCAGTAAAACACCTGACTTTGGATCACTTAGTAAAACGCCACTGAACTTTTGTTGTTTTGAAAACGCGCATACATATGAGGAATGCACTGGTAACGAGGAAATCCACTTTGTGTTGCACTTCAGACCACTTCCCCCTGTAATGGCCCGTTTGAAGATGCCTCTTCCTTTTTTTTCCTGCAGGACACAACATCGCTGTCGTCCTCCAAAGGCGGCGGGGGAGGCGGAGGCAGCGGGGGGGCCGGGATCGGTGTCTTCAAGTCCGGCTGGCTCTACAAAGGCAACTTCAACAGCACAGTCAACAACAGCATCACTGTTCGGGTAAAGATCTCCTGCCAGAGGCTTCATTCAGCACCTCCTCAGCTGCTCATACTAATCACCTAAACATCACACACCTCGCTGATGTTCCCCAGGGTTCCACCAGGGCTCTGAGTGTGCTCACTGACGTTCCTCAAAGTTCCACCAGAGCTTTCAGTGTGCTCACTGATGTTCCTCAGGGTTCCACCAGTGCTCTCAGTGTGCTCACTGATGTTCCTCAGGGTTCCACCAGTGCTCTGAGTGTGCTTACTAACGTTCCTCAAGATTCCATCTGAGCTCTGTGTGCTCACTGATGTTCCTCAGGGTTCCACCAGTGCTCTCAGTGTGCTCACTGATGTTCCTCAAGGTTCCACCTGCGCTCTGTTTGCTCACTGATGTTCCTCAAGGTTCCACAAGAGCTTTCAGTGTGCTCACTGATGTTCCTCAAGGTTCCACCTGAGCTCTGTGTGCTCACTGATGTTCCTCAGGTTTCCACTAGTGAGTGTACTCACTTATGTTCCTTAAGGTTCCACCAGTGCTCTCAGTGAGCTCACTTATGTTCCTCAAGGTTCCTTATGTTCCTTAGAGTGTGATCTGAGACGTTTTGTGAAAAGGGGCACCAGAGAGCGTGTCTGCAGGCTGTAATCGTGACTAATAAGAGCATTACTTCAAGTTCAAGAAGCCGCTGCTGTAATTCCTCCTAATGCAGCTTCACTCAGGCTTGTAGAGAAGCACATTTGGTTTTCCATTATGTTCAGCTGGTCAGAGAAATGCTTCTGGCTTGCAGCTAATGTGCCTGGTTTACTGGAAGGGCATTAAGTGTGGCTTCGTGTCTGGATGTTGATGTGTACAGGAACAGCGAACCCCTCGTATAAAGGGACTTATAAAGCCGGCAACGCAGTTTATATGAATAGGCTTATTGTCCTCCTTCAGTTTCAGGGCCGTTTCTCCTCTATAAACTACCTCAGCCTGGGGGACCTCAGAGACTACCTCAGAGCTGGGGATCTTTTGATGAACTCATTGCTAGCACTGGACCCTCGCAGTCTGTAGGGTTGAATCAGTTTGAGCTCAGCTGTGTAAGTGCATATAAGTGCAGTTTAAGACTGAATGGGCCGTGCACCTTCTGCCCAAGTGGATCATGAATGGAACATGTGGCTCCAACCCAAGTGGTCCATGAATGGCCCATGCACTTTCTAAGGCACTGTCCCACAGGTGTACAGGAATCGCGCTGTACCCAACCTGTACTGCAGCGACACAGAAGTTGCATCACGCTTTGATTTTCCAGAGTATCTGACTCAACATAGTAACAGAGTTTCTGACCCAACTCTCTCCCCACAGTTTATAGCCGGTCGTCACCCCAAAATCATGTCAGTGGAGTCGGACTAGCAGAATGATTTTCTGTCAGAGCCACTTTTGTTATTGTGGTCTTTTATTTTGATATTATTTTTATGTTTTAGTCTTGTTTGAGTTTTTAATTTTTTTTCCCCATCATTGGTTAACCATGTGATGAAAACCTAACCCAGCTAACTTGTTAGCGATGTCCTGGATCACAGCTTTAAAAAGCTCTCACTAAAATTTACCTTCAGCTGAAACAGTCGTGCCGGTAAAAAAAAAAAAAAACGGCCTGCAAAAAATAATGTTGTCATGACAACACTTCAGCCAATCAGAAAAAGTGACGCAGTCAGTTCGGCTGCGGCCCGCTTTTAGCCCTGCCATTGAGCAGTTTGGGTTCGGCTTGATTACGGCTCACTTTATTTGTAATGGAAAAACATTTGTTCGCAGTACGACATGGCTCCTTGTGCTAGTGAACCATGAATGGACCATGTACCTCCTGCCTGAGTGCAGGCTTCGCTTGGCCTGCAGAATCAGGAGAGCCGGAGTGTGTGCACGTGGTGCTGAGTGCTCTCATAGATAGATCTGATAAAGATGCACAGACTTCCTGCAGCGGTGCAGAAATGTCTGGGAGACGTTAACTGAAGCCTTAAATGGTGCTATCTGACAGCTTATCTAGAAGAGTCGGAGGTTAACGCTTTCTGTGAAGTGATGAGGGGCTGGCCTGTGAATTTGGTTGAATGTCTTTAGATAAACCTGGAGCTTGCAGAACTTAGGGTAAACTACATTTTTGCACTATTTACTAAGCTGTTAATTCCAGACATTGATACTTCACACCCCATGCACACGAGAACATGAGAATGTTTGAAAAATGTCCACTGCAGAGTTCAGTAAACTCTGCTGAGCATTTTTGACAAGGCTCACCACAGCTATTTATAAATACGTGTGGTTTCTGACCCTCTGCCTCTGCTGTTTTCGACCATGTCTTTGCAGTCCTTCAAGAGGAGATATTTCCAGCTAACCCAGCTAACGGACAACTCTTACATCATGAACTTCTACAAAGACGAGAAGATCTCCAAGGAACCAAAAGGTTGCATATTTCTGGACTCGTGCACAGGGGTGGTTCAGGTCAGTATTCGACATTCCAGCAGGTCATCAAATCAAGCCAGGCCAGCACTAGTATGAGCCAATCCTTTATTAACAAGATATTTTGATTGTCTTGTTAATCTCAAAAATTGTTCATTTTTGGGAAAGACCAGTAACACTTTACTGTAGGGTGGTGTGTAACACTTTACTGTAGGGTAGTGTTCATAAGGCTACATTAGAAAAGCCCAGGGGCATCGTTAGGCATGGGTGTCCAAAGACACAACCCCGAATGTTTTATGAACAGCCCCGGATCTCAGGTAGACCCAGATCTGTTGTATTCATGTTATTCTGATTGTTCTGTTAGCTTAGATATAATAAAAACCAACCCCACCCTTCAAAAAAGCTTATATATCAACTCCCCGTCAACAAAAGTATCAGATCTCAATACCCGTACCCCAACACCCTGTCCCTATCAAAAAAAGTATCGATGCCCAACCCCCACCTATTACGTCACCCCATCTCATCCATAAAATTGGTCCCTGGTGAAGAACTAAAAAAAAAAAAAACTTGGCTCTGAACAACATTTTCCATCCCAATCTTGATGTGACTCAGGTAGACAATAACTTTTAACTAAAACCCGTTGAATAAAAAGAAAGTTCTTTTAAGCTCTTCTGCAGAGTAACATGAGAAAGAAATGCTTGTCTTTCATAATCAGCCGTATGTACAGATAGAGATTGGGTTGGAAACTTTCTATTTAAATCAGGCCTAATTGTTGAAAAGTTTTTACTGGGTCTTCGTCCTGCTCCTCACAGAACAACCGTCTGAGGAAACACGCTTTCGAGCTGAAGATGAACGAGGTGACGTACTTCGTCCTCGCGGCGGAGAGCGAGCAGGACATGGAGGACTGGATCAACACGCTGAACCGAATCCTCCAGATCAGCCCACCTGAGGGTCCGGCGCTGGACCGCAAAAGCATGGACCTGACCGACACCAAGCACGGTGAGTCTGGAACAGCTACGGGATGCTTTAAGACCTTAAAGTCACTATTTTTCATAATATAGAGCATCTGCTCTATTAGTCAAAGCTGTTTTGAATGTTTTATTGCATGGATGTACATTAGGGGGGGATAACAAGCAAAACAAGATTTAAATCCTTTAAAATCTTTTGAAACTAACCCTGCAGGGAGTTTTTTAACCGTTTTTTGCTTGTGCACAAGAGTTCCACACTAAAATTCAGGAATCTGTTACTTGGTGTTGTGAACTCATGAATTGAGTCTGATTGTGCTGCCTGACTGCAGAGCAGCTGAACATCTCATCAGTGAGATGACGTTCACCTCGATGCTGGTGTCGCTTCTTTGACAGGATGATTACGTTTGTTGTACAGCAGTACAAGCTGTGGTTGCTATGCTTTCAGTGAGACAGTTGTTTTATAAAGGCGTGCAACCAAAACAACAGCTCTGCGGGGTCGTTCGCTGGTGTTGCTTTGATGGTGTCAGGAGGTTCAGCGGTCAAGTGAAATGTAACAGTTTGCTTTACAGCATCATACAGTGAATGTGTGTTTGTTGGTTGTGTGTGTTGGTTGAGTGTGTTTGTTGGTTGTGTGTGTTTGTTGTGTGTGTGTCGTGCTCTTGAGTGTCCTGCACGGCGCTCGCTCCGTCCGTCAGTTAGTGCGTCAGCTGTTGGGACACAGCCCGAGTTTAGTGTGTTTTAGTGATTGCTGGAGTGTAAAGATGACAGTTGTATCGACTGTAAGCCTGAATCTCCATTAACCTGCAGTGTTGGTCAGTAGTTAGAAGTGTTAGAATGTTCAGTGTTGAACATCCCAGATCACCCCAGCGTGACGGCATGCTTTAATGGAAAGTAGTAAGGCGGCACAACCATGTGATGCTACACACCGAAGGGTTAATGGAGGGATTGTAGACTTCTTTTTTCTTTTCAGTCGACTATGGTTCGGTTCCACAGGTGATTCAGGGCTCAAGGTTCAATTTACAAGATTTAAAACTGAAAAAGGTTCAGCAATATTCTAACAACATTCATCATGAAATTTGAATTATGGAATATGATGCCTGCTCACTTCTCGGACAGTTTACTAATGAGACCAAATTAGTGAGGTCATGAACTGATGTTGGATGATCAGTTCTGGATCCGAAAGGATGTGGGTGGAGCTCCAGCCCTCCAGAAACTCCACAGCCCGACGCTGAGGGTCTTGAGACCCCTCTAGGCCTTGGGCCTAGGCTCAGGTCTGAGCCGTTCTGTTCTTTGATGGTCTTCTATGGACATTAGAGGGAGAGTCTGAATACTTTTGGACACATATCGTTGAATGGGATCTCATGGAGACTTAATGTGCGTAGAAGGCAAAGAGATAAATGTTTTGCTAATGATTAACTGTCCCCGCTAAGGTAGGATGATGAACTGTAACATAAACTGCAAAGGGTTTTATTCCGCTGCTCTTTTTTCCAGATGTTTTTGATCTGACCCAGAATCATATTTGTCTCCCTGAAAATGAAGAGACAACAGAAAACGGGATCAATCCAGAGTTGGCCAAGGTAACTTCACGCTGTGCTGCGCAGCGCAACTAATCGTCTTAATATTAAACTGTGTGATGACACTCTAGAAAAACCTGTTGGTTTGTCCATCAGTACATCACTGAAACCGAGGAGGTGGTGAGAGCAGCACGGAGAGAAGAGAGGCTGAATCTGTTCTCGCTCGACCCCGACACTCCTGTAAGTCTCGCATCATCCACAAAGGAGCCCAGGAAACCTCTAGATCAGAGCCGCGGACCGGTATCAGGCCGCACAGAAAGACAGAATAAAAATATTTTACTGATTATCAGAGTCTGAAAGATCTTTTATTTCGAAAAAAAAAACGCTCGTCTCGGTCACATGACGCAGCACATCAAACGTTTAGCCCACAAGCTAGCAAACATGAGTAAAAAACAAACGCAGTTTGTTTTCAGTTGTATCTATTCCGGTCCATGAAAATATTGTTTTAGATGAAACTGGTCCGTGGCACAAAAAAGGTTGGGGACCTCTGATCTAGAAGATTCCGATATGAATAGGGTTTATGCTAGAATGCATTTCACTCGGCTGATTTTCATTCATTCTCGGTTTCACCGGGCTGATTCTTTGCTCTGCGTTTGTCTCTTCGTGCCTGACGTAGCTGCCAGAGTGAGCTGGGGTCACCGTGCTTTCTCAGGGACTAAATATTCCTGTATGTTTGTAACCGATCTTTAAATGATCGTTAATCTTTAAACGATCCTCTGAGTTATAAACAAGTGCGTTAATGGTGCATTAGGGCGGGGAGTGTAACACGTGTCAGAGTTGGAACCAGGTCAGTTTTTCTGATGGTTACAATATTCAACATCCACATTAATAATAATGCTATTGTAATATAATAAAACCCGAGAAGAACAATAGTGTGATTGCGGAATATAAAAGTAACACATTTACGCCATCCTCCCCTTACCCCGATGCGATACAGTGGTTATTTATTTCTTCTTCCCCATTCTCTGGCTAATAAACAAAAGAAAGGCTTGCATACTTTTAAAGTGCACAATTTCTCACAATCTCAGGTTCTGAGGAGCCCGCGGGCGGAGTGTGGAGAACCGTCACCCATACGTCCCTTCGACGAGAAGCTGGGAAAGAGACTGATGATCTACTGCCGCTCCCTCAACCTCACACTGCAGGGCTGTGTGAACGAGGCAGATACGGAACCTGTCACTAATGTGAGACACACACACACACACAGATGCACGCACATACACATGTTCTGTCAGTGGAGTTAAAGCACACTATACTAACAGTGGTAATACTATATACACTGCTGTGCAAAGGTCTTGACACACCCCTCATTGCTTCATATTTTGCTTCCAAAGATAAAATACCTTTTTGTATTTTAATGTAGTCTTGAGGAACAGTTGTCCAGGCTTCCTGAAGAACTTTCAAAGACTCTCATTTTCAGTCCAGTCCCTGAACCTGACCAGTTTCTGAGGAATGTTTTTGTTTGTTAGGCCACACGGCAAATCATTCAAATAGAACAAAGCACATCTAAGACCTGCACTAGTGAAGAAACAGGAGCAGATGATTCCAGATGATCAGGCGGTGATCAGTATACTGGAACTCCTTTCTCTAGGCTCCATGTATCTTTAGGCACTTTGCAGCCTGTCCCATTTGTTCCCATTTCTTTCATTTAATCCCCTCAAGATGCCCAAGATAAGACAGTTTGACAGGCCGGATATATTTCTGCATCAACAAGGTGATTCAAGCAAAATATAAAGAAATTAATGGTTGGATCAAGACTTTTGCATAGTATTGTATATTGTATAAGGTTTTGTGCAAATATTTCTATGTGTTTTTGTTTAGATTGAGCCCTTCTTTATAACTGTGGCGCTGCTGGACATGCGAGAGAACAGGAAGGTCTCGGCCGATTTTCACGTAGATCTGAACCACGAGGTTGTGCGGAAAATGCTGAGCGGGTCAGGCAGCGCCGGAGCTCAGGGGACACTGGGGCCGCAGGAAAATGGCTTGAAATCTCCAGTGGAGAAAAGAGTCGGAGACTCTCAGCTCAGTCAGGACCTGGAGAACTGGCTCTGCTTCCCTAAACAGGTATCAGTAGAGCCGGGCGATATGTGGTCTCATCGCAATACTGCTTTTCAGGGGGGTTTTTACAGTATAATCATGCGAACAACAATATCAATCTGTTTGCTTTTGGTTCTTTGACTCTATTTTGTGCACTTTACTCACAGTGAACTGAAGTGTGTGTCATTTTGAAGAGTTTAAATACATGAAAACTACACAAATATGTTTTCATTTTGTGGGTTTTCTGCATACTCAGCATTTAAAATACTCTGTAAGGCTCCTTTTACTGAAGAAAGTGGAACACAATGATATAAAACAAGCTATATGGCCTATAATTGGGCTCATTAACCTATTCAGTTTAATTTAAATTAGCATTAATTACTGTGTGTGTTTTGCATACAGGCAATCTTCTCCATCACAAATCCTCACACAGATATCGTCATGGTTGCCCGGGTGGAGAAGGTGCTGATGGGAAACATCGCCAGCGGGACGGAGCCGTACATCAAAAACGCAGACAACAGCAAGGTCACACACCTTTAACACGTCTAACTTATGTAGATCACACTTTCACTGTGTCCTTTTAAAGTACAGAAATGTGTGTGTGTGTGTAAAACGGCACAGATTGATGTATTTACATCATTTACATCATTTTGGCCACACCCACTTTATCATCTTATGTCTGTTTTTTTCTTCATCTTTTTACCATAAACTTTTCTTGTTAATCTTCATTCTCTTCATTTACAAAAAAATCTTAATTTTTTTTTTTACCATAATCTTTACTTTTTCTTGGGTTTTTTTTTTTTTTTTGCATAATCTTTTTTCCCCCCTCTTTTTTATGAAGTCTTTCATTTTTCCTTATTTTTGTCTTAATTTTAACATGATGTTAAGCTGCATAAGTTGCCCTGTGTAATATGTGGCCATTTGATGATGGATAGACCAATAATAATAATAATCCACAATCGTGTTACATTAGGTTAGAAGGTAAAACATTAACTTTTTTTTGGCTTCTTACCAGTTTTTTTTGAAAAACCGTCTTGTTTCCAAACCTGAGGCCAGGGGTAAGTTTGGAAGTGCTGATGTCTGCATGGCCTGCCAAAGATCTCTGCAGCTCTCGTTTCTCTTTTTGTTTTGTATTTTAAGTGCCCAAGTTTAAAGTTAACTCTGCAGTTCTGCAAACTGGGAGGAGAGTTTCCCTCCACTTCCTTCCCATTTGGGGACGGGTTCACGCGAAGCTGCATGATGGGTTTCCCATGTTTGCGAGATATAGTTTAGGAGGAACGTTGTACTTCGCTCTTCTTTCCATGTTCCCCAGTTTGGCCCCCTTTTTAATGGAGCAGGACTATAGCGGGGCCCTCGGCCAAATACAGGTCCCGAACACCGAAGCCTTTCTATTGGAAACACAGGCCGGTCTGAGCTTCTCTGTCTAAAAGCTTCCAGAAGGGGTTTCTTGTAAAATCCTATTTTAAGAGCTCCCTCGTTCTGAGCGCATGGTTTCAGAATGACTCTTCCAAACGACCTAGAATAACCCCACCCCCATGTCCAGCTTCACCCCCCCTTTGTGGAACTGGCTTTTGTTGAACGGGCCTAAACGGATAAACGGATCCCCCAGATACCGCTGCAGCCGTCCAAAATCGAGACACCTTGCTTTGATTTACGCTTCGGCTCGTAATCTAGGTCAAAATGAAGGAATCTGGGGGTTTTTTTGCTTTTTTTTTCTTTCATTTTCGCCCCATAAACACTGGAATCTCTTTGATTATCCCTGGTTCACGTCTCCTGTTTCTCTTTTCCCAGACCGTTCAGAAGATGCTCAAGTCCAACAAGCAGTTCTGCAGCAAGTTGGGGAAATACCGTATGCCTTTCGCCTGGTCCATAAGGTGGGTGAAAGCTCCTGTGAACATCTCCACAGGTTTAAAACTCATCAAAACGTAGGCCTGGTCGAAGCCCCAGCCAGAAGTCAAGGCCACTCGGGGTCAGCGACAAAACACAGCCTCTACAATAAAGTACCCTCATGCAGAAGTCTGAGCAACCCCAGTCAAATCACAGAATTTGCTGAGTTTGCATAAATAAGAACACTCCCTCTACAGCAGGGGTGGGCAACTCCGGTCCTGGAGGGTCCAGCACAGTTTGATGGTTCTCTTCCTTAACCACATTCACTAAACCTGACAATTAACTGGCGAGGAGAACCAGGTGTTCCTGAGCAGGGAAATCACCAAAACGTGCTGGACTACGATCCTCCAGGACCGGAGTTGCCCACCCCTGCCCTACAGGGAACACATTTAATATAATATAAGTTTAAATATTAAATATTAACTGAATGCCTCTTTTTTTCAAATTTTAGTGCAGACTGAAAACATAAAATATAAGGTGCCATAACCTTTGCACAGGCCACGATTGGTGTTTCATTGTACATGTTCTGCATCTTGGCTTTCAGTGATTTAACCCATTGTTATCCAGTTATTAATATTAGGACATTGTACTAGAGCTGCTGTAAATGATCTACTGTGAAGCTGATGTGTAGGTGTAGGGGAGCTGATCAAATTATATACAGTTTTGTGCAAAAGTCTTGAGGCAATCATCCCACCGTGTCTGCTGGGTGTGACCTCTGATAACCGTGATTGGAGCTCAGTTCTCTTTACTTAGTAAAAGAGCAGGTTGAGCAGCTGCAGAGAGGCGCGACTGTCTAAGGGTTGGTCTTGTTATCAGAAGATCACAAGCTCTATCCCGAGCGGTGCAGCGGCCCATGGTTGGGCGTCCGAGACACTTAAACCAACACATTTAAATATATCTCCTTATTCTGGCTGCAGCAGTCATTAGGCCCAATTATTCATGCACAGATTCACAGACACCTTAAACCTCTAAAAACGAGACTTTTGTTGGATTACATGAAGACCTCGGTTCACCCAGTAGCTCAGAACACCCAGTAACTCAGCTGGAGCTGTGATTGGCCATCCTGTCAGAAAGGCAGTGATAGGTTATTGGCCTTTAGCGATATCAGTACTTCAGAGAACGAAACTGCAGTAATGGTTAGTGGACAATATATTGTGCAGCCTTTTTCTGCAGAAGTAGTAAATGGATGTTAGGTTTTTGGGTTTCTCTCTCTCTCTCTCTCTCTCTCTCTCTCTCACACTCTCACTCTCTCTCTCCCAGGTCAGTATTTAAGGACAACCAGGGGACAGTGGACAGGGAGTCTCGTTTCTCCCCCCTCTTCAAGCAGGAGAGCAACAAGATCTCCACTGAGGACCTGCTGAAACTCATTACAGAGTACCGAAGGTACAGCAGCCTTCCAGATGAGCAGACAATACTCAAGCCTTCCAGTGTTCTCGTTTAGCATGAATGGATAACCAGCAGGTCTCTAATAAATGTGACTTTTTGAAATGCATTTTGGTTCTTCAGGGCAGAGAAGACCAGTAAGCTCCAGACCATCCCTGGCAGCCTAGAGATCAATGTGGACTGTGTCCCGATGGAGCATCCTAGTAAGGCTCACTGCACCAGTATACTAGCAGTACTAGCTTGTACCCCATCAGTTAGCATAACTGTGGGCCTAAATCACCGCACACTCACCATAGAGCACGTGGGGGTGTTCAGTACTTGTAATAGACTTGTTTATGTGGTTTCTGGCTCTGTATGACCCATTTTTAACTGTACTTGTGAACATCACAGACAGAGCTGAAAACAGGCTCAAAATTGTAGTGCTAGAATGATAAAACAGAATTATCAATAGATATTTTCATTATTTAAGATCATTATTTAAGTAACATTCAGTATATCTAGGGGAGTTTTCATTCACGACAAAAGCCTAAAGCTTTAAATTGCCTTAAAAAACAGGGCATAATAAAGAGCAAAGTTTGAAAGTCTAGAAATGAACAGCTCTACACCAATCTTTCATGTGAGAGCATTTGCTCAAGGTTTGTTTGCTCCTATTTTAACAAACTGAGCTCCGAGCTGTAGTAGAGCCTCACACTCCTCCGCACACTAACACAGCTCTGAGTCAGCTATGAACTTCATTCAAGCACCTGCATCTTTTTAGCATTAATATTGAAAAAAAGTACAAGTTTTCTTTGTGTGGCTGCACACGAAGGGTTTTTCATGGACTGGACTGAAAATAAGAGTCTTTGAAAGTCCTTCAGGAAGCCTGGAGAACAGTTCCTCAAGATTGTTTGTAATTTTTTGTCCCCTCCAGACTGTGTGACGTCGTCGTACGTTCCTCTGAAGCCGTTCGAGGATTGCGGTCTGCACGTTCCCACAGTGGAGGTGGACGAGTTCCTGCAGGACTCAGCCAAGTTCGCTCAGCCTTACAGAGTTTACAAGAACCACATCTATGTCTACCCAAAACACCTCAAGTACGACAGTCAGAAGAGTTTTGCGAAGGTAGGTCTGCTGACCGCCTACAACCGAGTGAGGTTGGGTAACTGCATTTCGGTTCTTCAGATCGGTTTCAGGGACAAACACGTCCAGGTTTTCTTAGTCCCTCAAGAATTCTGGTTCTAAGGCTTTCGAGTTTAAAGTTTCAATGTATTGTCACATACTGACAACAATGATTCATCATTACCAGAAATGAAATTCTTGGACCCCTCATGTTTGCACAGTAACAAGGCTTAACACAAGTAGAATAAAACAAAAGCAGTAACATAATAAAAAATATTCTTGAGGTAAAATAACAAGGTGCAACATATGTGAATATTTTCTAAGGATTAATTAGGAGGTCCCAGACCGCAGGACTCACACTTTGCTTTCACACCTTTTCCCCAGCTTATCTTTTATTTGTCTTTTCTGGATGGGTTGAGCACCGGGTGCTCTCTGTACAAGTCCTGCATGTGATATTTTGACATGCCGTATCCTGCCTTCTCCTTCGCAGGCACGGAACATTGCCGTTTATGTCGAGTTCCGGAACTCTGATGAGGAGCACGCCAAACCACTTAAGGTATCGCTTCCAAACTTTCCATTTCTGCCCTGACATTTTCATCCAGGCCCGGAAAACTGAGCGCTGGGACGTGCTCTTTGTTTCCACAGTGCATCTATGGAAAGCCAGGAGGTGCAGTCTTCACCACAGCGGCCTGTTCCACTGTCCTCCACCACTCGCAGAACCCTGACTTTTACGACGAGGTTCGTTTGTGCGTTCCCCTCCATACATTTCAAGTGGTTTGGTTCTCATTAAAGTTCTAAAGTGTTCATTTTCTCCTAAAATTAGGTAAAGATTGAGCTCCCCACGCAGCTCCACGAGAAACATCATCTTCTCTTCTCATTTTTCCACGTGACCTGTGACATCAACGCCAAGACCAGCTCCAAAAAGAAAGAGGCTCTTGAAACTCCAGGTACAGTTTTGAAGCTCAAATACGGAAGGTCCGATACAAGCTTGTGCAAGTATGACACTTTCATGTCCAAAGGTTTGTGGACATCTGATCCTCTGGAAGTTCTTTCGAACATCAAATGTGTTAACCCTTAGAACCTGGGGTGTATTAGTCAAACTTGATTTCAACAATTATGAATGGTGTAAAACAGTCTTTGCTCTCCAATGCGCTCGCCGTTTGCTGCACTTTGACACAGCGCGCCGCCACTAAGCCCTGTCCGCCTCCAAGTAGTGGTTATTATAATAACGTGTTTAAACTTTGGTTCTACTTTGGTCCTCTATGACACCAAACAAAGCTCAGCATGACGCCTGACACCTCGAGCATCAACACTAACTTCTATATAAGGAGCTGCCTGGCTGTATGACAACAATTCACTATTTGTTGAGCTTCCAGCACAGGTCCATGCCACTAAGGGTTAAGGGCCCCCTTTACAGCCTCTACTGTTCTGGGGAGGCTCTAGGTGTTGAAGATTTGATTGCAGCCACAAGAGCATTAGGGAGGTCACAAACGGAAGCTGGATATTCAGTTCTGAGCTCCTTCAGCCTTTGTACACCCCTAGCCCACATGCAAGGTGACCTCTAGAGCTCGTTCTATTACTCAGTGCTTTTCTATGTCATCTGGATGCGCCTTAATGTAGCTGAAGTCTTTTATTAGAAGGCCTGTCTGGATACTTTTGGACATGTTGTGTCTTTTGACCCATTTTAACTGATCAGTTTTCTATATATTCAGTTATTATTCAGCTTTAGGGTGTGAATGTGCATACAGATCAATGTAATGTGTGTGTGTGTGTGTGTGTGTGTGTGTGTGTGCGCGCCCAACAGTGGGCTATGCATGGCTCCCTCTTCTGAAGGAAGGACGTTTAGCCTCTCAGGAGTTCAGCATCCCGGTCTCCTGCACTCTGCCTGGTGGTTACCTGCTAATTAAGGAGCCTTCGTCCAACAAGGTGAGAGTGAAAGAGGTGTAAGTTGCTGCTGGAGCTCTATTTTCCTTCATTTAACACGGCTGACCCTGTGCCGAGGCGGTTAAAGCGGGGAAAGCCCCAAGCAGACTCTGAGAAGCGGCAAGGGAAGCTGAAGAGGAAGAACCAGGCTGATATAAAAGGCTATTATGCTTTCATGGTCATAACTAACCACACTGAAACCAGCAAAAAAGAGAACCAGGAGCTTAAACCAGAATCAGAAATCTTTACTCATCCAAGAGTAAATAAAGTCTAAAATCAGTCAGTGTAAAATCAAGTAAAAACTCTTCAGAAAATACTCAACAATAACTTACAGTTAAGTGAATTACCAGTAACACAAAAACTGGTCAGAAGTCTGTTATTGTATGTAAGAGAGATCAGTAGTAGATCAGGAATAAGATAATAGAACAGCAAAAGATTTTTTTTTTCTTTTGCTCCTTATTTCTCCTAAAGGGGGAAACACATCAGACTTCATTCATCTCCAAATAAGATGATGATTTATTTTCGATAAGGCAAAGAAAAGACTCTTGTGAGCTAAATCCCCTTCTGGATAGCATTAAAAGCTTTACCATTTCTCAAAAGTTTCATTTAAAAGGTCTTAAAAGTGTAAAAAGTCTTTTCTGAGAAGACAGATGTAATTTCATTTCATAGCCGCTGCTGACAGAACGTTACGGCTGGAACCAAAACAGGGGAACAAATGAATGTCAACTCTCTTGTTTTAACAGAATGGATCAGATGTGAAATGGGTGGATGGAGGGAAGCCCATCTTCAAGGTGTCCACACTCGTACTGTCCACGGTTTACACTCAGGTGAGGAGTTCGCCAGATTGTCTGCAGGTTTCTCGGTTGTTTCAGTTTAACGGCAGCAGCTGATTCCTGCTCTCTTGCAGGACCCCCATCTGAATCGGTTCTTCCAGCAGTGCCAAAAACGAGAGACAGACCTCTCACAACCTCCTACCTCAAACTTCCTCAACTGCCTGAAGGTAAACAGACGGTCATTTATTAATCAAATCCACCAGTGGAGGAATTTAACAGATACACTGCATTAAAAGATGGGCCATCACTGTGGATTATATTACTAAACAAGTAGTCTAGCGATTTGAACAGTTTATTTAAAATGTTCACTGTTTAACTCGAAAATCATCTCCCCTCTCACAAGCCTCCGTGACAGTCCAACATATTTTTTCAATAACTTTACATGTACATTTGGTTTTTCCACAGCAAACACCTGAACGACCTCTCAACCATACATATACACACACACACACACACACACACACACACACACACTCACACATACACACACACACATACACAAACACACAGGCACACATACACATACATATACATTAGGGCATTAACGACTCCAGATTTTTTCAAGTCGACTAATCCGTCAGCATAGTCGAAGTCGAGTCAACTAGTTGTTTGATGACGTCACACAGACGCAGCAGAGGAACACAGGGGTCCAACACTGAGCAACTTTTATTGAAGTTCTCTGTAACATTAACAGTCAACAGGACAATTAAACTAAACAATTTCTGGTAAATTTAAGTGTACAACAGAAAGTGGGAACAGTTAAAGCCGCGGCGCCACTCAGCGTCCTCTGGACCGGACGACTCTCTGCAGTGCTAGCGTTAGCCATGTTAGCTAGCGTT
>JBBIGA010000040.1:26724466-26741290 GCA_037576975.1 Alestes dentex | reverse complement strand
CGTGTGTGTGTGTGTGTGTGTGTGTGTTTGTTTGTTTGTGTGTGTGTATGTGTGTATATATGTATGTGTGTGAATATGTGTGTATGTGTATGTGTATGTGTGCGTGTGTTTGTGTAGTCCGCCATCACTGGGGGCAGATCCGATCAGAGGAAACCGAGCTGAGTCTCTTGTCAACAAGTCCCGAACTCTTTGGGATCTCCACACACTTCGAGAAGGTCGAGTGGAGGCTGGTCTTCAGCTCCACGGACTTTACTCTTCCGAAACCTTTTTTCTTTTCCACGGCGGGACTTTCATGTGAGCCAAACATGTCAAACCTCAGCAAAGGACCCACGAAGAAGGACACCAAGATGAGGATACGGGCCTTTCCTGTGAGTACAGGCCGGCTCTGGCGCCCCGGCGGCGGGCCAGGCTTTCACCCGAGCACCGCGGCTTCACTGCTCTTGGTGCTCTCAAGCAGGGTGTCATGAATCTATCCCGCACTGTGTTTGATTACAGACCTAAAACTGACCCCTACAAAGCAATAAAGCCACTTTTATCACCAGAATCCCATTTATCTCCTCTGTTTGCCCCGACTGGTGTGTTTTGGCCCTCGTTTGATTTGTTGTTGTTGTCGGGTGGATGAAGCGCTAAGCTGCTAACACGGCCGGCCGCGCCTTTTCTCGAAGGTCGTGAGGGAAAAATCACTAATAAACCCTGATAAATTTGGTGTGAATGTTCTGCGACCCTAATTTTATACCCACCGGCCTCAAATCCGTTTTGTTTTTCATCTTTACGGTCGTTTTCTGGGCTAACTCGAAGTTAGCTTTAGCGTTAGCTTTAGCTAACTTGACAGTTAGCTCCAGGTGTCGTTCGGTCTTGTTGTAATTATTGTCATTTTCATAATCATCGAAGGTGATGAGGGTCTGTTGTTTAGTTTTATATTTGCCTCGAAAAAGCAATAAAACTCGGTTTGTAGTCTGTGACGCACTGCGTGTGTGTATTAGCCCATAGCTTTGTGCTAACAGTCCTGAATCGAATTGCTGCTGGGCCGGCTTGATTAAATTCAGCTCGATTAATATTAATATCACTAATAGTAGACAAATATATGACATCAGATCATGTTTATTTGATACTTTCAGTATTAATAAAGGTAATAAGCTCCCGTTCAACGAATAATACTGCTAAATTGGGGGGGGCTTAACCCACCCGAACCCACATTTAGCATGTTTATATGTTGAGAAATAACATTTATTTAAATATTTTGTGCCGTATTAGGTTCATATGAAGTAATGTGATCCACCCATCACGATAAAAGCCAAGTTTCTGCACAAATGGAGCATTAATTCAAATGATCTGGAGACTCCTGTGTCTGAAACACTATTAAACCTCTTTAATAAGGGGATGAGGGGTACAAGAAAGGAGAATAGTGCCCAAGTAAAACCTATCTTGCCACTTATTATTTCACAGTCAAAAATTGTATGAGTGAAGGGGTTGGATTTGTGTTGGAGACGTATGGTTCCATTCACCTTCACTGTAAAGAAATCTCGAGATCGTCTACAGCAGAGTTTCACATCAGACTGCTGTGAAGGACTTTGTTTATGTGTCAAAGATTGAACTATACAGCATTTTTTTTAAAAAAGGTCCCTTTAAATGTGTTGCCACAGTCTAGAAATTGTGTAAAGAACACAAAATACAATGGCTAATGCACTGTAAGTGTAACAATGGAAATACAATGGTCATTTATGAAATAAAGCAATAATAATCTTAAACTGTAAAGCAAAATCAGTGTATTCACACACATACTCCCTCTATCTAGTGTAGTGTATAGTTGATATTACTGTAATTTCATTTAGTAAAGAAGTTCATGCAGTCGTTACTCATTAATTACAGCTACATCTGCTGCACTGTTATGGTTGGTCTTTCAGAATACAAAGCTCATTAAAGAACAAATAAGGATCTAGGAGTGAATAACAGACAGCTAAATGTCGTGATACTCGTTCCGTTGTTGCTGTGAAACTGATTTCACAGTGCGTCACCTGGAGGAATTCAGCCTGTTTTAAACTGAAACTGTGTTAGATAAGTAGAGAATATTCCTGTGAACACTGACAAGTTGCCTACCGCTGTGTCATACGGTTTTGCCACTGTTTCCCTGATTAAACAAGTTGAGTCAGAAACCGTGTTCCCCAACAGACGTATATGGAGTTGGCTGTTACAGTAATAATCTTTCCAAAGCACAGGCTTTGGTATAGAATCTTAGAGGATAACATGGGCCATAATCTTTTAAAGGGGAAGTCCACTTCATAATTGTTCAGTAAACAGTCACTGAGTGTGTTTGGTATGAAATGGTTCATTGTTGAGTAAGTTAACTCCGGATTTTTCTTTACACTAGTGGTGAATGGAACCAGGCGTCACGTCTCCGGCTCAAATATAGTTTTTAAAGTCATGTTAATGACAGTAGTGTAAATCTGAAAGGACAAGGTTTTTAAATTTTTTTTCTTACAGTGCCCTGCATGTGTCCCTCCACCATGAATTGGTTTAGTTGTAGGACCAAAATCCTCTCAGAACTCTGGTAGAACAACATCTCAGACGGCCGCCACCATAACCATTTCATGGGATAACTTTCTGTGAGGGAGCTTTTAGAGGCAGCCGTCTACTTTAAAAAAAAATTAAGTGTGGCATTCTCCTTTAAGACTGTGTAACACACTGCCTTTGAATCTGGATATAGAGTGATAGATTATGAGTTATACTTTTATTAGCACAGCCCTTTTTGTGATCTCTCTCTCTCTCTCTCTCTCTCTCTCTCTCTCTCTCTCTCTCTCGCCGTCATTTAGATGACGATGGACGAGAAATACGTCAACAACATCTGGGACCTCCTAAAGAACGCCATCCAGGAGATCCAGCGGAAGAACAACAGCGGCCTGAGCTTCGAGGAGCTGTACAGGAACGCGTACACCATGGTGCTGCACAAACACGGCGAGAAGCTCTACACTGGGCTGCGGGAGGTCGTCACCGAGCACCTCATCAACAAAGTAAGAGAGCAGAAGGCGTGGAGCAGAGTTTGAGCTCAGTAAAATGAGAAACGTCTCTCCGCATGAGCTTTGAATGTTGCCTTAAGCAGTTCTGCAGGTGCACTGGTTCTGCCTCATCAACAGTTTCAGCAGAAAGAGATCTAATGCTGCCTCATTTCTATAGTACAGTTTCATCAAGCTTCCTCCTTTGACCCCCAAATGTTCTGGAGGCAGGATTTGTCTGTATGTTGAAAAAATGTATATTTGGGAAATACTGTATATGTCCGAACATAGAAACCTACAGATAAGTGCTCCATCTGAAATCAAAGGTTAATGGGGGGAGTGCCGAAGTAAAAGCCTCTACTCTTCATTGAAGGCCATAATATGTTGTAACATTCCTGTCAGGATTTGATTGTAGCCCTGAGAGCATTTGATCCGTTCTGGATCACAGATGTCATCCCAAAGGTTCTAGATAGAGACTCCACAGCCCAACACTGGGGGTCTTTAGCCCACAGGCATGGTGACCTTAACCTCATGTGCAGCTGCTCTGGAGCATCCTGTTCTATTGGTGATGGGTTTCTGTGGAGATTATATAAGCAGTGTGTTCACAATTGAGCACAGTGGATGCTCATTAGAGGGACTGAATACTTCTGTACTAGTGCTGCACAGTCTCTGCAATACTGATATCCCAGAAGGCTCCAATATGCAAGTGAGCCTCTAACCAGTAACAGTGTTTCTGACAGGGTAGTTACTTGGTGTTCTGATGAATCGAGGTCCTCATGTATTCCAACAAAAGTCTAATTATTTTACTCTTTGAGCATTAAAGGCACTGACTGGCCAAGGTGTTTTTAAAGGGCCTGTATTCTGCATTTTCCCTCTGTTTCAGTTTTTCCCCTAATGTTTGGGTGTGTGTACTAAAAATATTTCATAATTCATCATAATTAC
Source organism: Alestes dentex (assembly GCA_037576975.1). NCBI lineage: Eukaryota > Metazoa > Chordata > Actinopteri > Characiformes > Alestidae > Alestes > Alestes dentex. Next base: position 26,737,358 of record JBBIGA010000040.1, on the reverse strand, counting down.
ATGACCGTTTTCCAACCACAGAATTAAACAGGCTGCTTTCGTTACTATGCCTCTAAGACTGATATATATGTAAATGATCTCTTTTCTGATTGGCTGCCTCATTTTACAGCTCATTCAAAAGGGCAACATGGGGTTGAAACGCTCCTTAGAGTTTCAGCATGAATTGGCAGGGCGAAATTGCTGTGGACTGAATATGGAGACGTATGGCAGTATGTGGGTTTTTGTGCCATCACAAAAACTACGTTGAAAACAGGGTGTTCTTGCAGATTATTTTCCATATGTGGACTTTGTGGACAGGGTAGTGTTTATTTATACTTTAGACCATTGTAATTCCAGAAAAGTGATGAAATGAGCCCTTTAATGTCTAGAAGGGCATCGCAATCGCGATATATAGCGGTAAAGTTGTCATACTGATATTCTTTCCATATTGTTCCGTTCCTATCTGTGCATACTGTGTCCTTTTTTTTTTTCAATGCAAGTTTTCTTTATTTCCTGAAGGTGAGGGATGATGTACTAAACTCCCTAAACAACAACTTCCTACAAACTTTAAATCAAGCCTGGAACGACCACCAGACAGCCATGGTTATGATTCGAGACATCCTGATGTACATGGTGAGTTCCCGTCAGTGGCTGCGAGGCTGAGTGAAGCCATGCGTTCTTGGAGTTTTGATTGTGAAGGTTTTCTCTCTCTACACACACAGGACCGAGTGTATGTGCAGCAGAACAATGTGGAAAATGTCTATAATCTAGGTCTAATCATCTTTCGGGACCAAGTGGTCCGCTACGGCTGCATCCGAGACCACCTGAGACAAACACTGCTAGATATGATCGCCCGGGAGAGAAAAGGCGAGGTGGTTGACAGGTAAGACCTTTCATAGTCCAGTGCTGAAAAAGATCCAGAACACATTAAAAAAAGACCAGTTAAAGTCCTGTTTGTTTTTATGTAGATGAGAATTTCCACAATTTCTTTTTTCATTCTCTTTCCTAACTGGAGCTGTCAAACTCTTAAACCCTCCGTACTAGTTTAGGCTAAAGCCCAGCAGTCGTATGTTGCTCTGCTAGGACCTGAGATTTTAGCAAACCATGCTGGTGGAAGACCTAAGAAAAGCAGCAGCGAAGTGGCGCTCCAGTTCCTAGTAGACATACCCCTACTGTAACATACAGCCATGGGGGGAAAAAAAAAAAGAGACTGCATCTTTTTTTTTTTTTTTTCCTGGTTATTGCTTTTGTAATTTGTGGGAGCGTGTCTGTGTAAAATGTGCCAGTCACTGTTGTTTTATACACTATTGACCACACTTAATTCAAAATTCCAAACAAAAAAAATAATACATAGAAATAATTTATTACACCTTGGAAAAGTTAAACTACACAACACGCTTACATTATTTTACAACTGCACCAAGTAAAATAGTAATGTTAAGAGCAGAGTGTGTGTGTGTGTGTGTGTGTGACTCTGTTTCATCCCATCAGAAACTGAATCAGGAGTGAAACTGCTGGAATACAGCACATAGAAAAGCTGCTCTACACACACTACTGCACTCACAACACATATGGAGGCGTTTATTTTTTTACACAGCTCACACTGCAATAGTTCAGAAAAGAATGGCAACCTGTGCATTTTACATACACACACACTGCTGCAAATTGTACAAACGGTGAAAAGAAAGAAAAAAAAAAGAAAATTGGTCTCTTATTTTTTTATGTTGGTTCATATTTTAATTTATATATACATTCATGTGTTTATATATAGATAGATAGATAGATAGATAGAAGGTCTGTGTGAAACTGTTGAAGTCACTTGTTGACTGTATATGTTAGACACCCATAGACTGCATGCATGTTGTATGTGATTGTATACATTTGTAGACTGTATGCAAGATATATACAGTAAATGCCAAATACTGCTTTTAGGGTCTATTTTAAAGAGTGAATCACTTTCTATTACAGTTAGTTTCAACTGTTTAAAAAATTGACTATTTTCCCCTCACACCAAATGTAGTCCATCAGCGGAGTGTCTAACCTTTGTGCTTTGTTAGTTTTGCGCTGGAATTAATAACATGTAACAGAAGTTTGAAATGAGTGCTTTTCCTTTGTCAGGGGGGCAATACGCAATGCCTGCCAGATGTTAATGATCTTAGGCCTCGAAGGCCGGTCGGTTTACGAAGAGGACTTCGAGGCGCCGTTCTTAGAAATGTCTGCAGAGTTCTTCCAGGTAGAGTCGCCAATTAGTATCACATAATGAATGAAAGCTACTGGATTGTGCAGTAGTGATGGACTCCTTGCTTGTTCTCTGGAGGCTCATCAGTCTTTCTCTTCTCACTATCAGATGGAGAGCCAGAAGTTCTTGGCGGAGAATAGCGCGAGTGTGTACATAAAAAAAGTGGAGGCACGGATAAACGAAGAGATCGAGCGAGTGATGCACTGTCTGGATAAGTCAACGGAGGAGCCCATCGTGAAGGTGGTGGAGCGGGAGCTCATCTCCAAGCACATGAAGACCATCGTGGAGATGGAGAACTCGGGCCTCGTTCACATGCTGAAGAACGGAAAGACAGAAGGTATGGCCCAGAGTTCATTGAACCCTACAGTTCATTCAGAGTGGTCACTTTTTTGGTCATAAATCAGATGAGCACTATTTTTCTGTTTTTCCCCAAATTCAGCATTTCGGTCAAGACTGGTTACTAGCACATGGCTAATGTGTTAGCTTGAGGCTAGCATTATCTCATGGCTACAAAGTGATAGATTGAGTCACAGTAGAGCACTTTTGAATATAGCAGTATTGTAGTATTTTTAATGTAGAATATCCTAAAACTATTTTTGCTAAAAAAAAAAATGCATCCAATCCGAGGTACCACTGTGTATCAAATCAAGTATTTGTTTTATTAATTTTTTTTTTTTTTTTTAACACTCCTGTTGGTTTACGAAATTTGCTTGTTTAGTCTTGCAGTTGGGCTGCAAGGTTATTACTGTACAGCATAGCAGTAGCAGTAAGTGAATGTTATGGTGTGTGTGGTGTTTGTGTTTGTGTGTGTGTGTGTGTGTGTGTGTGTGTAGACCTGGCGTGTATGTATAAGCTGTTCAGCAGGGTGCCAAACGGTCTGAAGACCATGTGTGAGTGTATGAGCTCCTACCTGCGGGAGCAGGGCAAGGCTCTGGTGTCTGAGGAGGGAGAGGGCAAGAATCCAGTGGACTACATCCAGGTACAAGGAACTGTCCCAACTTACCTGATAGGAAAAACGTGGAATTTTGCTGCTTGTGTCGTGGAGAGAGAGCAAGTACATCAGAAAGAAAAACCCAATCGGACGAGGCTTTGCTGTTGAAAGCAGTTTTATTGCAATGAAATGCTCAATCAGCAAGTAAAAATATGCTCATGCTCATGTAAAAATATGTAAATTAGCCTGTTGTTTAGCCTGTGTTGAGCTGTCTTGTTCAATATCTTGTTTTCCTGCTCCCTTTCTCATTCAGGGTTTACTGGACCTGAAGTCCCGCTTCGACCGCTTCCTGCAGGAGTCCTTCAATAACGACCGCCTGTTCAAGCAGACCATCGCTGGAGACTTTGAGTACTTCCTCAACCTGAACCCTCGCTCGCCCGAGTATCTCTCCCTCTTTATCGACGACAAGCTCAAGAAGGGCGTGAAAGGAGTGAGTCAGCTCTTCTGTCTGAGCCTGGCCAGCGCCAATCATATCTTTATTGAGGCAAAACAAAAGCAAGGATTCTCCTTCCTTGTGTCTGTGCAGAGGCCATAAACTGTATTCTGTGTTTTACCACTCACTTTATGAGCTCCTGAATCTCTATCAATTCCATCATCCCAAATTGGTCCATCTGACACACACCTTCGTCACACACACTCACAATCCGTCTAGATCACTCTTCTGGGCATGTGTGTGTGATGTATGTAGGTGACGTGTGTGTTTATCTCTAAAAGAAACTGGAAAGATTTCCCTATTTTGTGTAACAGATTAAACCGTTCTAACAAAAATTGCCAATCAATATAAACACATTTCTCTCTCTCCCTCCCTCTCTTGTAGTTGACAGAGCAAGAGGTGGAGTCCATCCTGGATAAAGCGATGGTGCTGTTCAGGTTCATGCAGGAGAAGGACGTGTTTGAGCGCTATTACAAACAGCACTTGGCCAGGAGGCTCCTCACCAACAAGAGCGTCTCGGATGACTCTGAGAAGAACATGATCTCAAAACTGAAGGCAAGTTCACTTCAACTGTTCGACCTTTGGGCCAGAAATGTGAAGACATACGCCACCTACTCGTTGTTATTAGAAACCATGTGTTGAAACCACAGTAGCTATGAGTATAATAAAGTCTGCACAATTTGTTGGACCTTTGTAGACTTTTTGTAGACTTTTGTTGGATTACATGAAGCCCTCGAATCATGAGAGCACCCAGTAACTCACCTGGAGCTATGATTGGTCACCCTGTCAAACACTGTAATTGGTCAGAGGCTCATTTGCATAATGCAGCCTTTTGCAATATTAGTGTTGCAGAGACGGATATTGCAATAACAGGTAATATATTGTGCAGCCCTGGTTTGTATTATATTAAATCTGATTATGGTTCAATCTGGCCTTGCTGGCTTGATTAATAGTTTATAGAAACTGAAAATGAGATCAGAACTCATCTGTACAAAGAGCTCAAATGATTAAATTCTTACTGTCGTGTTATGCAGACGGAGTGTGGCTGTCAATTCACGTCCAAACTGGAAGGAATGTTCAGGGACATGAGCATCTCAAACACAACCATGGATGAGTTCCGCCAGCACCTACAGTCAACAGGGGTAAGAAAACACAAAACTCTGTCACTGCAAGTAATGCTGCATATGAGAAATAACATCCTGTTTCTGCCCTAATCAAACAACTTGTGGTGCTTTTCCACTGGAACAAGGAACCGTTCCATACCGTAACCAAATGTTTTTCAAGGACGAGTAAAATGACCCAAACCTTAGCTGCTCGATGGCGGGGCTAAAAGCGAGCCACAGCTGAGCCGACTGCATCAGTGCTTTCTGATTGATCAAAATATTGTGGAAAGAGGCCATCGTTCTTTTACTGTGTCGATCGTGGTTCCGTGCACCTTGCATAGAGTCATAGACTAAGGATATCTGGTCATTTTTCAAACTAAAACATCGTTTTGACTCTGATAATAAATCAAATGGAAATACTGTACTTTTTATTTTTTCCCTGTGCAGCCCGCGGACCGGTACCACATGACCCACGGCCCGGTACTGGTCCGCGGACCGGGGGTTGGGGACCACTGGGTTAGAGAGAAATTTCAATGGGAGTTTTCTATTACACTAACAAATTTATCTTTAAGGCTGTGAGAAACGCGGAAGGTGTACCAGGACATCACTAAGAAGTTAGCTGGGTTAAGTTTTCATCACATAGATAAGAAATGAAGAGAGAAAAAAACTCAGACTATTTAAAAAAAACATAAAAGGCCACAAAAAAAGCAGCACTGAAAGGAAAACTTTCCCCTGGTTCGACTCCATGGATGCGGTTTTGGGACACCAACTGGCCATAAACTATGGGGAGAGAATCACATGTCAGAAACTATTTTTGTGCCATAGCAGTACAGTTCAGGTACAGCACGGTTACTGTATACTCAAGGAAAAGTGCCTTTGCCTCTTCATTATTTCTCTGTCCTGCTGCTGGTATTATTTGCACAATTACTTATTGCTATCTACCTCTGTTTTGCATTTTTGCACTGCTAGAATACAGTATCTGTAATACTGTTTTCACTCAAACTAGTACTGTAGCTTTTGAGGGCACTGAATTGTTTTGTTGCTCTCGTGTTTTTATTTATTTGTGCTCTCTTGTTCTCTTTGTACTCTGTACTTTGTCATGTCTGTGCTGTAGCCTTTTGGGGATCAGTTTTTGTTCTTGTGTTGCACCATGGTCCTGGAAAAACATTATTTCATTTCACTGTGTACAGTGTATATGGCTGAAATGACAAAAATACTTGACTTAATCCCATAAATTATTCCTGAATAATGACATTGAGTCTGTTTCTCTCTAGGTTTCTTTGGGTGGTGTTGATCTCACAGTCAGGGTACTGACAACGGGTTACTGGCCCACTCAGTCAGCCACGCCCAAATGTAACATCCCTCCATCACCGCGACATGCATTTGAGGTGTTTAGAAGGTATGTGAATGATGGTTATCTTGAAATCCTTGATTACGCTCTTCTATATGTCTACTCTTCTGTATGTCTTCCATTAGGTTCTTCTCTCTATTTATGGGCATTTTTTAAACACAAGAGTGTAGTTCTGTTCATGTAATTACAATTATTCTCCCTGGGTTTTAGGTTTTATTTGGCCAAGCACAGCGGCCGGCAGCTCACACTTCAGCACCACATGGGTTCTGCAGACCTCAATGCCACCTTCTATGGGCCGATCAAAAAGGTATCAGTGAGAGTGCTCTTCAATCACATCATGTACCGTTGAGAATTTGTTGCCCTGCTGCTTTCTGTTAGTGTCTCACATCTTCCTCTTCTTCACTAGGAGGATGGCTCTGACATGGGTGTGGGTGGAGCCCAGGTGACAGGCTCCAACACCCGGAAGCACATTCTGCAGGTGTCTACTTTCCAGATGACCATCCTGATGCTCTTCAACAACAGAGAGAAATCAACCTTTGAGGTATTTCCAGACTAACAGCTCTTGTCCACTGGCATGAGGAACCGCGTGTCACTGCAAATAAAGTGACCCGTACCCGAGCTGCTCGACAGCTGGGCTGAAAGTGGGCTGCAGCTGAGCTGACTTCATCACTGCGTTCTTGTTGAAATGTCATGGCAACAGACTTGAAAAGATGCCATTATTTTTATTTTTATTTTTTTAGTTTGCATGCAAGAAAACAATAATGGAGATACAAGCTAACAACTGGTAAATGGACGATGTACAAGCACTGAAGATAAATTTTAGTGGGAGTTTTCTATAATGCTAACAGATGATGCTGAGAAACGTGAAGGTGTACCAGCACATCACTAACAAGCTGTCTGGGTTACGTATTTGTTGCACAGCTAAAGGATGCAAAGAAAAAAGAAAAAAAAAATTAACAAGACAAAAAATAATAATTAAAGACCATAATAACAAATGCGACTGACAGAAAAACGTTCCGCTCAGGAATGAACAATCATCTCTATGGTTTCCGTCACCATTGCGTTGCCGACCTGTCTATGGAAAATCGAGGTGTGCAACAACTTTCACAGTACGTTTTACGTTCAGCACGGCTCTTGGAAAAGTGCCTTTAATGTAAAGAGATGTTGTCCACAAAAATGAGCACTTCCCTGTGGTGTCTGCAGGAGATCCAGCAGGAGACGGACATCCCGGAGCGAGAGCTGGTGCGGGCGCTGCAGTCGCTGGCCTGTGGGAAACCCACCCAGCGAGTGCTCACCAAGGAGCCCAAATCGAAGGAGATTGAGAACGGTCACGTATTTACAGTTAATGACCAGTTCACCTCCAAACTGCACAGAGTAAAGATTCAGACAGGTACTGCAAAACAGAATACACTCTCATGATAATGAATACAGTCTTTAGAAAATGACACCAAAACATATCTCAAAACATGGAATAGTTTAAAGCAATTATGGAGGCCTTCCCTTTATTAGAATAAATGGACCCCTCTGAGCTTTTCTCTCTTGTAAATCATGTAATAATAAATTATACGGTCATGTACCGTTCTATACTGAGCTGCTCGTAGTTGTATATGTAGTTGTATACTGAACATGATGAACAATTTCAGATCCACGAGTGATCCCATATGAATGTTGCTGCACGATATGGACAACATATTACTATTGTGGTACTCCTATAAAGTCTGATGGCTTTCAGTACATTAATAGGCCCATATTATCACTTCTCTGGAACGAAAAAGGCTTAAAGTATGTAAATATTGTTTCACACACCATCCACACAAAAACTGCGCATCTTCAAACCAGTTTTGTGATGTATCAAAACCTACATGTTGCCAAACGGCTCCTTATTCAGCCTACAGATGTTTAGCCCCGCCCATTCATGCTGAAGTTCTGAGGAATGTTTTGGCCCCAGGTTGTCTTTTGAATAAGCTGCTCTATGGGACAGCCAATCAGAAAAGAGATCATTTACACATATCAGCCTTAAAAGTACAGTAACCAAAAGCAAGTCTGTTTTCATTCTATAGGTGGAAAATGGTCATGCAAGACTTGATGATGAATTATAAAATCTTTTTGGATCACAAACCCATCAAACATCAGGGAAAAAATGAAAATGTAGAATTTTGTCTCTTTAAAAACACCTTGGCCAATCAGTGTCTTAGGCTAAAGATTAAAATAATTAAAACTTTTGTTGGATTACATGAAGACCTTGGATCATGGATCACCCTTCAGAAATATTGTGATTGGTTAGAGGCTCATTTGCATATTGAAGCCTTTTGTGATATCAGTATTGCAGAGACTGACATCGCGATAACGATTAACACACTGTATATTGTGATGCCCTACTTAATAAGGATTTAAGGAGTTCAGTTTTTACCATAAGTCTGTGAGCCTTATGAATCAGAAACCTGCCCTTATTTGCTAGAGTAAAAACTGATAAGTCAGATAAATTTGTGCTTATGTTGTTACCTAGTTGGGTTATACAAGAAAAACAGTCCTACACATCGTAAATACGCAGCACAGTAAAAGGGCTGATACCTTGAGGTTAACTTGCCATGTGTTTTCTCCTGGTGACTCAGTCGCTGCTAAGCAGGGAGAGTCGGACCCTGAGAGGAAAGAGACGCGGCAGAAGGTGGACGATGACAGGAAGCACGAGATTGAGGCGGCGATCGTCCGCATCATGAAGTCCAGGAAGAAGATGCAACACAATGTGCTGGTAGCAGAGGTACAGCTAACGACTGCTTTATAATCCATCAGTTAGGAGACGTGTGAAAGGTCTGGTTCGCCCGTTAGATTGGAAACGAAATGCAAACGATCAGCCTAGACATGTTTGGTTCTTTGGTTTTGTCCTGGAGCTACAAGACCATAAAGCAGGGGGCCATAGAATAAATAGTGGAAACTTATTCAGTTTGGAGTAACTACTTTACACTTTAAGGGGATAAAATCACAGCTTTAAAAAGCTGGTGTGTGTCTGTGTGTCTGTGTGTGTGTGATAACAGAACATTCAAAAATAAGTACATTTGGGGTCCCAGTGTAATAACAATCTCATTCATCACTTACTTGTTCTCTACAAATCTCCTTCCCTGTTGATATGGATGATGATGTTGATAAAACCAGTGAATCTGAAAAGGTAAAATAGTGAATCACTTTTCTTTAGGGACTATTTTGGCTCCCAGTGCCCTGCATGTATCCCCACACCATGAATGGATTTAGTTTTAGGACCAAAAGCTTCTTAAACTCTGGTAAAACAACGTCTCAGGTGTTCGGTTGTGCAACCATAACCATTTCATGGAACAACTTTTTGTGAGGGACCTTTTAGAGGCAGACGTCTGGTTTCATTCACCTCCACTGTGAAGTATTCTGAGTTTTGGAGTATTTCACACTGAACGCACTTTAAATTTTTTCGTTCTTTTTTCTTTCCTCCTTTCTGTCTCTGCAGGTCACTCAGCAGTTGCGGGCGCGGTTCCTCCCGAGTCCAGTGGTCATCAAAAAGCGCATTGAAGGACTGATCGAGAGGGAATACTTGGCGAGAACACCAGAAGACCGCAAAGTGTACACTTACGTAGCATAAATGTGGAGCGAATTTCAAAGTGAAACCCGGTGTGGAGTGAAAGGGAGCGTCCGAGAGAGAGAGTGAGAGAGAGCATTATTTTTGGGGCTTGGTCAGGCGTATGAACTGGGAGGTTGTTTTTTGTTTTGTTTTTTTGTTTTGTTTTTTTGTTGTTTTTTTCCATCGTTACTGGGGGAAACTGAGAAGTTAACCTTTAACCTTCCGTATGGACTCGTTTTAAATAGCTCTTAGCAATTTCACACAAAAAGCCTTCCGAAGCCCCCGCCGAGCTGGATCAGATTCAGCTCCGGGGACGAGGCGTGCCGTCTCTCTGAGAGAACTGAGCTAGAGCTGCGCTGAAGCCTATAAAGTGCCCAAATAAAAGGAGAGCGAGTTTTTTTTCCAGCGTGGGACGGCTCCCGGAGACCATTCAGCTCACACTGAAGTACGCAAACCTTCCCAGATTTCATTTCTTTTTTCTTTTTTTTTTTGTTTTATCCCCCCCCCCTTTTTTTTTTTTGTTTCAGCTTCATTTTTTTCCCGTCGGTGTAAACGTGTTTGTAGTTTGTGACACCGTGTCGGCTGTACAGGTCGTTTAACACTCTGCGTCGCCTGAGGAAGATTTTAAAGTGGGGTTTTGCTGTTGTCGGGCGTCTGAGAGCCAGAGGTGCTGCTTTCGGAGCATGCCTTTATTCTGCAGAGGGGTGGAAGAACAACTTCTAGGTTTATTAAAGACATGGGTGGGTCATCTCTTTATTTTTAGCAATTTTTTTTTTTTTTGTGTGTGTGTGTCCGGATTTGGCATGGCCAAATGTAAAATTTAAATATTAGCTTTTTTTTGTAGGGGGTCCTTCCAATGCAGTTCTATGAGACTTTTTTTTTTCCTTTTTTTTCTTCTAGCAAAAGAAGGAACTTCTGGAGCACCGTGTCTCGACGTGTAAAAATTGTAAAATAATTGTTATTGTACTCACTGAAGTGGACTGTACAGGGCCTTGTTTTCATCATTATTAAGTGTAGAAAAAGGAGGAAAAAAATAAATGGATTTGCTGCTTTGAGTCTTCCGTTTGCTTTAATGAGAGATTTGCAAACGCTCATTAAACAACCTAAAGTCAAAACGCTGATTAAAATTCATCGTTGCTGTACTCGTTAGGCTGTTTTAATAATGTGTCGAAGGATTACTTGTCTTGAGTGATGCTTTAATCAAAGGCAGCATTCAGAAGGAGGGTTGGGTGTCATTTGAATTTTGTCTCTTCCGATTCTGGTTTTGCCTATTATTATTATTATTAGGCTTGTTATTATTGATTCCCAATTTCAGTTCCATACAGGTCAAAAAAAGGGGACAAACGTTTAGATATCATTATTCTGATCATCCAGAAGCAATGGGAGAAAAATGTGAACAAAAGCATTAAAATATTATTAATAATGTTAATACATATGTAGATGCATGACGGATTGACATAAAGCATGCCCTTGCATATGTGTAGTGTTTAGGAACTGATGAGCGGAGACAAAAATGGGAAACTTAGGTACACAGAAATTTTCGGAACCTACTTTTGGTTCCCAAACTTACTCATAAGGTGACATAACCTACGTAACGCCTACACAAACACTGACATAAAACTACATAAGCTTTCATGTGGATTTATTATTGAGTGGTGTGGACTCAAACAGCACCCCTTATGTGTGGTGTGGTGGGGGGTTAATCTAGCAGACAATGTCTAACACTCAGATAAATAATACCCCGGGTCATGTCACCCTACTTGTACTTTAAAATCTGCTCAGGCCCGTCTGTTCCTTTGTGCCTCAGTCAGTGGAGGGTTCACGAGGGTCACAGCCAGCGGCCTGCGTTGTAAATCCCAGTCCGAGCGATGGGGGGCGTCCTTTCCTCATGCAGACGCAAACTGCATGTTCTGGAGGTCTGCTGCTCATTTAGCACCGCTGTTGGAGGAATTATATCCTCATTTTTTGAGAAATAAAATGAAATCTGAACTGGGGTGTATCTGGGCACATTAGGAGACCTCCAGAACAGACTAACAGTTGGACTCGGCTTGTCTCTTTCTGCTCGGCTGTGATCGCCTCACCTCGGCTCTGTCGGACTCGACTCAGCTCGACCGGGATTGGCTCTGCTCTGCCCGGCTGGACTCGGCTCAATTCGGCCAAACTCGGCTCAATTCGGCCAAACTCGGCTTGGCTGGACTCGGCTCAGCTCGGCTCGTTTTATTCCGCAATGGAAAGATCGTGTGTCACTTGAACGGCCACTTTAGACCAGAAAAAAGGACGAAATGGTGGAATAATGCTACGCAAACAGTGTCTTTTCCGCAGCAGAGCGGACGATGAGACCACGGACTCCGGAGCCGAGACTGCGGGGTGAGTTAGCTTTAGCCTGACTTCACTTTGTTTGTGGTCTCCAAGAGGACAGACGGAGGAACCCAGAGGAGCAGGGAGGAGAAATAAAACACTGAATAACACAGCTCCACGTATCTGCACCTTTTACTGATATATTGTGAAAGAAGCGAAGATTTCAAACGAGAAAAGAAACGCTTACGATCAAGTTTTATCCCTTTTCAACGAGTCTGCACAACTTTAAAGGGAATCTACAACAAATTTTCAAAATTCTTGCATTATCCACTAATTAAAGACGATAACAGGAGGTCAGACACCGTGGAGGTGAATGGAACCAGACGTCTGCCTCTAAAAGCTCCCTCACAGAAAGTTATTCCATGAAAAGGTTTTGAATATGTATTTTTAAAATTAGCTTTTGGTCTAAAATGTATTTTTAGATTATAATCGTGGTGGAGGGATACATACAGGGTGTTGTGAGGCAAAATAGTCCCCAAATAAAAACGATTTAGTTCAGATTCTCCAATATTTTATTATTATTAACATCCACATGAACACTCGGAGACACGTGGAGCCTCACTGGGGGTCGAGTGAAACGGCTGGGTTTGTGTTGGAGACGTCTGGTCCCACCAACAGACACCAAAACCACTCTAAATGGCTTTGTTTACATCTCGAATTCTGAATTATCTTGGACAGTGGGTGGAATTCTCCTTTTAAATAAGGGATTATGTAGACCACTGTCTTAGAGCTTTGATTGATTCCCGATTGCCCCCTGCCTCAGTGCAAATTAATCATTCTAGAAAGTGTGTGTGTGTGTGTGTGTGTGTGTGTGTGTGTATATATATATATATATATATATATATATATATATAT
>JBBIGA010000040.1:26709628-26724366 GCA_037576975.1 Alestes dentex | reverse complement strand
ACACACACACATACACACACATACACACACACACACACACACACACACACACACACACACACACATACACACACACATACACACACTGTCAGTCTCTCTCTCTCTCTCACACACACACAGTCAGTCTCTCTTTCTCTCTCTCTCTCTTACACACAGACACACACACACCGTCTCTCTCTCTCTCACACACACACACACACAGTCAGTCTCTCTCTCTCTCTCTCTCACACACACACACACACACACAACCGGGCAGTCTCTCTCTCTCTCTCTCTCTCACACAGAAACACACACACACACACACACACACACACAGACGTACACTCCTCTCTCACACACATACAAACTGCACCCTCCAGGCGCTGATTTTACTGGTGACTCCCGCCCATAAAAGATTTCACATTCGTTGCTTTGGGGCTGGATTCTTTGGAAAACCTGGGAAAAATTACAGCCATTTTTTTCCCCAGACAGTTATCAGTAAGTCTCCAACACTAATACCCAACCAAATCTGAGCATTAAACTGTAAACAGAACAAAAATAGTAAATACATTACAGTAAATAAATTCAATATTTACCTTAGATCTGTGCCCATTCTTTATTTAAAGTAACATTAAATATTACAAATGAATATGGTCAAATGTCATTGAAATACATCTTGCACAACGTATCTGATAGAGAATAAAACAAAAAAAAGCAGCTAATATATGCAAACATACAAATAATGAATAACAAATAACTATGATGACTTAGAAACACATTAGAACCATGAGGATCAAAACCTGATCGTTTTGCTTCCTAATGAGATTTTTCTTAATGGATGTTTTAATTTTTAGCAGGGCCTGTAGAACACAACAGTTGCAATTCTACTGCTGTGACCCACCCAGCGAAAACCAGGCAGCTTTAAAATGAAAAATATAAAAAAAAAAAAAAAACTCTCAAATCTGTATTTAGTCTCACAAAACTGAATGAACCCTCACAACCCTAACCCTAACCCCCCATCAGGCTAAAACCATTACTTTTACAACTTAACGTAAATGTTTTACCCCAGAATTTGACCAGGAGGGGAAGATAAGTTGGATGTGTAGAGACTCACACTGGGGGGGGCTTCTTTCATTTTACCCACTTGGGTTTTATTAATTGTCCCTCGAACAAGGACGCACTAAGTTGCCCTGAAGTGGCTCATTATAGACCCCCACCCCTTTTTACGATCTACTTTTAAATAAGGAACTTGGTGGATGTAAAATCACACATGATTTGCACAAAGTGGGTATATTTACTGCCACTTACAGCTGCCTGACATGGGCAAAATTACTGTGATGCTGAGAAGTATTAAAGGGCCCAAATCACTTTTCTGGAAATAAAAAGGCAGAGTCTGTGAACTTTGTTTCAAATAGTGTTTGCTCCCCCATACATGTAGTCCATATGGAGAAAGTCACAAAAACAGCCTGTTCTCAAATAGGATTGACATCACAAAACCAACTTTTAATACACCTCCAGCCTAGTTTAGCCCCACCCATTCATGCACTGACGACCTCCAACACCTTTATTGGTTAAAAATTTGACTCCTTAATTACATACAGATGTCAGCTCCTCAGAAACAGTCACTCACCTGGACCTGTGATTAGTTACTCACTTGCACACTACAGCCTTCTGTGATCTTATTGAATGATTACATCTTAATTACAACATGATACATTGACCAGCACTAATTCCACTCCAGACCAATTCAATCACTAACAGAATTAAACTGAGACAACCGATCAGCAGTCGGAATTCCACAAAGCAACCAGTAACTACTCCAAAAAGTTCAATTTGCATTTCATTTGTAGCCCAGAGAGAACCACCCCCCCACCCAGAAAAAAATAATGAAACAGACTAAGATCAGAACAATGTTTAATATCATTTGCAAAAAAGAAAAACCCAAGTAAAACAGTCATTTCAATCTTACAAAAACAATGATTTGAAGTTTTTGACGAGCCTAACACACGAGACGTGAATTCTACAAGTCAGGGAAATTAAAAGGGAGTAACAAAAATAATCGCCTCTAGCCCACCCCTCCCGCTTCGCTTTTCACCCCCATCCTCCAAATCCCCCCGAAGAGTCCTCGAACAGTAGATTCACACCGGCGCTTTCCAGTGGAGCCCCCCCCGACAGCAGGTGGGACGCCCCACCAGAAAAAGAACGCAGACTATGGCAAAATGGACCTGACCATCACACTTCTTAACCCCAATGTTGGATCCCTCCCACCACCCTCCCAGCTTCTTGGTTGTAACGACATCTTTGCTTGAAGTTATTAATATGGCCGGTCTCTTCTCTCCTCTCTGTGATCTCCTCTGCAAAACAAATCAGATTAAGTTTATTGATTGGCATGTGCTAACAGACTCAACATTACAGGGAAGTGTTTTGGATGAGAATAAAACAAGTCTAAGAATGTATATTCTACAATTAAAGTAAGGCCATATAAAAGCATTTAAATAGACAAGCTGGAGGATAATCAAAAGAAAATCATATGCACATGTATTCATTGGGTAGGGATGTAGTGCAATACTGCACATTAGACTAACTGGAGTGTGAGAATCAGTAACTGCACGTTGGGGTTTAAGGCAAGTAGTTATTCACACTGAAGTAAAGCGACTGAACGTAGCAGTACAGTGAATATAATACATGTGACATTTACTGAAGAGAAGTGTGTAAACAGCACTGATAATCAATCCAGGTTAATCCAACCGCTAATGTTAAAATCTAGCATGCAGAATGTAATTGACAATCAGAAGTCTAGATTCCCAAAAAAAACAAACAAAAAAAAAAAAAAAACTGCAGTAACTTTGATGAGTAAAAATTTTTTTAAAAGGTCATCTTGCCTTCCTCCCATCTTGTATCCACCGCCTCCACGGTCTCCACCTCGGAAACCTCCCCTACCACCTCTGAAGCCGCCGCGGTCTCCGCCATAGCCTCCTCTACCACCACGGTCTGAAGACAAGGTGAGAGAAATGGAGAGGGACATTAAAACTTCTGAACCAGTTTAGCCACACTGGGTCAACTATATTAACCTCAGCGACATCATGACAGCAGTATTGATGTATCGTATCTAAAAAGCAGTCTGTCAAACATTCATCATCCAGTGGTTTCACTCTGTGCTCGTTATTAAAATGTATCCAAGACGTGTTAACTGCAAAACAAGCCACTGTAAGTGTCTTCTGATCATCAAGAGCTTCAAACTATCACTAACATTTCAGCAACGTGTGAACTGTGCTTTCTCAAGACTATTCTAGATGCAGTCCTATGAAAGTGACCCATAGCTATTTGTCATTTCAGGCTTGTAAGACATTCTCTTAGCTTTCAGAACTAACACTCAAAAGGTTTTATTCCATTAACATTGCTTATATGAACTTGAGCATCAGAAAGTTCAATTTATTCATTACTTAATACATTTTATTTATAAGCGCCTTTCACGACTCTCAAGGTCACTTTACAGAAGTTATAAAAGTTAAAGAATATACACATTACTTAGTACTATATAAGTTAGACAAACTGGTAAAGTGCTTCTGAGGAGTGAAGACTTCAGCTGAAAAGCAACAGTGCCCCCTGCAGGACAAAAAAACCCAAAACAAAAACAAAACAGCACATGCAGAACTACAAGTCTTCATTTCTCACTAACCTCCTCCAAAGCTGTCCCCTGGTTTTGGCGCCCCACACTTGTTGCATTCGTATCTTCGTGCAAAGTTCATGTTGCCACAAGAGCTGCAGTGATGAGCAGACAAGTTTAGTGAGCAATACACTTCCAAGACATACTTACACATTTATTTTATATATATATATTACACACATTACATACACAGACATCACACACGCATAAATGTGTATGTATACAAATGGGTATGTGTACATGCATATGTATATACACACGTATCACACCCCTTCTACTCAAACCTACAGCTGCTCCCAAACCAGTCACGCAAGAAGGCTTACAGCTTCCCTTTTAATTTTAACTAATCGGACAATTCCAGCAATCACTGTGATTGGAGAAAGACTGAATGAAAACCATGAGGCTTAGAAGTAGGGCTGGGCATACTTATAGGAGTAAGAGTTCATGAACCACAGACAGCTAAGGCAGTTCATGGTGCCCGAACCACAAACAAGCTGAACTATTAAACTTACAGACCTTCTGACCTATTGTTTTCATGACCTACCTTGATCAGGGTAATGATTTCAGGATTTAAATACAAACATCTGGAGCCGCTAAGAGTACTCAAGTACCTCTGAAAACCTTTACATAGAACGTGGTTCTTCCTAGGAAAACCTAAACTTGACATTTCACTCACCTGTTGGGACAAGGCCAATCTCCTCCTTTGACATCAAAGTTTGGACCGCCGCCAAAGCCTCCTCTGCCTCTGAAACCTTTAACGGAAACCAAGTAAATGTAACCGCAGCTGGACACGAAAATCAATTCTAACAGTAACAGGATAATGAGACGCACCTCCTCGGCCTCTGCCGCCGCCACCACCGCCGCCGCTGCCGCCACCTCTCTGGGTGAATTCTGCCCTCCTGGTAGCAAATGACACCTTAATGGGCTTACCGTTAAACTCCTTACCTGGGGAGGAGATCAGACAAGCGTTAAGCACCAGCACACTTGAATAAACCCTAAAGTCACTGTAATTGCACTGCACTCACCATCAAACCAGTCAATGGCAGCTTTGGCAGATGGAGGGTCATCAAATGAGACTGTGGCTTCTCCCTTCAGTCTGCCAGTAGCTTTGTCAGTGTAGAGATTGATCATGGGTTTACCGGTTTTCTTATTAACCTACAAGAAAAACAAAGCAATTCAGAAGAGCAGGGCAAGCAGAAAGGAAAACATTTCAAAGAGAACCCTGACAATTTTGCACTGATGTACGCCACTCTGGATAAGAGCGTTTGCTAAATGCCGTAAACGCGAAATAACCTTCACTAAATTAGCCTGTGGCCTCAGAAAGAGACGCAAATTGTTAAATCTCCTCTGGTTAATATTTATATTCAAATCCAAATAAATCCAACCAGATGACTAAAAAGGACATCAAGACTATTAACTATTAATCTACATTTCTTATAGCACCAAAAAAGATTCTGTACTATAAAGAATGTGTTGGCTAATAATGAAACCTACCTTAATGATTCCAATCTGTTTGAAGTAGTCGCTGACTTCCTGAGTGGTGACTTCCTCTCCAAGACCCGAGACAAAGATAGTGTTGTTGTCGGAGTTGTCCTGGTCTTCACCTAGAATTATAATTTCATTCTGAATTAGTACATTATAGAAGACTATTCCTGCATCTTAAGAAGTTTAATACCCACACCAGGAGAAAATGTGACATTTTGTTCCACACTGACAAAATTGCAGAAGCAATTAAACTATTGTTATTCAGTTTATTTTTCTTTTGGCACCACTTGTCTGAGCTGAATTTGGCAAAATTCCAGTGCTAAAACATTCATTAATACCCGGTGCATGGCATGTGTATTCAGATTTTTGATCGTTACTGATGGTGTAAAAATTAGATCAGATCAGGTTGCTATGGCAACACTGCTTTGCGCTACTGCTTGGGCCCCCACATTGCTGCTCATAGCTATACAATTGAAGTTGCTTACCTAAATCATCCCTTTGACCGTAGTCTCTGGGTCCTGAAAAACAGCAAGACAGGAAAGGAAGGAGGAGGCCATGAGCAACATCAACATCACCACATAAGGCAAAATCACAACCTTTATTCATTAACTATGAAAACCTTGTCAGCTACAAACAAATCTGGCTTTTTCTTTTAACAGCTATGAACCAGTTCTTCCTGATTTGGCCACATCACCTTGTAAAACCAGCACCAATGTTCTTGTGAGTGTTTAGTAAAATAAGAAACACCAAGTTTTCAACTAAGGCATGTGTCCCTTCTTCACCATAGGCACTGCTGGCATCCACAACGGCTTTTTAGGTCAAAAATCCCTCATGCAACAATACCATTATCAGTAAAATGAGGTGTTGGATCTTAGTCCAGCGAGATCATTACCAGAAAGGAAAACCTATTACACCATAAAGGATGGGGTGTTCCCTGGGTTTGTCAGACAAAAAGGTGGCTGTCAAGAGTTCATTGCTCTTTTGTCAGTTAAGCTTTCTCTCTCTCTCTCTCCTTTTTCCCCCACTGAGACAGTTCTGATGCTCATCACTTACCACCGTAATTTTTGTAGCCACCACGGTCACCACCACTGCAGAGGAAAAATGGAAGATATGATGGCTTTCCTTTGTCGCAACCTGGGAGCTCAAGGCTCCCCTCTTATGTGCATTGTATCCTGTCATGGTTCAGTATAGCAAAGGCAATGTCTCCTGTTGATGCACATGGGCTAAAAAGGTAGGCCAATATAGCAGGAGGCATTTCAATTGAAAATTTTCAGGAATGGACTTAATTTACTCCCAATTTAAGGGAATTGGATGATTACTTTAGGATTAAAGTGAGGTTTTCTTGCTTCGTGAAGCCGAAACCAAGCGGAGCGCGGAGGATTTCCTCACGACTCCCTCGTATCAGGATTACGAGATTTAGACATGCCTACATAAGAGCTGAGGCACTCGAAGCTCGAGTGCACTTTGGTATTTTCTTCCACTGAGTGCTTATATGAGCTCCAATAGTTGAGGTCCAAGTTTAATTTCATTCACTTTGATACCTGTAGTATAAAATGTAGACCATGTTAACACAAAAGCATACGACTCCAAGTGAAAAATAAATACAACACTACAATGAT
The DNA here is from genome assembly GCA_037576975.1 of Alestes dentex. Classification (NCBI taxonomy): domain Eukaryota; kingdom Metazoa; phylum Chordata; class Actinopteri; order Characiformes; family Alestidae; genus Alestes; species Alestes dentex. The sequence goes on along the minus strand of JBBIGA010000040.1, from coordinate 26,717,616 downwards.
ACCGTTTCATGGGGAGCGACTGAATGCTGAACTTCGGCTCCTGAGGAGTTAAAATCCACAACAGGTTCTCCAAAACAAAAGACAGGGTTTTTTTTTCTAACAAGAATGGTAAGGGCAGCCATAACACTGACATACTAAGAAGCCTGATGGATTATTATTATTTTTTTAAATGAGGTGACTGGCTCCAGAATCACTTTTTTTAAATGGGGCAAATGTTAAATAAACAAAGATCCTCCAGTTAAAGGGGAACTCCATTTCAGTATGATTTGAAACCTGGCATGTCAAATTGAATTTGGTGTGAAATTACTCATTGTACAGAAACTTAAGACTGATTTAACGCTGGTGGTGGCAGGAACCAGGGGTCAAAATGAAGCCAAAACCAGTTTCTATCCAAAACCAGTGAAGCACCATAGATCAGAGTTTACATACACAACTTTACAATCTTTAAAGTTCCAGCCCACATGAATGTCACTGATTTAGGAAAAAACCTTAGGGGATCATAAGGTTTTAGCCATAAAGCAGCTAAATTGTGTCCAATTAATGAAGGCTTTGCAAGGGTTTTAAGAGGCGTTAAACTCTTTAGTAAGTTTCTCTTGAATAGAAGATTTCACACCAAACTGCCCTAAGTGTGAACATTTTACTGAACTTAAGTTTTACTGTCATGTTGCATTTTGAACATGAACATGAGACAGAATAGGAGAGTAAAAAGTAAAAACTTTGGCCAGATGTCTGGTTTAGTGTGAGGATCCACAGCATGGAAAAGAATACAGGCAAGCTTCGAATTTAAAGAACAGCAAACTGATGGAACCGGATACAAAATTTACCTGAACAGGCCATCATTTTAAACAACTACCAGCATTTGAATCAGTCAGGCACCATAATTCAAACTACAAGATGAGATCAAGAATTGAAATCAGAGATGAGCTGCAACAATCTAATGAACCTTTAATCCTATCTGCAAATAATTTAATTGACTGTCTTGAAAAATGAAAACGCAACTTTTAAGTGATAGACACGGTCTCAATTACAGGTGTCAACGAGAATATTCCCTTATAAACACGTATTTGCTCTAAACTAAGGTGAGGTCCCATCATGTTTTTGCTGATGCTTTTGAAATGTATGAGAACAAAAGCGGCACATAGTTGAGGACATCAGCTACATTAATTTGACTGACTAAGGCAATACTAAGCTAAAACATCTGCATTTTGTTCAGAAGGTCTTGATTTGTAACAGCCACATTAAAAGCACAATTCTGTAATTTCAGGTAAATTTCCTCTTTAATTTCTACATTACCCAATTGTGTATATAAATCAGCATTGGTCCAAATACACCCAAAATATTGGATAATCAGCATTGGTCCTGAATTCCCACACAGGTGCATCCCTAGTCTAAAACACTATTGATCAATCATAGTATCTTCAGAAAAACAGCATTCAGCTGCACCTTGGCCTTGCTTACCATGCGTCTCACCATGTTGAGAGTGGATTAAAAAAAATATAATAAAAATCATGCCCATAACCATACTGAACTGCCTAGACTGAGAACATCTGACAAACAGGATGAAATGGAGGATTATCTATATGACTAGGGAGAGTGAATAATGATGCAGGGGCTCATGCATTTCCATGAAACAGAATTAGCAGTGGGTAGTAGTACCTGTTAGGAGGGCGCACTTTCGGACTTACCCCATACCAAAGGGTGGTCCTCCTCCTCCTCCTCCTCTTCCACCCCGGTCGTAGCCTCCACGGTTGTAGCCTCCGCGGTCAAAGCCACCACGGCCTCGGCCTCTGTAGCCCTCAGACCTATCGCCACCTTCATCTCCACCATACCGCCTGCTGTCTCCTGCAGTGGGGGAGACGAGCCCAGTCAGGGAGGTTAAAGATAGGGTTGGGCATCATTTGAATTTTAGCAATCCATCAGTTTTCGCTCTCACCAACTCACCATTTATTGGGTGCAAAATAATTTAATTATGTCCAGTGTCATCATGTGCAATAGCTTTACCATGTGAATCTCATTACTTAGAGCGATCAGTAGTATATCAGTAATATTGATATTACATGCGATAATGTACTCCTACCACTATTTTTATTACTAGTAACCAAGTTAAGTATCTATAGTATTAATAGCAGCATGTGTGTATAAACAGTAAAATTGGGTATGTGTTACTTGGTATTTTCTTATCAGTTCTAAATAGGTACGCGGTTTTGGCCCCGGACCTTAGTTAAGGAGACATTCATTTGAATCTAAATCCAAGAGTTATTTTCCACTAGACAGTACGGTACGCAGTGACGTTATTTAGCCAAAACCACACCACTGAGTGCCTGTGCTCAACTTTTGAAAACACATCTACCATCTACGATAGGTAGAGGTCATGTGGCGGTCATATGATTTCCCCATACTACTGTCAAGAGTAAATACAAACAGCAGGCACAGTGAAGCAGCTTTTCTTTCAGATTTACCCATAACAGTAGTTGGTTTTATATGGAATCTGACATGTCAAAGGTGGCAGTTTTAGGATTGACCAACTTGAGTGACGAACAGTGACTGCTTTTGTCCAGTTAATAGTCTACTCCCTTTCTGGCTACATTTATACATCCAAGTTTAGTATGCTTAAACACTTGAAGTGTAAAGTAAAAAAGTAAAGTGACTATTCTGTCATACGTGATCACACCACAGCACAGTGTGAACAGCACAAAATTCTCTCAGTATTTAACCAATTCACTAAGTGATGCAGCGGGCAGCCAAGAAAACAGCGCCCGGAGAGCAGTGTGTGGGGACGGTACGTTACTCATGGGTACCACAGTGGTGCCACTGACAGTCTTGGGATAATAAATGGCAAAACAAGGGGACCCACGGTAAGCCACTGCGTGCTGGAAAATATTTGCATTCTCCCTCCAATACCCCCCAAGTTAGCTGAGCAATCTCTCAATGACTGGAGAGGAGGATGTGAAGGAGAAGAGAAACATCACTGGTTACGTTACTGGTTAGGTTTCTCCCCAACCTCAAGAGAACGACATTGTAATGAACTCACCCCGCCCCAATTTTAGAGGTGGATTAAGAGCCTACACTTCAATAAAAGCAAATGTGAAAAGAAAAACTTTTACTGAGTCAGGCTTGACCAGGGGCAGGTACCAAACAGGTCCCAAAAACACCAACTTTGAACGCACAAAATGCTTAGCTGAGCTGTTCTCATGGAGAACAACCAGCAACAGTCTGACTATCAAGGTTTCAAATCAGGTGTCCCTCTACCTTAATAAACTGATGTTCTAGTAAAGGTTCCTGACATTCTAAACACCTCAAGGCCTGACACTAAACATACAGGTTCAACGTGGATAAAGTATTTCAAAGGCATTACCATCATTTCGTCTTCCGTAACCTCCTTGCGAGCCGCCATACGAGCCCCCGTATGAACCTCCAGACTGTCCGTATCCTCCTTCAGACTGCTGACCATAAGAGCTTTGCTGCCCATAGGAACTCTGTTGTCCATAAGACTTATCTCCATACCTTTAAAAGAGAAAAAGAGCAAACAGTCAACACTGGAATGAGCCTAAGATTAATTGCATGTCTAAAGTAGGGCTGAATATATTGTCTATTCATAACCCTAACCCTCCAACTAATCAGTGTTTGACAGGGTGACCAGTCCCAGCTGCAGGCGAGTTACTGAGTGTTCTGATGAACCAAGGTCTTCATGCAATCCAAGAAAAGTCTAATTTTTATCCATTAACGGTGTTGTCAAATAAATTAATCTGTGGGGCTAAACTGCTGTAGCCGGTATAAGGATATGCATTTTAAAATCTGTTAGCTTTGCATCATCAGACGAATTAGGTTTTGAAAACTGGCCGATTTTGTACTTTACTCTCCATGTATGGACTATATGTATGGGGGAGCAAATACAGAATTTGAAAAAACTATTTAGACTTGAAGCCTGGAAAGTGATAAATACGGGCTGTACTGATGTATTGAGAGGCATAACAATCAATACCGAGCAGTAAATAAATAAAAAGTACTCCCACTACCGATATTTTGCCCCCATCATGCGTCTCTAATCTATAGAGATTTGTTACAACTAGGCCTACAGAGAATGCTATATCTTTCAGTTTTTAAAGCACTTGTTCTAAATGCAACTTGTTCATGCACTTCGCTCAGAATATTAAAATGCACTTGAATTCACTAGTTTTATGAGAGAAGATATTTAATTGTATAATACTTCAGCTATATTGCTTTCAGGCTATTTATGAGTGCGGCCAAGTAAAATATTTTATTTCAAATTTTATTTTATACTGTGCATTGTTTGAAGGCTAAATAAATATTTTTGTAACAGATTTATTCTTTTAATGATTTAATAATGTCTTTCGGGTTTTCGGTGCATCCCTAGTTACAACCTATCCAAAACACTGCATTCACCTTTATTTTCACTAAACCAACCTGCCCACAATACAAAACCATCCGCAACCCTCTTACCCTGACGAGGAATCAGAACTTTGCTGCCCATAACTATCATAGCTTTGCTGCTGCTGCGGTGCCGGTGCCGGTGGCGGTGGCGGCTGCTGCTGCTGCTGCTGTCCATAGCCACCAGATGAGTAACTCTGTGATGACTGTCCATACCCTTCTGCAATATAAAAGCCACAAATGTGAAGAGGATGAAGGCTGAATAAACACTTTTCAATTTAATGAAGCTTAGAACCACGTAGAGATTAACACCATACATACCAGACTGCCCATAGCCTTCATAGCTCTGTCCAGTATAGGAGCTTCCGCCATTGCCTTGTCCATAACCCTGCAGGATGGGGAAAACAAAAATTAGGTTCAATTCGATATTTTTACATTACCCCAGACTTCACAATGATAAAGGCTTACAGTTCCTACCTGCGGATAGCCTTGAGATGCCCCATAGGACCCATAACTGAAAGACACCAGAAAGAAAACAAAAAAACAAATAAAGCACACAAGATAGTCTGGTATATGTTATTCAAACCATGAAACAATGTCTTGGATGAATGTTAAATAAGTTTCACTTGCCTTTGTTGGGCTCCAGGCTGCCCATAGCCTGAATCTACAACAAAAGAACAGTTCATAGAAATACAAAGACTGAAATCAAAGTCTTCATGTAAAGTAAAGCAACCAAAGCGTGAACACACCACAGCACCCAGGGAACAGTCTGTGGGGGAGGTACCTGTCTCAAAGGTACATCAGAGGTGCCACTAGCAGTCCTGGGCCTCCAGCTGCCCCCAACAAACGTCTAATTTCTAACCATTAAAGGTGTTTCCAAATTGGTGCATGAATGGGGCAAGGCTAAACTACTGTACCCAGAACAGGGAGATATATTTAAACGCGTTTTGTGACGTCACAAAAACAATTGAAACCGGGCCGTTTTTATGACTTTTCCCCACATGTCAATTTTACCCCTGAGGCGAGTAAATGTACCATTTTGAAGCAACATTTACACACTAAGCCTTTACAACTACAGATAAGTGATGATACGGTCCCTTTAATGTACTGAAACCAAACTACAAGCACAATATGCAGCAGTAAAATCACAACACTGATATTTTGTTCTAATCATACGGCTCTAGTCACAAGTCCTAACGGTTTAAAGAAAACATAGCAGATGGATTTTGTGCTCATTAGAAGCCCAGGTCACATAAAAGTGTAGGAGAAAAAAAAATCAAAACGCTTCAGAGACTTTAGCGCGCTAAGCTAAGTTAGCACGAAGGCTAACACCACGCTGCCGAAGGGAAAGGGCGGTGAAAGCCACGGACACCGCGGCAGCTATTTCAAAAAATTTTATAAACCCACAAAGACCACAAAATATGTATTTTAAAGCGGGTTAATTTTAAGCAGAGTGAGTTTGTGAACATATATACGGTTATATTTCGGCTCCTCGACCGGAGCTAACGTGCTAACTAGCCTGCTAAGCTACACGCGCTATATAGGTCACAAATAAAACACAGTATTTAACCGGCATACCCACACATAACACATCTATTTCATACAGAAGCAACATATTTCTTACCAGAAGCCATAATTCCGTGTAGAAATAAAATCACACTGCAGTTTCGGAGCCCAAAATTACACAAAACCGACTTCTCGCTGCGCCACTTATAGACTCAGACCTGCTGCAGGTCCGAACCAAGTAATCGCAGAAAAAAACGACCGCGTTTTTTGAGAGGAAAAAAGAAAATAACACCCCTGTATTAACACGTTTGTATATTGTCAGGGAAATATATATGTGTGAGTAAAAACTTGTAAACCGTGAACACGTTTGTACGATATTATTACAAGGGACACCCCTCCGGAGTGGATAATGGTATAGTCTTAGCGCCTTTTCGCAGAGAGGGGTCACGTGAGTGTTCGATTCCTAAATGGACGACTCTCTCCTTTCCACACGCGTGGAAACAAACACAAACGTCTGGTGTAACTTGTGTAAATAAAAAGGAACCAAATGTACTTATGTTGTTTTTACACTAATTCCATTATAGGTCCAGAATGTTTTCTTTCCGCTGTAAACTTGTTTTGGAGATGCGAGGTTATATTATAAAAAGTACCTTCAGCTATATTCGTACACTTTATTGACAAAAATATTGGGACGCACCTCTTAAATATTGAATTCAGGTGTGTCCCAATCATATCCATTGCCACAGGTGTGTAAAATCAAGCATACAAAGCCATTTTGGACAGTTTGCCATGCTTCCAACTTTGTGGATGCAGTGTTTTGGGAAGAACCTTTTCTATTCCAGCATGACTGTACCCCAGTGCACAAAGCAAGATCCTTAAAGACATGGTTGGATGAGTTCAGTGTGGAAGGACTTGAATAGCCCGCACCGAGCCCTGACCTCAACCCCATCCAACACCTTTGGGATCAACTGGAACACAGATTGCGAGCCAGGTCTTTTCGTCCAACATGAGCTCATAAATGCCCTACAGAGTGAATGGGCGCAAATTCCCACACAAACTCCAAAATCTTGTGGAAAGCCTTCCAAGAACAGTGGAAGCTGTTATGGCTGCAAAGGGGGACCGACTTCATATTGAAGTATATGTATTTGAATTAAATGTCATTAAAGTCCCCACAGGTGTAATGGTCAGATGTCCTAATACTTTTGTCCATCGAGTGTATGAGTGTTGGAGACATATGCAGGATGAATAAAACAAATAAAAACCAGAACAGTCGGGTCATATGAGGTCAGAATATGTAGTTCCTGAGTTCTTGGATCATAAAGAGTGATAGTGATGTTTCAGTTAGTTTTGATGAATGATATTTTGGAGCAGGAGGATGATGATCATGTGCTTTAAGATCAGCTTCAGTTAGAGTTTATAGTCTCAGTATCACAGGATGTTTCTAAAGTTTTTCATACATGCGTGAGATTAAAGGGGAATTTGATTCACTCTGTCTTTACAGTAGAGGTGAATGGAACCAGACGTTTCCAACACAGCCAGGCGTTTTATTCACTATCAACACCAGTAAAACTCCACCTGTCTGATGCCGATAGTAGTGGACAATATGAACTAAATCAGTTTTCTTTGAGGACTATTTTGCAAAAAGGTGGATTGATACACATCCTGCATTTGGTTTTTGAGAGCCGATCGCAATAAATATTGACAAATCTTTTTATTAACCTGAATGTTATTTGATGGTGAAAAAGCGGAACTGGTCCCATTACATCAGCGAAACCAAGCAGTCCAGCAGAGTTGAACTGAGGTTCTTATGATTAATGCAGAAGTGAAAGTTTTATCGAATGTAGCAGCAGAACTGGCGAAATGAAGTGGCCTAAGTATGAACCAATCAAGCACAACAAAGCACATCTAACTGAAGTCCTGAACCAGTGAAGATGATTCCAGATGGGACTCAGTTCATCACTCTGCAAGTGGGTCACCAGCTTTCTAACAGACAGACCACAGTCAGTGAGGGTGGGACACTGGAGCTCCACAGGGCTGTGTTTTAAGCCCCCTGCTGTACTCACTGTACACTTATGACTGCGTAGCCACTTCGG
>JBBIGA010000040.1:26637616-26653133 GCA_037576975.1 Alestes dentex | reverse complement strand
CAGGGCAGGTCTGGGACAAGGGGGGCAGGTCAGGGATGTGATGCAGGGCTGCTGTCACACTCTTCTTCAGTCAGACTGAACGGCTACAGTGTGGAACGACCTTTACAAAGTTCTCTGAGGGCTTCAACTTCTGCTCTGGACACTAAAACAGAACATAACTAACATTCAGCTGCAGCCGAAAGACAGCCGTTATTCCTCACCCAGGTTAAAATGCTTAAATGTTTCAGTCGTTGCTGTCCTTTTCCTGCTTTGTCCAGAGAGGCAGTCTGCCTTAGCATTTAATGTAATTAAACTGGAGGCTTCAGCAGCTATCCATCACAGCCAGTCTTCAGAACAAGGCGCCCTGACAACCCTGCTGAACCCTGCACTGCAAGGGCTGGGCAATATGAGGATGAATCTATTATTACTGGGATTAATTCCATTACGATCGAACTCTATGAGAGTTTGATGGGTAAAAACTTCTTCAGTACACCAAACACCTACAGGAATCTCATGGACCAATCATAGAGTCTGTAAATGATGACAACTAGAAAAATGAACTGCACAGCACAGCCAATCTCTGAAAAATAAACTGATTAATTTACTTTTTCTCAATTAAATGACTTTAAAATGATCTGAGGATTCTCCACAATAAGGAGCTGCACTCAGTTTGATTTTTTTGAAAGGGAGGAAACCCACACCAGCAGGAACTCGTGCATGTTCGCTGTATAAAGTTGTAGGGTTCATAAAGAAACATTTTTTTACACGGTCTATGCAGCCAACATGCCACCCCTCAGGTAACCCAAGGTCGCTTATAAAGTGAGTAGCTAAAAGCAGCATTAAACATTTGACATTTTCTAAAATTTTGGCCTTAAAAGAGGACTGTAAAACACATTTCATTCCACTTTCAGACACCTGCAGTTACCCTGATATATCTTACAACTCTCTTACAGTAAGAAGCACTTTAAGTTTTTTTTGCCACGACTTGCCATTTTCTCTTTATTCTCAATTGTAAATACATTCAGAAACGTTTAGTCTATACTTTGTTTATATTGCTTTGTATTGTAGACAGTTCTGTATATTTGTCAATTCATTCTATTATTCAAGAGTGATTCAAAGTTCCAAGTTTACTGCAGTTTCCTGGACTCGTCTTCTGTGAGCCCTCTGTGTGTGTGTGTGTGTGTGTGTGTGTGTGTGTGTGTGTGTGTGTGTGTGCATGCGTGTCAGTCATTTAACTCTTATCAGTGACATTCAGCAACATTTTCCATTTGTCAGAATTCTATTCCATTACACAGAGAGAGAGAGAGAGAGAGAGAGAGAGAGAGAGAGAGAGAGAGAGAGAGAGAGAGAGACACATATACACTCACATAAACACACACACCTAATGTCATAGTCACACACTGGCACTGACATTTATCGTCAAATCACAAGTTTGACCACAGTTTATAAACATCACACAGATCAGAGCACACACTTTACAGTGTGTGTGTGTCGGCACAGGACCCCACAGTGTGAGTGCAGGACCTCACTGTGTGTGTGTGTGTGTGTGTAGGACTTCGCTGTGATGCACCAAAACACACACCATACATCTTTAAAGGGAAAAGAACTGGAGTGCGTTCTCAACAGCTGCAATATTTATCAATAAGAAAGAAAGAAAGAAAGAAAGAAATGAAATGAAATAGAGAGAAACAAGGGAACAAAAACAAGTAAGAAATGCCTAAAGAAAGAAAAGAACAATGAAAATGAAAGACAGAAAAAGACCAAGATGTGATCAAAAAGAATAACACTGAGGAAAAAAAAGGAATGAAAAAGTACGAGAATTAAAAGAGTGCCATACACTACTAAAAAGAAAGAAAGCAATAATAAACACGTGAACAACAGAAAAAAAAAGAAAAAGATGATTATGAATTGGCCAAAGAAATGAAAAAGAACGGAGAAACAGAACTGACAGACAGACATAGGGCAGAAGTGAAGAGGGGGATAAAGGTAGCCCACCCCTGTAATTTTACCCCTGTGATGGGGGGGGGGGGGCTGCATCTTTGCTGCACCACCATGACCCCGCCCCCCTCCCTCACTGGTCATTCAGCCCCTCACGACCCCCGGACCTAGTGCCCTCCCTGGTCCCGTCCCGGTTCGACCCAGCCCGGGGAGGCCGGCCTGAGGGGGGGAGTGCGGCTGAGTCTGAGCACCAACCTTCGTCCTCTCCCATGCGCTCGTCCTTCCAGGAGCAGCACAGCAGCATCAACCTCATCCACCCACCGCCGGGAGCTCCACAGAGAGCCGACCGCAGATCCAGCGAGAACCGGGCTCTGATCCAGTCCGTGCCGCTCCCTCCGCCCTCCTGAGAGAGCCTCCCGGTCACACTGCGGTCTGAGCCGAGCGGGGACCGAGTGTGCGGCGGGGCGGGCCGGCCTCTCCCCTCCGGAGCGCCGCCACCCTCATCCTCCGCTCCGATTGGCTGAAAATTCATTATAATTTATTATAAGACGCGGTCCGCTGCTCTGATTGGACACTTCTGTCCCCCTGTTGAGCTACAATTGGTTAGTGATTCATATTCATACCCAGCCCGCCGTTTCGACCAATCCCAGCCTAGAGGGGCGGGGCTCGTCTGAATACAGGTGGATGAGGGTTGGCCAACGGGACACCGTGCCTAGAAAGAGCCTGGAAAGCAGCGCATGCGCAGTAAGCGTTCCATCCTCTCCCACGCTTGATGTCCAGAAGGGACGTTTCATTAGTAGAAGTGCCCCTAAATAATATTTGACCATGAGTTAGCCTCTTTTCAGTCCAAAAGAGAAGACACACGTACTGTGTTAAAGTCTTGAGCCACCCTTCATTTGTTCATATTATATTACTTTATATCACTTCATATTTCATCATATATTACATTACTTCATATCATGTCATACAACACATCACTTATTATGCTAGATATTACATTATGACACATCATATTATATTATATATCATCACATCATCTTATATTATATTATATTAGAGTAAATGATGTTAATGACTCCAGTCTCTGCCTATATTGTTAAATGTTGCCAACAGGAAAAATGTTAAATGTTGCCAACAGGAAAAACAATTTCCTCCGGGATAAATAAAGTTTTCTGATTCTGATTCTGATTCTATAAGTTCAGGTCTTATCTTTAGCATGTATGCTAACTGTGAACTAACAAAACACACCACAACAGCTGAGCAATGCTTGCTAACTTTTCTTTTTCCTGTTGGCAACATTTAACAATGTAAGATGTAATAGATAATACAAATAATGATAATAATACATAATTCATTTGTTCACTGTAGGGTTAAACTGACAATGAGTGATGCAAGAAGGCAGACGGAGACGTGCGGTTTCTTAGAAACGTTTTTATTTCGTTTTCACTGAAGCAGTTAAAAAATCCGGGTTCTCCGGGGGGAACAACTCGAATGTGCGTCGTGGAAAAAGTGCAGTACCCCCACCCCTTTCTATTAAATAAGATGGAAATCCCACGGCACAATAAGACACTGTAAGACCTGGTCAGGCTCACGAGCAGTTCAGATACAGCACCAGGCGGGAGGAGCTCAGCTAAAGTGTCAATCTGAACTCGGAACAGTACGATCTACCAGAAAAAACAGTCTGCTGAGGACGACTCAGGTAATAATGGATCGGTAATACATCGGCTAGTGAGGCTTACTAAGGAGAAGCTCGGTCAATTACATAAAGCACACCCATACACATGTATAACACACACACACACACACACACACACACACACACACATATACACACACACAAACTCTCTCATCATCTGTCAGACATCTTTAAAAAATCGTATACAGTATTACAAATTTCCACAGTGACTAAAATGCATAAGCTACTGAAGGCAAAAAAAAACCAAAAACCAAAAAAAAAGAACAATAGTTATTGTCATAACATGTGTACAAACTTGGTAATAATGTAGAAAAGTCAAGTTCGAATGGTGCAAACAGAACAACAACAACAAAGCAAGGTAACCTGCTGTTAAATGATCCGACATACTGTATGAATATGATATATAACGGCTAATTCAGATGGAAGCACCTAATCCCCAACTTCAGGGAACAACGTATGTATCTATTTGCTCTTTTTGTCAGGTTCATTATTAGCCCACGCTGCTGTTTCTCACCTCTTACCCCATAAGTGTCCTGTCTTATATCAAAACTGCGCTGACGGGGGGAATAAAAACAGCACCTGTTTTCTGGGACGACCTTAAAATCTTCCATTTGTGATTAAATACAGTCGACATAATCAGAGCAGAGCAGCTCTTCATACCGAACGAAATTGGCGAGAATGACCGGGAGGACGAGTGTCGGGGCGTGTGGGGTCACACTGTTGAGGCCTTGGGGTTTTGTGGCTAAATTGGGCCTGTCCATGAGACATCAAGGTGGTTTTGGTCCATGCTTGGTTCTGGATGGCTCTTAGATGAGTTTGGAATCTGTTTCTGTTCTCATTATAACACGCCCTCGTCAACAGCACCATCGTCAATGCACTGTCCTTCATGGTGGGTTTGGTGTGAGTCCACAGTGGAGGTGAATGGAACCAGACGTCTGCCTCTAAAAGCTCCCTCACAAAAAGTTATTCCATGAAATGGTTATGGTTGCGCCACCTGACGCCTTCCAGAAGATTTTGGTGCCAAAATGAAACCCATTCATGGGGGAGGGGCATTGTGAGCCAAAGTAGTCCCAAAAATTGTTTTCCGATTTTACCATCATCAACAGCCGTATAAACATTCAGAGACACGTGGAGCTTCACTGGGGGTCGATATTTGTGTTGAAGACGTCTGGCTCCATTCACCTCCAAATTTCATTTTTATATCAAACTACTACATGAGGCCTGACAGAACATTGCTCTGATAGTTAGCAAGCGAAAGGCTACACCGTGAAGCCAAGGAGAAAGAGAAATGGCTATGGCTCTAAACCTTTTAGCCATATATGAAAGCTATAGCTAAAGCTGCCAGCCAGACGAAGCAATTATTCACAAAATTGTGTATAATTTCTCAAAAGTGTTGCTTTTCAATTACTAACAGAGGCTAACCTAACCGAGGGCGTGCCAAAAAAAAGTATTAAAACAGGATCATATACTCGAATGGAGCAGAATAGCATCAAAACCCCAACAGCAGTAAAGAGCCACATCCCAGAATGAAAAAGACCAAAGTGGACCAGCAGTCCAACTGGGGCACAACTGTGGAATTTCCTTTCTCTGTGTTTTGACTGAATGGGAATCCACAGAGGTAAATCTGGTGTAAAGACGGTCTAATGCAACATCAACAAACCCATTCTATGATACACTTTGGTCCACGGGGCCTCGCCATCGCCGCCCGGAGACAAATGTCATGGCTTTGGACCTCACATAGAGGGACGAAATCACGATTGTGCATTCTGTTCCTCAGAACACACAAGCATGACGGCTAAAGAACCTGGTTATTTGCCAGTTTGTCCAAATCTACAAGTAAAAATAGCAACGTAATACGTCCCATAAATGACTGCAATTTTTTGATCTACATCATCATATAAACACATTCCTCTCTCTCTATCTCTCTCTCTCTCTGGGCCTTCCTTCGTAAAAAAAAAACAAACAAAAAAAAATCCATATTTGTACATGGTGGAATTTCTTTGCATATCAAATGTACATTCTAGATCATGCAGTAGCACCATTGTTTCTTGAGGTCACTTCACATCTCAAGAGAGCGTTCATTTTCTTCTCCTGCCACAGTATTTGCCTTGGCAGCCCACGCCACCTGCGAACAAACGGGACAATTAAAACCTACACCAGTGAGTCGGTGACAGGCTACATAGTAAAGGCCCTCACAGGACGCATATTATCCATTTTTATTTTTATTTTCGCCCCTGGGTTTCACTTCTTCGGTTTTATGTGCCAAAACTTGTCAAAATGTATTTCTACATGACCATGTTCGAGCCTCTCTGCAGCCCTTAAAATTAAACAGACTGTTTCCGTTACTGTGCATTTAAAGCTAGACATGCCTACTAATGACTGAGTTAAGATTTCTAATAGGTATGTAAAACAAAGGGCACACAGTCCTGTGGTGTCTGCAGATAAACACTGGCAATAGAACGGGTCGTACTGAAGATCTCAGGGACTTCAAACGTGGCATTGTCATTGGACACCACAGGTCAATTTATGAAATGTCTGGTCTGTTAAAGCTGCCCTGGCCAAATGTAAGTGCTCTCATTATGAAACAGACATGCCAAGGAGCAACAACAGCTTAGCTACAAAGCTGTAGACCACCCAAACTCACAGATTCAGGCTTTGGAAGTAAGAAGTGTGCATTAGGAGCTCCATGAAATGGGTTTCCATTGCTGAGCGGTCACACACAAGCCTACAATTGATAAAGAATCATGTAAAACACACCGCCACTGGAGCAGTGGAAATGAGTTCTCTGGAGTCATGAATCATGTTTCACTGTCTGGCAGTCTGATGGACCAATCTGGAATTAGGGGATATCAGGAGAACACCTCCTACCAGAATACACAGAGCCAATAATAAAGTTTGGTGGAGGTGGAATAATGGGCTGGGCCTATTTTTAAGGGTATAGGCAACTTAGATCCAGTGAAGGGTGAGGTTAATGCTGTATACAAATACATTTTACACAATTATCTGCTTGTGGCAACATTTTGAAGAAGGTCCTTTCCTGCTCCAGCAAAACTGAGCCCCTGTTTACAAAGAGAGCTCCACAAATACATGGGTTGAGAAGTTTGATGTGGAGCACCAGTGGTCTTCACAGAGCCCTGACCTCAACCCACCTGGACACCCTCAGGATGAACGGGAAGGTTGAGCAAACACCAGAAACACTAATAATTTCGGTGAGAAGCTCCACCCATTTTCACAAGGAGTGTTTTACCCCAGACTTCTTTTTGAATGCATCCTAATACAGGCAAGCCAACCAGAACAGAGCTCAATCGCATACACTGTATGGACAGAAGTATGTGGACACCTGACTATGACCCCCTATATGAGCTTGCTTGGTGTCCCTTTCTAACACCATAGGCATTAATATGGAGTCCCCCCCACCAAACTTAACCAAAATCTGTGCCTGACCTCACAAATGCTCTTTTAACTGAACTGTCACAAATTCCCACCAAAGTCTGGTGGAACACCTTTCTAGAAGAGTGGAAACTGTTATAGCTTGTTAATGGCCATATAGATGTGCTAGTCATGTGTCAAGGCAGCCAAGCAGGGAATGGCTCATTTACATGTTTAAAGACACAGTAAGCAAGCCTAGTTGAGTCTGAAGGAAGAGGGAATAGGAAATGGTCATGTAGAAGTGAGTTAGACCCACACAGGTGCACACATGGGCCTTTCAGGTCTCCTTCCTGAAACTGCAGGATCTCTTTAGAGCGAAGGCAGGACAGGAGAGCAGAGCAGGTGTGATTAATGCAGGACGGATTAGTTTAGTCTGTGGAGTGTTTAGTGACAGGACGGGGGGCTGGGTAGCGTTTGATCTCGTGGTCGTACCTCTGTATGCGCCGCCCAGGAATCCCTGCAGTGCTCCGTATTTGGCTGCTTTTGCTGGAAGACAGAAAGAGAGATTACTTTTTCATGAACTGCCTGATTCGGTTAAAAATGCTCATTTCATTCAGAGCCACAAATTCAGTTTCAATGACCTGTTTTTTCTAACCAAATAAATCTATTGCCAGACAGAGCTGGAGGACAAGTCAAGTAATTAGAACCTCATTTCTGCCAGAGCAGTTTCTGGATCGACCTATCTGTCTGTCTATCTGTATATCTATATATGTATGTATGTATGTGTGTATGTATGTCTTCTTTCTCTTTCGGCTTTACCCTTCAGGGGTCGCCACAGCGAATCATCTGTCTCCATTTAGTCCTAATATGTGTGTATGTATGTATGTATGTAATTATCTATCTATCTGTCTGTCTGTCTCTGTCTTTCTGTGTATGTTTCAGCATATCCATTTGTCTGTCTAATTGTCTATTTGTCTGTCTATGTCTTTATCTAGTTATCATTTGTCTGTCTGTCTGTCCACCTGTTTCTATCGGTCTCTCTCTCTATCTATATATCTAATTGTCTATTGTCTGGCCATCCTTCTGCTGATTTGTACTGAATGGACCAGCCTGTCTATCTATTTGTCATTTCTGTCTGTCTGTCTATATCGAACTGTCTATTTGTCGGTCTATCTACCTCTCTATCTGTCTATCCGTCTGTCTAATTGTCCATCTGTCCTTCTGCCTGCCTGTCTGTCTGTCTGTCTGTCTATCTGAATAAGCTGTTCTTCATATTCCATTACAGGTTTGTTCTGAATGGACCAGCCTCCTGTGAAGTTCTGCAGAATTTCAGAGAGGTCTTATTTTAATGAAACATTAGAACACTTCTTAATCTGTCCCAGCTATTACGCCTGGCTCCTGCAAACATGCGATATTATGCAAATCCGGGGACGATGAAGCCACAAACAGCGAGCTGGTGAACGTGTCACAGCAGGAGTAAAAGGAGGTGCTGTACCTTGCTGTGGTGTCAGTCCTGCTCCGTATCCTCCTGAAACAGAGAGCATCAGCTTTCATTTGTGACTCGTGGGATTAGGCAGAGGGTGCATTAAAAGATATGCCGCTTTCTTGGGATGGATATAAAACCCCAGTGTAGCAATAGACAACTGTCACTGGTGCCCATCTCCAGTCCTGGAGGTCTGGTGTCCAGCACAGTTGCTCCTCAAACACACTCACTGAACCTGACCAGGTGACGTGAATCAGGCGTGTCTGAGCAGGTAAATCACCAAACAGTGCTTGACTCTGGCCCTCCAGGACCTCCAGGACATCCAGGACATCCAAGAGTTGGGCCTAACCTGCAAAAACACCCTGGAAACCACCCTAAATCCAGTCAGAATATCAGATGTTTCCCTTCATGAGATTGCTGTAGGAATATTATACTATCCATCTCATTTCTAAGTGTTTTCACTTCTTTTGTTGGTGGTTTTTACACATTTAAAGTAAACTCAGTCATGCAGTAAAATCTGAGCGTGTTCACTTTAGAAGGTGTGTTAACATATTTAAAAAAAAATAACTTTTGTGTTCAAACTTTTGTAAACAACTGGCATCATGATGAGGAACATTCAATAATTTGACCAGATTAGTGGTCACCAATCCTTCTCTTGGAGATCTCCAGATGTTTTGCTCCAACCTTCATCCGACTGAGCAGGTGTTGCAGATTGTGGCTGGAGCTGGACTTCCCAGGAAGGTGGATCTCCATGACCAGGTTTGGTGACCACTGGACTGGATTTAAGAATTTTATTCTGGGGTTCTAGAGATGAAACACATTATTCTGCCTATTTAAGTACCTGCAAAGCCGAGAGCCTGACAGCTGAAACACAGAGAGACAAAACTAACGCTGTTCAGGTGGGCAATTCAGATCCAGAGAGTCAAAATCCTCCCCAGGACTTTGTTCCAACTGTCTGGATCCCTCAGCTGCTGGCTGAAGTAAAACTAGAGCTTCCAGGCAGCTGGAGCAGAACTCTGAGGAGGATTTTGACTCTCCGGACCTGAACTGCCCTCCTCTGCACGAGTCTGCTGGATGAAAAGCCAACAGCCTTTTCAGCAAAAGGCCAGAGACACACCCTCCCATCCTTTCCTCTTAAAAGAGCAGTTGTGTTTGTAAAGCCAGTTTTCAGCAGAAACGCAGTGAAGAAGGTTCAGTTCTGTTAAAGAGCAGATGAAAGACAACAAGCATGATAAAGAATTTAAAAGAATAAGCAGGCGAACCCTTGGGCCTTCTAGAGAGGGATTCATGATTTCTGCAAAGTTTCTGCTGAATATTTTTGGCCCAGATTAATATTATAATTATAAATTACATCACTTTTATATCAGGTATTGCCGGCACTACTAGAACACTGACAAAGTGCATAAGAAAATGTATTTTTATGCAATATTTATAGTTTTCAATAATTTACTTATATCATCGTATCGTTATCTGGAAAGGCTGATGGGAGCATCATTCTCTGCAATTCATGCAATAAGGAATTTTTGGAATTTTTGTATCATCGGAGTACATCAGGTCTAAAATATCACCTCAACCCAAAGCGTTTAGGAGCAAACCCAGCAGTCCAAGCCAGCACAGCCCCATCAAAGGCTTGAGATGCACTGGAACCATTTTATTAGGGGGTCATCACTTTCGCCCCCAACCCAGTGATTTGTATGGGGGCAAAGGGGGGCCCCCCCCCCCCCAGGAAAACACTACGCTACAGCTATCTCTCCCACAACAGCGTTCCATACTTTCACAGCACAAGTGTGTGGTATTAATTTAGATTAATTAATCAGAAAGCTTGTAATTCATTTGATTTTTTTTTTAATCGCTTGACACTCCATAATCGTTATGCACTTCTGTTAAATATTTCTTTCCTTAAACACTTTAAGAACCAATTTTAAATGTGGTGTTTTCATGCTGCTGGGCGTTTTATCTGATCTAACTTGTTGGTAAACTTCCAAGAACTTAAATATCCTGATCCATATCATACTGGCCCCCAGCTGCCAGTAAGGAAGCAGAGATGATTTAGTTCCCGTTTACTAGGAATCGTCTGAGCTGTCCCGACCAGAAATGCGTTCGGAGAACACTGCTCAGGGAAATGCATGACACCAAAAGACAATTATGTGCACAATATGAGGTTGGCGTGAGGCTTCAGCCGCCACAGCCAAACACACTTTGCATGAGATTTGCACCGGAACCTGATATGACTTTACATAGCAAACAGCACAGCTCCCACCAAAGTCCCTCACAATTCAGCCTTTCATGAGTCCGTCACATGTTCCCATCCGTCCCCATGACGATCAGAGCCTTCTTCAGGCCAGCGCTTGTGGGCGAGCGATAGTATTAGTGGCAAAAAAAAAGTGTCCCATTGAATGAATAATCTTTTATATGTGGCAAAACCACATGAATAAATCAGCAGGACATCTTTTTTTTCAGCAACAGTTACTCTTGATTTCTGTTCTACAGCAGGATCTCCATGATGTTTTGCATCATGGTCTCATTGTTTGCTCTTGATCGTTTTTAGGTGTTTCCTAAAGCGGAAAAAGCCCAACATCCAACACACAGAGAGAAAGAAAAAGAGTCCCCACAAGTACATAAAAACAGAGGAACTCCTGCAGAGGAACACAGCTTGTATCTCCATAAAAAAGAACTGACCAGAACTTTTGGGACCTAGAACTGATACATCATCAGTACCCGACCTCACTAATGCTCTCATACAATCAAATTCTCACAACAATGTTCCAACATCAGTACCCGACCTCACTAATGCTCTCATACAATCAAATTCTCACAGCAATGTTCCAACATCAGTACCTGACCTTACTAATGCTCTCATACAATCAAATTCTCACAGCAATGTTCCAACATCAGTACCTGACCTCACTAATGCTCTCATACAATCAATCAAATTCTCACAGCAATGTTCCAACATCATTACCTGACCTCACTAATGCTCTCATACAATCAAATCCTCACAGCAGTGTTCCAGCATTAGTACCTGACCTCACTAACACTCTCATACAATCAAATTCTCACAGCAATGTTCCAACATCAGTACCTGACCTTACTAATGCTCTTTGAACTGCAATCAAATCCTCACAACGATGTTCCAGCATCTATAGCGTTCCGACAAGAGTAGATTCTATTATTGCTGAAGAAGCGTCCACAAACCTTTGGACACATAGTATAACTAGGTTTGGTTCTATGCCTTTTCTAGAACCAGACTGAGGTTCTAAAGAGCGAGCTGTGATAGTGCTGGAGCTCAGCTTTGCCTGAGGTTGTCTTTCCCACAGCAGGACTGGAGATACTAATGGTAGAATGTATGAAGCTATTAAAACACTGGAAAACATTTTCAGACCACCAGAGATGTTGCATTTGATCTCTGTTTCTTTCTCTCTCCATTAGATACTAAACGGAGTGGATGTGAGGCTTTCTGCTGCCGTTACCTGTGATCTTGCAATACAGCCTTAGTCCCAGTCCTACTCCAGAACAAACTCGGGTTTAGAAGTATATTTTTAGAGTACAGCCTTTGAATCACTTCAGGATTAATATTTCAAAGCATAATCATCAAAAAGCCAGCATGAAAACGTCAGGCAGAATTCCACCAATATTAGGTTTAAACAGGGGGTTTCGAGACTGTTTGGTGTGAAACTCACTGAGTCAGAACTCTTCACAGTGGTGGTGAATGGAACCAGACGTCCTCCCAGAAAGTCAGTCCACGAAATGGTCACAGTGGCGCCGCCTGACACCTGAGACGTTGTTCTACCAGAGTTTTGAGAAGATTTTGATCCTAAAACTAATCCCATTCATGGTGGAGGGATACATGCGGGATGTCATGAGACAAAATAGTCCCCAAAGGAAACTGATTTAGTTCAGATTCACTATTTGAACAATATCAACATCCATAGAAACACTCAGAGACACGCGGAGCTTCACTGGGTAGATAGTGAGTAAAATGGCTGGATTTGTGCTGGAGACGTCTGGTTCCATTCACCTCCTCTGTAAAGAAATCAGAGTCTCTACAATGAACCGTTTCACACCAAACACACTCTGGATGACTGTATTTACCATTTAGTTATGAAGGAATTTTTAAATATTGGAGGGATTTCCCTTGATCAATCTTGTTATTAAAGGACAAGACTTGATTCAGTGATAGAAATGGTCATTTTTTAAAACATGGACATGTTTTAGGGTCTGCTTTGTCTTTACGAGGCTAAAGCTTCCGCTGGAGACCTGGAGGAACTTGCTGCAGTGAGTCACGCTGCGGAGCCTCGCTCTCCTCTGTCTCTGTGAAAAATGACCCTGTTATGTTTTCGGTGTGTTGTGTTGTCATTGATCTATGGTGCATGGACACATCCTCAGGGGTCATGAGATACAAAAGCAAATTAAATTCTGAAGCCCATGGAACAACACGACCAGGCGTATTGTAACTGATCTCCAGATCTTCATGCAGAAGGTCCATGAACAAGGTGACCAGCAACAAACGCAGTGAACCCCCCGCTAATTTGCGGTTCAGAATTTCAGTTGTTCGCTGATTTTTTCTTAGAACCGAACTAATAATTGTTCGCAGAAACCCCCGCAAATTCGCATAAACTGCAGCTATCCTACACATATTTTTGCTTTTTTCGTGGCAGTATATCATTTTTCATGTGTTTTAGAACTAAAAAATACTGGAGCGTCTCCAGTATTCTCCTGTTTTTCTTGTGTTTAAAGCCTTGTACTTTTATTACTGTAAATTAAATGAATTTATTACTGTATTTACCTGCTTATACCAAAGAAAACGACAGCGCAGGCCAAAGAAAACGCGCTGCATGAATTACAGTCCTGTCTATACAGGGTTAACATCGGTATTTACATTCTAGCACAGGGGGAGTTCAGTGTAAACTGTACAGTATGAATACGGGTTTACCTTTACATTTTCTTTAAGGGTAATGTATTAAGCTGAGTTTTAAATGAAATTGAAGGGTTTTGGGAGCATATTTGGGGGCATGTTTAGGGTTTACACTCTAAAAATAGGCATTTTAGGCATCACAAATTCATGGTTTTTCACTATTCGCAGGCGCTCTTGGAACAGGACCCCCTGAATGTTTACTGTATATTATAATCATGCTGTAAGTTCTCACATGGCAATAAAACTAGGAGTGTTATGATACATACAGTAATAGTCATTTTTACTAATTTATTTATTTGACTTTCGCTCTGTCCAATGAATCAGGATTTCTTTTTTAGCCAGCTAACTTTAACCTTAGTTCGATTAAACCCTGGATTAAACCCCTCACAACAAACAGTGCATCCCAGATTACATCACCATAGTAGGTTAACTTCAAGATTTTGACCAATCACATTTGAGCACCCAACCAATTAGAGATAACCTTCTAACCAATCAGGGACTGCCTGCTGACCAATCAGCAACAGCCTAATGACCAATCAGGGACAGCTGCTGACCAATCAGGGGCTGCCTTCTGACCAGTCAGGGACAGCCTACTGACCAATCAGGGACAGCCTTCTGACCAATCAGGGACAGCCTACTGACCAATCAGGGACAGCCTTCTGACCAATCAGGGGCAGCCTGCTGACCTATCAGAGACAGCCTGCTGACCAATCAAGGGCAGCCTTGATGAAGAGGGTTCCTTCTTATCCTATCACTTTTGTTCTTTGTGACATTTTATGAGAACACTTCTGAGAACAAGTGATTCAAATAAACAAAAAAAATGTTGTTTATGTCCTCACCTGGATAAGCCTGAGGGTAGCCTCCATAACCTCCTGGAGCAACGCCACCTGTTAGTGGGAAAGATTTAGAGCCAAAATTCTGCATAACAATCTTTTCTCAGAGTGTAAGTGCACTCCTGGCTCCGGTTCCTCGTCAGCATGCAGGAACCTGAAACGCTCTTGAAGAGCGAATGCACTCGGATGAACCAGTCTGAGCCGTTTGAGATGAATTGCGAAAAACAGCCAGGTCTCGTCAGGCTCAATGTTTTTAAGAGCCTGGCGTGACACTTTGCTTCGAGAACTGTTTTTCAGAGCTCGCCAGCTCCGCTGTTGATCCCTGCAGCAGAATTCTCAGCAGAATCGTGGAGAATTGTGGCTGGATGGTTTCTGATGAGCTTGAGTTCTTCATTTTCTGCGGTGTTTGTTTGCTGCAGGGATCTATGTCAGTAATTCCAGCAGGAATAACTCTGGATTACTGCTGCGCGAGTGTGTGAGAGGGATGATTTGCTACCACGAGGGCTTCTTCTGCACAAAGCAGTTAGCTTTTATGGAACAAAAATAATGGTGCCAATAAGGGTTCCTTGGAGAGATGCCCCGGAAGAACCACTCTGATTTTGAACACAAGCAGCATGGATCCATGCCGGAAGCGCAACACATGTTAAATCGCTGTCATACGGCCAAATGAGTTCTTATATGGAAGTTCCCCCGGTTTGTGCTGATGCTCGAGGTGTCACACGTCATGCTGAGCTTTGTTGTATTGTCTATTTACTGTACTGTTTTGGTCATATCTTGCACATTGTTCAATGCTCTAACTGGCTCTTGCACCATTTAACACTACGGGGAAATTCCAGTCATTCAGGAAGGTTTACACCCCGTTCACACTATAATGTTCATCTGCTCTATTGTCTATTTATCATATTGTTTCTGTCACTCCTTGCACGCTGTTCAATGCTCTGACTGCCTCCAGTGCAATAATCATGCTTATGGCGCAATACCGCCATCCGACTCTATAACTCCTCCCTCTGTCACAAATCCACACAATAAGATACTTGTAATAATCTACTAAACGACCATAAAGAACAAAAATCAACAAATTTCTTTTATTTTAGATCTTAAAATAAACAGAAAAAACAAAAGATTTTTGAACCCAGGAAAACTTTCAGAATAGTCTCCGCCCACAAGTGGAGGGAGTGGCTCCCGAGCAGGATGGGGGGGGGGTCAAGAGAAAGAGCAGCAAACGGCGAGAGTGTAGGAGAACAAACACCGGTTCTAGACTGTTTTACACGGTTTATATTTACTGAAATCAGAGTTTACTGATA
>JBBIGA010000040.1:26612199-26637516 GCA_037576975.1 Alestes dentex | reverse complement strand
GCTTCACTTGGTGAATGGGTTAAATGCAGAGAAATCATTTCACTGTGTGTTGTACTTGTATGACTATGCATGTGATACATAAAGCATCTTCATCTTCTTCTTCACCAGTCTAGGCCTCCATCATGGTCTGGGACTCATCACCAGGAGCAAAGAACCTACAGCAATACTGATCGATCACAAAATGACTTTGGATTTGAGGAGGGTTCATACAGCTCCTCGGCTTGTCTCAAGATCACTGGAGATCCAAACAAGCCCTTGGCCACCAAGTTACCCAAACGGTTGCTAACAACGACCCACTGGGAGGAAGCTTTTATACGACATTTTAAAATAACGACATGAATTGAAGCATTTTGATACGCAAGGGTTTTATGACACAAGCTACAGAGTGAAACGCCATATGGATCGTGGAGTAACTTCTCATCCTGGGCCAGAACTCAGGGCCACACCCAACCCATACGACCCCCGGCTGGAAGCACATGCAGACCCACACACATCACTCATATGCAGCATTCACAATACACCGCATGCTGGCACCTGGTCTGGCCACAAATGCCGGCTTTTTTGTTATTTATAATGTGTCGAGGAAGGCTATGGTGCAAATCAAGCACCAGAAAAATGTCAATAAAAGAGCCAACAGCACTGGTATGTTCAGTTGGCGAGGCGTGTCCAGATGGTCCACACATGCATTCGGTGCTTCTCAGCCGAATGTTCTTCTGACAAGAATTGATATGACCAATAAACAGAGCTCATAAGATCTACCCCTCCTGTCTGCTCGCTGGTCGGAATGTTTTCTTATTACTCGCACATTAACTCCTTAAAATCCCAGGCTCATTACACCCTAAGCCTTATTATTTAGTAGCTATATGGGCTACAAGGCAAAATGGTTGAGTTATTCTTGAGGAATGTTCAGTCCTCACCACAGAAGAAGGGGTTAAGCTTGCTGGCAACTCCAGGCTTCCATTCCTCACTCCCATAACTAAATAAGTCGGCTAGATTGGATTGTTCTCTATGTAATAAGCCTCTGGATGTAATACGGCCTGGGAATTTAAGGACCTAACCAAGGAGGATTGATAGGGATATTATATCTGCTGAAGAAAAATCGAACTGTGATGGCAAACAGGTGTTTCAATCAGACCTGATTACATTCGAGTGGTTGAGAAAATCCATCCAGCATGCGTTTTTGAGATCCGTGCCCGACACACGATGAGAGAATATGAAAGATAAGGAATATACGCATCTATCTGCCACGATGCTGATAGTATTCCAGAGTCCTCTGCATGCGCAGTACATCTAGAAATGATATAAACGAAAGCCAGACTTTCGAAAGCAATCAGTTTGATCCATCGTTCGGCCTTTCGCTGGGTACATATCTGCATTCTGAGCATCTGTTATTCAGACGTTAGCATAGAAAGTCTAATGTCTTTTATGACCTAAATACTGTGCATCTGAGAGCTGGAGTATTCCCACAAGGCTTTTCCTTTTTTTCTCCTACAGAACTGTCAAAACACTTCAGGATTTTGAAGGTTTTTGTTCGACTGAGCTATTGCGAAAAAAACGTCCAATGAATCACACGCTAAAAGTAGGACCATGTTTTGATGATGACCATATTGTAGCAAATGGCAAGGAATACAAACTGTTGAAATATATTGGGACCGAAGTTTCCAAATGAATAGTGAGTCTACACTTTCGTCTCTGGCCAAAATGGATATGAAGAGCGCTGTCTGTCCAACCCGGTTGGCAGGAACCGAACCTTTTACCCCTGACGGTACCCCTGACGACTCGCGTCAAAAAAACATGGCTTGCATTAACGGCTCTTGCGGATCAGTGCTCGGTGCCGAATGCACACCCAAGTGCGTGGCAGTGAAAGCAAACAAGCCCAGCGCAACAGCGTGGGAACAGCTCACGCGCCTTGAAGGATACCGATACAAAATGAGAACTTTCCTCCGCAGGCTCCAGTTACCGTCCCAAGGTCGCCGTTTCAATCCCTCCTGACTGCGGGCCGTGCCAGGGGATGAGTGGGAGGTGAGCTTTGGTTTTTTGTTTGTGTGGGGAAGGGGGTGGGCCTTGGGCCTTGTCACTGTGGACTCAGGAGGAGTCATTACTCACAATCAGAGGCCAGCAGCGAGCAACTTGAGGACAGGTCTAATGAGAAGCACATGTGCTCCACGAGACACTGAGCTGCCTCCCAGCTCATCTGCCTGGCCTACTACTCTCATCTCTCTCTCTCTCTCTGGTTCTCTTCCTCTCTCTACCTTCTCGAGCAGATAGATCCCAATGGGCTTTGCTGGCTCTAGAGGGTCTGACATTCATATACACAGGTTTGAACCTTTTGGGATCAACGTTAAAAAAAGTTATTAACCTTTGACGCTGTATTTTGGATGGTGCAAACAAACGAAGCACAGCTGCTTTGGGAAAATGCCCCAGGAATGACTAAACTACGGTGTCCATCCTTAACGACCAGCTAATCCTGCAAATTCAGTTTGGATCTTCCATCATCACAAATCACCGGCCAGCATGGAGCCGAATAAAATCCCGCAGTCTATATTCTAACACTTTGGAGAATCCTCGCTAACTATTCGTGACAAGCGGTTGCGTTAGGCGAGAAATATTTGTCTGTCAAGAGTTCTGGTCCAGCTTTGGTGGAGTGGAACGCGGAGCAGAATCCACCTTCGCTTTAGGCGCTGACACCAGAAACTTCAGGGTGTTACCTTTCTCTGCTTCCACCTTGGGTGCTAGGGACAGGATTCACAATTAGCTCTAGTTTTACAAAGTCCGGAGCGAGCCAAGCCGTGACGTCATGTGTCAGCTTGCTTTGATTTGCCATCTGTTATCTTTCTGAAAGCAGGTTTTTTGGACTCAAGGGTCAAGGCAGGGCAGGCCTACGCCATGGGCTTTGGCTCAGCAGTGTATCTCCAGAGGTGCTCATTTATGAGTAAGTCTAAAAACTTTCCTACAGGGGCCTCACTGAGGATTGTAAGTGTGAAGTGCGATCAGGCCTTGAACCCAGGTCTTGAAATATTTAGTCCCTGGAACTGCTGGTGTTTCCTTGTCCTCGTCCTGTTTGTTATTGTTTACATCTGCCATGTGCTTTTTGTCCATGTGCCTTTTGTTGTTATCATCCCTTGCCCCACCTTAGTCCTGCCTCCTCCTCGGCGTGAACCAAAGTTCCCAGGTGTTTCTTGTCATGTGTCTGTGTAGGCACCTCGTATTTGTTGGTTCTCTCTCTTTGTGCCTTTGAAAGCCTTGTTGTTTGGATTTATGTTTGAATGTTAATTCTACTGTCTGATTTTGTTACTTCGTGTTTATTTGTGAAATGAAACTCACGCAAACACCCCGCCACGCTTATTCATCACAGAGGTGTAGCGGATCGACCGTTCCTTGGCTCGGTTCGGTGTTCAGTTTTTTGATCAGATTTGGGCACACTTACCCTTGGTCAGAATCATGTGGTTCAAGCACTCGGATTCTTATGAAATAAGTACTTTTAAAGGATCCCATGGCTCAGAATCCCATGGCTCAAGCACTTTTAAGGGATCAGAATCTGTGCTACAAGTCTTTGCAGACAACAGGTTTTTACCATATATTCATCTTTTTCATTACCTGCAGATTTATATTCCAGTTAAACATTGGAAAGTTGCTAAATGAACGACTATAAATGAAAATGTCAAATAAAACAAATTTCCTTTATAAAGAATCTGTAACAGTGGAGGTCTGACTCCTATTAACTGGTTGCGTGGTGAAACGGAGTCAAATTCTTGACTGTCCTTTAACTTTAACTCATTAACTGTTTCAGCACTTAACAGCTCGTTAAATATCTAACTCTGGTCTGGTGATCCACATTATAATTATAATTATAATTATAAAAATAATTATAATTATAATTATATTAGGTCCGTAGTGTCATTTTATATCTGTAGGTCCATAGTGATAAATGAATATTTTCTGGCTAATAAAGGTACTTAGATGGTGAACATATTATTGAGTGTATTTTTATTAAATGACTAGCATGCAAATGTGGAAAATATCAGTGTGCAAAAGTTTTTGACCGGTAGTGTACCATTTTAAATGGGATCAAATGTGATGTACCTGTGAAGCCTGTGAGCATTATTCAACCAGACTGAAGCTGAGTGTCCAACCATTCTTTCTTGGGGGCCCAAAACTGTAATATGACGGGCCAAGGGTTAAAACGACTGTACACTTGGCTAGCAATTTCACACATTACCTGCCTGAAGAATCTGTATTATGTGTATAATTCCGTCTGTAACACTATGCTACATGTGTTACATTTAACTGGGAATTGCTATAGATTTTTAGCAACTTATTACATCAAATTCTATTTAAAAATGAAAAATAAGGACCTAAAATTGTATTTGGACAGAGTTGGGTCAAATCAAGCACCCCAGATACTGAGATACTGGAGTTACAGGTTTATTTGCAAATCTGAGAAGCTGCTGGAGTGCTGTGGTGCTTAAGCGTCCCACAGTGGCGATCCAAAGCTTGTGGGTTCTTAACAACAATTTGTAGAATCTGTACTTTCAGGCCTTCAATCTTGAAGAGCAGGCGACGCCAGTGTAAAGAAAATAGTTTCTGAGTTTATGATGCCCTTTGGAGGACTACATCCAGGGGTCGCAGTGAGTTTACTCCAAAAATGTGGAACAAATTTTAATCCACTCAGTCACATATTATGAAGCTAAAATTGGTGCCAGCAGAAATCTAGAGATGAGAGATCTGTGCATGTTCTGAACCCCCCAGTTAGGGCTTAACCTACACTGAATCTACAGCCTTTACTTTGGTTGTTAAACGTGGTTTAGAGCCAAGAGCATCAATTTAGATCTGGCCTGTGAGCAGGTTTTCACAAGGCCCAATCCATCCCCCGACACATTTTTTTCGCTTACGCATATAAAAAATAGGATATAGCCCTGAACACTGTCCAAGATCTGCTCAAAACATACGAGCATATTATAGGAGATGTTCTAACACTTTCTAATAGAGATAAAAGTATCTTTTTTTCTGCCAGACAGCCTGTGTGGTGCTGCGTAAGCAACTGCTTCATTTTAAGGCAGCGCCTGTTTCATCACAGTGTTTATAAGGACTATTTTTTTTCCCAGTTGAATGTTAATTTCTCTCTAAAAACACTGGCTGTCCCTGCTGAAAAGTTATTGGTGGTTTCTCTGAGATGTTTAGTGGCCTTTAGAGGTATTGTGTGCTTTCCTTGATGTCTCGGTATAAAGGATCCCAGTGGTGTAACGGGTCACCTGTGGCTGTTTCTTGACTCATTCGATGGTTTTCTAATGGGATCCAAAAGTATTCTGCAGGCAACTGGTTGCATCTAATGGAAATCATTAAGCCAGTTCCTGCAAGGAAGCAAAACACCCCGGAGAAAAAAAGGTGGAGAAACACCCTGGACAGGTCTCCAGTCCTTCACAGGGCACACATACACACATACAGAATGGGAGGAAGCCTGAGCTCATGGTGGAAACACACACAGACACGGGGGGAACACACACACCCACACACACACGTTTAGAACAATGACCATCCTGGCCAGGAATCGAACCCAGAACCTTCTTGATGTGAGGCTACAGTTCGAAACACTGCACCACTGGATGATAAAGATCCACCACCCAAACAGTACCTGGTGGTCTTGTGGGGTCCTGAGCACTGATGAAGGGCGTAAAAGGGGGTAAGAGATGGATTACAGTCTGTACCTGTAAACTACACAGAGCACCGGTACGGCCAGTGGATCTGGTAGATTGACAGTGAGGGATGAGGTAGGTGGACCTGATGAAGTGGCTTGTCAGTGTCTTTCACAGTTTGAGGATATTTGTCTGATGAAACATCAATAATAAGCATTTCCACAGTGTTGTGAGTTGCTTTCTTATGCTCTGGAACTACTGCGGCGCATCCAACAATAAGGGTAACATGGAACTTCTTTGACCAACATGGACTGACACATGCACACACACACACACTCACACACACACACACACACACACACACACACACTGGGGGCAGATTTTAAGAAGACACAAGGACATGGCATCAAGAACATTTGCAAGTAAACTTAAATGTTCCCTGGTGTTGATGTGGGATGAAAGTCCACCATTAGGAATACCTGACTGAAGCTGACCTCAGAACTGAACTCGGGTTCCTCGCCCCTATTGGGCGGCGCTCGCAGAATCAGGGACACATTTGCTAGCTGCCGAATGGGAAGCTTTAGTCCTGAACCGAGTCTGCCTCCCATCACAGCCATTAACTCATTTCTACAGTGAGGACAGAAGAGCGAGAGATTGGGCAAGTCCAGCTCCAGCAGCCACAGCCAAAAACAACTTCCACTGCAAAATCTGATACCGAGGAGGTCTTAGACTCGTAATTCCTCTTTCAAAGCATGGAAAGGTCCTTCTCAGAGCAGCCAGTCAACTGGTCCAGAGCTTATCGGCTCTGGCCGCGTTCGCCTAATTCCTTATCTCTCCGAACACGGGCCCAGATGAAATCGGCGCTGTTTTAGGAAATTCAATAATGGACAAGCACTGCTAATGTACTAGCAGAACAGACTGAGAGAGGGGGCGAAAATATTTACACTGCAGTATCAGAGCGGGGTCCCAGTCGTGCACCTAAGAGCCCAAATTTCCACTTATTGTGTGGCTTAAGCCAACAGTCTAATCAGCACGGGTGCCCCATTGTTTGAGCGGTGCTGACATGAATTTACATTCGGCCAATCATCATATACATTAAGCCACGGATCGCCTCGCGCCCTCACAGCCCTCGCCAAGGTCAGGGAGGACGAGCGGGGGGCGACCGCCTCCGTTACACTGAGCTGCTCGGGAAGCGCGGCCAAACTTCACATCTTTATATTCCACATGCAATAACCGTGACATTATCTTTTACGACTTCCTCAGAGGCGTGGGACGGTAAATTCATAGCAGGAACTGGAGTTTACAACAGTTCGAATGTGTTCTGAGCTCTCTCTGGTCTGAAGCAAAAGTAGTGCAAAAGCAGGGGTTCTGATTGGCTCACCTGGTTTGGGAGGTTTCCCGCCGGCTCCTGGTGTCGCAAGAGAACAAGAGGTGCTTTAGTGTGGGAAGTTTAATGTGTTTCATGAAATAATGTATGAATAATGCATGGTTTCATTGGATTTTAAATGTAAAGTAGGTATAACGTGCACTACATGTCCAAAAGTGTCCACACAGCAATTCTAAGTTCAGTTTTAAGGTTCAGGTGTAGCACAAAGACTTTCTCCTTAGAAAAGCACTGACCAGCAAATCCTCACAGCAATGTTCCAGTACCTGACCTCACTAATGCTCTCAGGCTGCAATCAGATCCTCACAGTCATGCACAAGCATCAGTACCTGACCTCATGAGTGCTCTCATGCAATCAAATCCTCACAGCAGTGTTCCGACATCAGCGCCTGACCTCACTAATGCTTTATGCAATCAATTCCTCACAGCAATGCTCCAACATCAGTACCTGACCTCACTAGTACGCTCATGCAATCAAATCCTCGCAGCAATGTTCCAACATCTGGATGTTAACTACAGTCCATTAATGTCCTTGATTATTGTGAAGTGCTGCAGTCTTTTGGGCATGTAGTGCCGGTTATATTCGATACCATTAAGGACTTTCACACTGTAACTCTTATTTAATCTGGAGATTATGAGTAGCAATGTGTCTGAAGGGCACTCACCGGCTCCCAGACCTCCAGCACCTAATCCACCAACACCAAGACCTCCAGCACCAAGACCTCCAGCACCAGCTCCATATCCTCCTACTGTACAAGAAAGTGCATTAGCTTTATTTTCATCTGGGCTGTTTAGACTCATGTTGCCCACAGTTGTTCATAGTTATGCATGTGTTTACCTTTCTTTGCTATTTGCTCTTTCACCCAACACTTCTTTCTTCCTTATTACCAGCCTGTTATGATTTACTGGCTGACACCCAGCTGGACTGGGAGCTACTGGCTTCACTGCGTGTCACAGTGAACGAGGAAGAGTCCAAGAATGCAATCAGTTTTTTCCCCAGCCAAGAGATTAAAGATGCAAGATTACAAAGTGCAAGGCCAAATATAGCTGCCCGTCCACCTCTCAGGGCGACTGGGTCGCTACTGGAGAAGAGCTCCAGAGGCGGCACCTACAACCCTGCTTCAGCATTAGGAGTACCGCTGATAGCGGACGGGGACAAGTTCCATCCGCACCAAGCCAAGCTCTGTTTGTTACGTCAAATGACATCAACAGTGCAATTTAGTAGTGCTGCCAAACGTAGTTATTCGTGACTAATCGCATCCCATTGTGAAGTTAATTGAGGTTAACACAGTCATTTTTTTCTAGTTAGCCACAATCAATCACAGTTTTGTACAATGAATCATGATCAGTCACATTATTTTGTCCAGATACTTCTGATTAAATGCATGCTTAGTGCATTCTGTCATGATTAATGCCACAATTCTCTGCAGTCACAATGAATCTCAATTAATTTGTGATTATTGCATCTGCCTCATCTGCAAAAGTCTGACCCTAAATGAATATTTCTTCCATTTATAAAGCAGTGCATTGTAGCTTACACTTAATGTATATATCATAAATACAGTCGAATGTATATATCATATATATCATACAGTTAATGAGCATAAGTCATAATATCATATATAAAGTCAATGAATGTATGTGATACATATAGTCAATGTGTGTAAATATCATATATATATATATATACGCACAGTCAATGAGTGAATATACCATAAATATCATACAGTTAAATGTATATGGATATCATATATAGTCACCAAGCATGTATATCATATCATGTGTATTCACAGAGTGTATTTAGCATATATCATGTATACAGTCAATGAGAGTATAGATCATATCTATCATAAATACAGCCAATGAGAATACATATCATGATTATATATTACATACATTAAATATACAGCCAGTAATGTGTCTATATTGTATATAATTACATACTGTATATCATATATATATATATATAGATAGTCAATGAAAGTATACATCACATATATCAAATGAGTGATATAATCAATGAGTGATTATATTACACACATTAAATATGCTGTAAATGAGTGATTACTGTGTGTTATATATATTAAACCTACAGTCAGTAATTGCATCTCATTTAGCATATATGCAGTCAATGCATGTATTGTATATAATTACAAATCAAATGTGTGTATGTGGGTTTATATTAGTCATCCTTGAGCTCTTCATCTATGCCCCATTTCTGACCACAACTCTCAACCCAGCGGTGACACTGAGGTGTGGAAAAATCTCTGAAATGCTGCTGTGCCTGATACGCTGCTACAGGCGTCACACACACCACTGTGCAAGTGTGAGGCTGTGAGAATCATCTGCTACCCAAACAGTGTGTGGTCAGTAGTGGTCCTATGGTGAGTCCTTCCCTTTGAGGGTGGCTCAGAAGTTGCAGACAGACTAAAGTGAGTAACTGGACACCTACAACCTGTACCTACACGGCATGTGTTTCAGATAAAGTGGCCAAACGTAGGTGGCATCTCAGTGTAAGTGATGTGATGATCATGAACACCAGTGCAGGTAGAAAAGTTTTTATAATAAATGTGAGGTGAACTTACCTCCAGCTTTGGCTGGTTTGTATGGGACCCCCCCAGCTCCTGTTAAAATACAGCACAAGAGGAAGAGTTATGCTTTGTGGCGGGGCAGCACTTGACTTTTTTGGGGGTTTAATGCTCCCCGGTGCTGCTCTCTGGAAGCACAGCTTAGATCATCTAAGTCTGAACAGTGGCCGGCCCGAAATAATGACTTCACGGGGTCGAGGCTGGACCTGGGGGCTTTAAATCTTCCACGAGTAAGCGGGAGCACGGTTGTGGCCGGTCCCAGTGTTCGTGCTGTATTTTACAGGGATTTATGACTTTGTGTTATTAAAATTATGAGTATGGTTTATCCAGATGGAGAAGCAACAAATGAGTGAGCTGCACCGAGTGTGAGGAGCAGATCTCTGGTCACGGAGTGTGGCGTTCGTGAGAGGCAGGTTCAGCACCTGCCTTAGTGCACCAGGATTAGATTGAGACGTTTCTAAACCTCCTGACTTAGATGTAAAGGAAGCTGGAGAAGCGCAAACCCTGAACTTAATGACTCAAGATTTTTTATTTGTCACATATACAGTTATAAAAGAACAGCAGAGAAATGAGCCCCTGAAAAGCCTGTGAGACTGTGCAATACAGTAACAATAAATTAAAGGCTAGAACTAAGTAATAAAACTATGTATAAAACAATTAAAAAGAAACAATGTACAGAATGTACAGAATGATTACCTTCATATCTATAGTTGCTATAATATGACTTTTAATGTCTCTTATTTTGTTATTTTGAATTATGTCTATGAACTTTAGGCCTCATGTCTACAGTCCTACTATCACTTTCACCTTTGGGTTAATCCAAATGCATCACTCCTTAAATATAAATAAATACCTTCAACACTCATGTCTTATCGAGATCTGCATGGAGGTACAGAGAAGGTAACAGATCACTCAGGGTGCTGCTAATATGCTAATCTCAGCTTTGAGATCTTCCAAAGCAAACCTGGTTAAATTGTAGCCTGAATACATGAAATACCTGCACGACTCATTAAAATATCTTCACTTATCTACTGTCTTCTCTAGATCTGCACAGAGATACGAAGAAGATAACAGATTGCATGGGGTGCTAATAGGCTAATCTTGGTTTTGAGAGGATCCAAAGCAAACCTAGGTGAACTCCAGCACCTGAATACATTAAATACCTCCGCCAGTCATTAAGATACCTTCACCACTCATTAAAAATACATGCTGTCTTTTTGAGATCTGCATGGAGATCCAGAGAAGATAACAGATCACTCGGGGTGCTAATACGCTAATCTCAGTTCCCAGAGGATCCAAAGCAAACCTGGTTAACTTCCAACTCCCGAATACATGAAATACCTCTACCAGTAATTAAAATACCTTCACTTATCTGCTGTGTTCTCTAGATGTCCATGGAGATCATGTAGAGGAGACAACAGATCTCTCAATGTGCTAACAGGCTAATCTTAGTTTTGAGAAGGTCTAAAGCAAACCTGGGAAAATTTCAGCATATAAACTTGTAAAATACCTTCAACATTCATTGAAATACCTTCACCTATCTGCGGCTATGTCCATGGAAATACATAGACGGTAACAGATCTCTTGGGGTGCTAATAGGCTATTCTTGCTTTTGAGAAGGTCTAAAGCAAACCTTGGTAGACTCTAGGACCAGAATACATGAAGTATTTCCAACCCCTCATTACCAATACCCGCTGTCTTTTTGAGATCTCCATGGAGATACTGAGAAGATAACAGACCTCTCTAATACGGGTGCTAATATGCTAATCTCAGTATTCAGAGGATCCAAAGTAAACCTGGGTAAACTCCAGCACCTGAATACAGATAAAACCTCCACCAGTCATTAAAAATACCTGCTATCTATTTGAGATCTCCATGGAAAAACAGGGAACAGATCACTGACATGCTAATCTGGGTTTTGAGAGGATCCCAAGTAAATCTGGGCAAACTTTAGCACCGGAACACATTAAACACCTTCACCTGTCATTAACAATACTTTAACCTATCGTCTAACAGGCTACTCTTGGATTTGAGAAGGTCTGAAGCAAACCTGGATAGACTCCAGCTCCTGGGACCACACCTCCACCTGGAACTCCTCCAATTCCCACTCCCGCAGGCACATACACTCCTGAAACAGAGGAAACACCACTTTACTTATTACTAGAGATCCCGAACCCAACCTGAACCCCACAGAAGCAAGTTTTTGTTTAGTTGCAGAATCTCCACAAGATGTAACGTTCTTATATCAGTTATACAGTGGAAGGAACCCATTCAAAGGCCAAAGAACCTCTACATAAAGTGAATATTCAATACCAATTAAACAATGAGAGGAACCTTTCCAAAGGTTAAAGAACCTCCACATGACAAAGTTTCTAAATCAATTAAACAGATGGAGGACCCCTTTCAAAGGTTAAATAACCTACATGTAATGTAAAGGTTCTAAACCAATGAAACAGTGTGAAAACCTTTTAAAGATGAAAGCTCTATTTAATTTAAATGTTTAGACTAGTGTGAAGACTCTTTCAAAGCTTAACAACCCTCTTTATAATGTGAAGGGTTCTATACCAACTGAAAGGTGTGAAGGTTAAAGAACCAGTTTCTCCTAGAGCTCCATGTCTCCAAGAACCATTACGGAACCTTTATTTCAGAGAGTGTAGGTGGTGTTGCCTTAGGTTTCATGGAACGTTCTTTGTACCCCAGCAGGTACTGTGTTGTGTCTGAGTTGTTTTTCAGAGAACATGGGTAGGTATCTGAAGAACCTCCTCCAGAACCTCCTCCTTTGGCCCGGTAAACACAGGACAGTCCGTTTGCGATAAATCAAACACATGGGAAAAGTTAAGGAAATGGAGGGAGGGGAAACGGCCGCTGTTGCTCTGGGACCACTCGCAACTTCTCTGAGGGACCTGTGAGCTCAGCCGCCAATTACGGAGTTGTACGTTGACGCTGAGCCTGGTTTGCATCAGAGAAGCTGTATGGAAACCAAGAGTGAGCCTTATGGTGATGGATATTATATTTAATGGGTTTTACATGTGTTTGGAGGCCAATTAATCTAAGCCATATGCCAAGGCAACTGAAGTGTTTCTCAAGAGTGACGCGGCATACACACGATGATTTTCATGGTCCGTGTTTATGGGAAAGGGGATTGTTCTTTGACTGGTGGACCTAATTAACCAGTAACTCAGAGTATAATGGTAAAAAAAACCCAAAAAAACAAATAGAGTGCTCTCCCCTTCCCTTTACTCTAAATACAGAGCACAAAAATCGTCTACAACCACCGGTATGAGAATGTCCCTCCA
Organism: Alestes dentex; assembly: GCA_037576975.1. Lineage (NCBI taxonomy): Eukaryota > Metazoa > Chordata > Actinopteri > Characiformes > Alestidae > Alestes > Alestes dentex. The sequence continues at coordinate 26,624,615 of JBBIGA010000040.1, read as the reverse complement.
CCAGAACAGTCCCATGGTGGTCCATTTGGTTGGATGGGATGGGTGGACAATCTGATGGGCTACAGACAACGAAATGCACCTAAAGGGGAGGTGTTTCTGATAAACTGGCCAAACACTTGGTCCATAAGCTATCAGGTTCCACAACCTTGGTTAACACTCAGGTCCACTGTGGTCCATGTGAGAACATAAAGCAGAAGAATGAATCTGGCTCGGAGAACTAAGTGTGCTGTTATGGTTACAGCTAGCCACGGGGAGCTTCTGGCACTGCACTAACAAACGAGGCAATGAAGAAATGGAACAGAAGAGCTTCATAAGGTTGTGGTCGGTTCCTGAGCAAGGTTCTTCCTGGTGGCAGAAACTGACAGAAAAGAGACGCTCTGCAAGGACAGACCCAGCTTGCTTGCTTAAACTCCCAGCTTGCAAAAAAAAACCCTGATTACAATGCACACACACACACACACACACATACATGCACAATAGTCTGCTGATGGGCTGCCTATTGGTCCAGAAGGGTCAGTTTAGAACCCAGTGCCAGCTGGGACTCTGTGTATCTTCGCAACAGCACGAGACTTTTCGAAAGAGTTTATGACTTGTGTTTTCGCGAAGCACAGGGACTGGAGTCTCTGCAAAAGACCCTTTATTGGAGGGACCGCGGCCACCTTGTCCTCGGAAAACAGATGAGCTCATCTGCGACAGAGCCGGAGGGAAGATGCTCATTGAGAGCTTTTCTGAAGACAGCCAGGGACCTGGAAGGCTGGGGAGTGATCGAGTTTTGTGGTGCTTGGCCTCATCTCGCAAGGTCACCGCACTGTTTACCGCTTCGTAAAAGGGGCCACGCTGTTCGCCGTCCTCAACCAAAGTCAGGGATCATTCTGGCTGTTTAATCCCACCTAGGAGAGCCAGCGGTCGTCTCGACTCCCAGAACCAGGGACTGGAACATTGTCATTAACCTTGAGGCACATTGTTCCGTAACTACTATGGATTATTTGGACCACCTTTAGGACCACCTTTGTTGAGTCCAAGGCAAGTACAAGACTATGACTAGTTAAGACTGAGTCAAAACCAAGACCTAAAGGTCATTTTTGATGCTTAACTAGTCTTTATCTGCCTCCAGTCCAGATTTCGTTTTGAAACTATTTGTTAGTCACTATTTTTATTATTATTATTCTTTGAATTTTCTCCCCAGTTATGTCACATCCAATTCCACTCTATATATTCTGACTCCTGCCTCTGTCATACATCCACACAATAAATATGTGCAAGAACCAGATTCTACCTTGTGCAATTTCTCATTGGGTTTAAATCATTGTCATTATGTGCATTATTATGTTATTATTATGTGCAGTAGTTTACCCTGCGCAATATTGTGCAATCTTCTTCATGGGAGCTAAGATATTGTCATATCTCATTATGTAATATCTCATTCTTATGTGCTATAGTCTTACCATGAGAAATCGCTACTTGTCAATATTACTGACCTACTACTGACTGCAAACCACAAGTTGTTTTATTAGTAATGTACTTAACTGTAAGTTATTTATTTCTAGTTTTTATGCCCAGCATGTGTGTTTATAGAGTATTTTCTGCAGATTTGTATTTATATTCTGCAGCATACTTTATATTTTATATTGTTCTTGTCTTTGTGCCTCTCTGAATCTGTGCAGTCATAACATAAGCAATTTCCTCCGGGACCAATGAAGTATTCTTTTTTGATGTCAGGGGTCAGTATGAACAAGACAAAAATGTTTTATTTCTGTAAAACAAAACGGAACACACAGCAATGGCTCTTGATTCAAAATCATTCAAGTTTCTTCTTATGACAATCACAAACATGATGTGGCTCCATCAATCTGTTTCTGAATTTTGTTACATGTAGGGAAGTTATCTCAGTTTTTCAGAAGATACGAGCCACCAGCACCAGTTTCTCTGCACTCAGAGCCCGTCCAACCAACACCAGTATCAGTGGGCTAAATTAAACACAAACAGATGCAGTTTTGTGGTTCTGGTATGTTTGAGTGTGACTCATCGGTGGCAAGAAAGTACGAATGCATGGCTGAGAGTCAGAACAGTCTGAGTGTGGACGAGAGTCCGGACTGGAGTCTGCAGCACTTCTGGTGCACTGGAAGTTCTCTGCAACTCCTCTGAAACTGAAATGCGAGTTCTGTGGTGGAGCGGTTTCACAAACGGGCCTCATTCCTGTTCACAGTAGCCATAAAATGCATTTGCTGTCTGTTTGTGGGTTCCTCAGTTGCACTTTACTTCTTCAGTAACACTGATGGAATATGTTTGAATGGAAATGTGCTTGTCTCACAAAATGAATTTTTGTCTTCCTGTGACACATTTATAACAATTTCAGACATTTACTGTCCTTAACAGAAGGGTGTTTTGACATTTCTGCTCAAACTTTCTCCCTAAATATAGTCATGACCACCTCCAGCTTGGTCTCCTCATGCAGGTTAAGACTAGGACTGGACCATTTTGATCATGCTGCTTGAAGGAAGATGCTGTGAACTGAGTGATGTGTTTTACTACCTACTGTGGATATAAGTGGAGCTGTAAGACCACGTTTTGAGTCTAAGGTCTATCCAGGACTAAAGATGAAGTCAAGACTGATCAATCAGAGAGCAGTGCAAGACTAAGACTCAAAGCTCTTCCTCGGGTCTTTAACTAGATCTCATCTGCCTCTAGTCCCGAATTCTTGGGTTGTTTTTTTTTTTTGTAGAGTCACTATAATAATAATAATGTTTGTCATTGTTTCCCAATTTTCTCCCCAACTTAGTCATGCCCAGGTCCACCTTCTAGTATACGCAATGCGGAGGTTGAAGGCTGGCATAAGCTTCCTCTGAATCATTTAGAACTTACTTTTTTGTAATACCAGCAAAACAGACTTGTACACTGATTGGCCTCAAACTGAATAATGGGGGCATGGAGGATTTTAGACGGCTATAACATTAGTGGAGACTGAACTTGATGATAGGACTAATGCTTTGACTCAGCCACCTCTAAATGCTCTGCTGTTTTTGTCATGGTTGGTGCCAGTTTTATCTCAGCATAAAACATTATCTGGACATGTTTGTGGAGAGGTGTTTGTGGAGAGGTTCTTCCACCTTCCTACCCAACCCTCATTGCTCACTAGCAGCTCAACACAGAGCGGACATTGTCTTTGTTCATTTGACAACAGAGTTATGTGGAAAAAGGTTTGGTTCATTACATTAACTGAAAAGATATGTGACCACCAGGGGTAGGACTGTCTCACACTTTAGACATTGGTAGATTATTATGGTGTCTGAAGAACAACGGACCACACAAATTCATTTCTGCATTGAGATAACACACCAGACTCTCACGTTTTCCCCAGAAGACGCTGATCGCAAACTGTGCAACAGCTGCAGCTGCCTTCTGCCCAGAGGACAAGAAGAGCTTTGATACACAACAACTGGCCTGAAACTTGATCAGGGGCAAGGCATTAGAGTGTGTGCCCAACTGTCGACTTCGAATGCCCCAAAACATGCAGACTAGGGCCGAACAGGATGAACTTAGGGGCTGTAATTGGGGTAGAACTCATGTTGTAGATCCAGCTTTGGAAAGAAAGTGGAACGGATTAGAGAATGGTTTGATACAGATCTCTGATAGGCCTTAACACAACACAGATGTATCACACAATGCCTTTTAGCCTGGAAGGTCAGCGGGCGCAGAGGCTCTGCCCTTCTGCGTGAAAGGCCTGCCCCAGACAAGAGGGTGCATGTTTGCCATGCCGCCGTGTCAGAGCCTCATTTCACAATCAAAGGGAGGATTTCCTGTCTGTGTGTGTGGAGGGAGAGAGGGGCGAGTTCTCAGATACCTGTGTTCATACAGCTGAAGCCCTCGCTAACCTCTTGAAAACCTGCAAAACACCCTGGTAGAAGCAATGAGAATTCTGACCCCTAGTCTTGACTTCCAGGATTTTTATTCAAACAGAAGCCTCCGATGCCCTAGTAGAGCACTGAAAGGGTGGGCCTGAGTCAGAGGCTGACTCTGATTCAGTTTCTCTACTTAACCTTTTACTTTTCAGCCTAAAGAATTAACTTTTATGTTTAGTCTACGAAGCCAGAGCGTGTTTTAGTTTCGGCCCATTTGTAAATGGCCTTCTTCCTTTGTTTTGAGTGGAAGCCACTCATTGCGTTCGGCACTGTGACTTAACGTCTCTAGCAAATAAATCGTGCCAGACTTTGTCGAGGCGCTGGGCTGCGTGAGGCACGGCGCCAAGTGTCAGTGAAAGTGCTCAAAAGGGGAAATGAAGACATTTAATCAGGCTGTTCCCGTGCGACCATTATTTTCTCCGTTGTTAAATCTAAAATGACACATAGAAGCTTCGGGGAACATTTTATTTGGATAGTCTGCTGTAGATTGTCTTTAGGCAAAGTTCAAGTAAATGTCTGTTAAATGTAACTGAACATTAACATAAAGGAATGTTTTTATTTTAACCCTAACCTTAACCCAGAATTTCAATCTAATCCATATCCCAATCATAACACTTTTTTATAATCCACCAGACAATTAGTTGACAATTACAGTGTCTGAAGATCATCTAGAGGGACTTAGCAAAAGTTGAAATTAAAACATGATTTCTTTTTTATATTATCTGAGAAAAATGTGGCATGACTTGTTTTCCATACTTTGAGATTACAGCCAGTTTGGAGAGGAAGTGCTGCTTATCACTGTTGACGTCAGAGTCAAAGGAAGTGTGTTACATCTTTAAGTTTTCATTTTATGTTCCTTTAAATGTTTCTGAGTTGTTCTGAAGACTTCAGTCAATACGGTAAAACTGATGAGAACAGAAATGTCAGGATAAAGCAGCGAAGAAAGTGCAGCTTCAGAGAAGCATATGAATGAGGTTCATCATCACTGCTTGAGAAAGTCCAGCTGTTGGAACTAAAATCCACCCATAAAGTGCAGCTGGATGAGGAACCGGCAGAGGAACATCACTGTTCAACTCTTTTTACCTGCTTTACACTTTATATTATCTGGATCTGAAGATCTGTTGCCCTCCCTACAGCTAACAGGCTAACAGGCTCATAATGAAAGACTAAGCTCGAGTTCAGCCCTTTGCAGGAGTTCCTTCACAACTGAAACACAGAATATGTTACTAATATGCCAGTTAGGAACCTTAGACTACAAATACAGCAGAAAGTAACACTTTCATAGCAAAAAAAACAACTTAAAAAGCATTGTTTTTCGTTCCAACACGTTGATCTTGTTAGCATGTAGTTAGCGTTTAGAAGTTGGGAAAGAGTGGGAATGAGGTGGTTGGGGCCTTTTTTCAGGGGGTGTTCGTACGTTTTTATTTCGTTGACACGTAGGGGAATAATTAGGGTCGTTTTTGGTGACTTGTTTGGCGCTGCTGTTTTTACGAGGCTGCCTGATCTGCATCCAAGTCATGCCTAATTTGCACATGAGCGAATTCAGGCACGGCTCATGGCTCCTTTCAGAACAGCTCGCTTCATTACCAGAGACTGACAGGCAGCGCACAGACGTTATGTGGAACATATTATTTGGGTAATAAGAAAACATTCAAATTAATTATTTACTCTGTATGGTATTTAAACTTTCTCCATGGGCACTAACAGTGGGTGTTTTAATAGCAGGGCAGGACAGCTAATACCATAGTAATACACACACACATACGCACACACACAGCGTCATTCAACAGGGCATTTATTAGCAATACTGCAAATGTGGCTAATATGTCACAGCAATTTGCCCCGTAACCGAGACAAATGAGCATCTGCATGGCGACGGGCCGACTTTTTGACGCTTGATTTCTCTCTGAGAGAACAAAAGGTGAGGCGGGGGGCGATGAGAGGCTGAAAGATGAGAGCGAAAGAATGAGAGGAGTAAATCTCCTTGATAGGAAGCCCTCCCCAGGCCTGGGCTCGGGATGTGGTGTCTGACACATCTGTGGTACAGAGCAGAACACAAATGCGGAGAATTTGAAGTCAAATAAACACATGACGCGCAGACGGTGGAGCTCCGGGGTCGAGGCGGGAGGCAGGACCTCGCTTTCGTCTGCGGACGCCCCTGCCAGACTCGATGAAAGGAACATTTGGGGTATTTTCTTCCCACAGCTATCTCTCTGCGAGCTGGGCCGAGCCGAGCCTCCTCCGCAAAAAAACCCTGATCCAGCAGGATTAGAGCGCAGCTCGGGTTTCGTAAACAGTTTGAACAATGTGCTGAGGAGCACGGCCTGCCCAGAAGATCGCAGCAACACCAGCAGCAGACGCTGGGCTGAGGACGTGCGGAGGCAGAGCTATGCTTTATTAACTATGTTCATACATACATGCTTTTTGTGTGTCTGGGGGTGGGGGGTTAAATGCCACCACTAGGGGACAGCTAACGTCCTTGGCTCTCTTGACTACTGGGTTCCTCTTAACAAAAAGTAATGCCTACATGGGAAAGGGGTCCTAATCTACGACTTGGTAAGGCGAGGGCATGACTAAATTGTCTCGTTCCCTCAGTTTATTAAGTTGTGGCCACATCTCAGTTATCATGGCTTAATTATCTTACTCAGTCTTGACCATAATTTAATTATTTAGTTCATTATCACAAATTGCTTTAATGCCTCTACAGCTTGGGCTTAATTTTCAGCACTTCATTATCTCATCCTTTGTCTGACTAAGTTGTGGCCTTTACTTATCAAGACTTCATTATCTCGTTCCTGTGCCTTACTGATAAGACCATGTTGTAATTTACTCATTCTTACACCTTACTAAGCCCATGACTTTATTATCACTTGTGTAAATGCCGTACTAACTTAAGTCTGTGGTTGAATTGTCATCACTTAACTATCTCATTCCACTGCTTTACCGAATCAAGGCCATTTAATCAACTTAATGAAGAGACCATTACATAATTATTTCATTCCTACACCTTACTGGCTGTACCTTATCATAACTTCATTATTTCATCCCAATGCCTTATTAAACCAAGGCCACAACTTTATTGCATTCCTTTGTCTTATTAAGCCATGGACATAACATATCACCATTTAATTGTCTTGTTCCTTCGTCTTGCAAAGTTGTGACCGTGACTCACGATAATTTCATTGTCTCATTCAAATGCCTTACTAAATCAAGGCCATGACTTAATGATCTTGTTCCTACACCTTACTAAGCCATGGCCATGACTTGAGTAGCACCATCTCACTCTTGCACCATACTGGACATCATTTTAATCATCACCGCTTATTTATCCCATTCCTTTGTCCTACTAAATCAAGACCTGCACCTCACTAAGCCTTGGCTGTGATTTTATTATCTTGCCTCAGTGCCTTATTAAATAAAGGTCATAACTTACTTATCTAATTTCTTTGTCTGACTACATAAATCATGTGCCTTTAGGACCCCTTTCTAATGCTTCGGCACATTTTGGTACTTTCGGTGCACTATTTTTACTAAGGAGGGACATGGCTCTGTAGATTTTGCCTTACAAGGTCAACAGTAAATACGCTGATGGTAATATCTCCATTCTTATCTTCAGAGGAAGGAAGAAACAGATGGCAGCGGTACTTCTGCTGACATCACCGGGTGGGGCTGTTTATGATGGACCAACATAAACCAACACCAGACACACCTGGTGTAAAAGTGTGGGTAAAAAAGGCGTTCAGTGCCGTGCGGGTGTTTCTATTTATGATTCGAAACAGAATTTGACCTCTAGGGACTATTCAGCGAGCACCAAACCCATGCCCATGTCCGTCTGGGCTAGGAAACCCTAATGGATAAAACCCAAAACCAATCTCACAGTGCAGCTTTGGGACACTGAAACTTCCATGAAGTGAAGAAATCACAAGAAATACGGCCTCACATATCCTGTGTCCAGCCTATAAAAGAAAATTACACACAGGTTCCTGTTTCTAATCAAACCTCTACCTACAAATAGGAAGACATGCATGTAAAAACTGGCCAAATCTGTCATTCATCCACAATTAGGCAATATAAAATGTGACCCAAAGTAGAGCAGATAAAATTAAATGCAAAGAAAACACACTCCTGGGGAGGTGGAGGGTTTGTGTGTGTGTGTGTGTGGGGGGGGGTATTGCAGTGCAGTGTTTCGGAGGCGCTTTATGATAATCGTAAAACAAACACTGACAAGCCGCTCGGAATGTCTTGCAGATGTAACGTTTTATAAGAGATTGGATTTACTGGGGTTCGGTTTTTTGGCCCCGACGTGCCATGATTCATTGTAGAACTGGGAAAGCAGAGAACCAAACCACATGACCGGGCACATTCCAGTCAAGGACCATGTCCACGTATCGTCCGGAACAGATACCGGGGTCCGCAGAAGCCCTCGCGCCAGCACTGCTCTGGAATGAAGGCCCGCCAGAGTGTGGCTCTTTGTTTCGAACTTGGCAGGATCTCCACCGGGTGGAAACTGCGTCCAGGCCCTCCTCACGCTGACATTCTCTCTGGAATTTGTGGTCATAGTGCAAATAGTTGTGGAGCTCTGATGTCCCAGTCAGTAGGTACAACCACGAGGCTCAGAAAATAGTGCTTTGTCTTCAACACTTTAGGAACAAATATGTCGCTGTTGACGGGGAACCTTAAATTGCATTACAACCTCCTGAGATTCATCCATTCTCTAATCTGAACCAGGGTGGGGGAGAGGGGGGCACTCATAGGATGAAAGGTGGGGAAACATGCTGGACAGGCCACTAGTCCATCACAGACATGATCACACCTCCAGTCCACCAAATTATTACACATACAATTACTACATCACCACCATTAGCTTGGCACTAATATAACACTGTCAACCCCATTAGGGTGCTGATAGAAAGCAGCACCTGTCTTTAGACTGTGGGGGCTCCTGAAGCCCGTACACACACTGGGAGAACATGCAAATGAGCCGTCCTGGCCAGGATTTAAACTCTCGCTGCACTGTCCAGGTTGAGATATCAAGATACTTCAAATTCTGCATTAAATTACATTATTATTATATGAATTATTACACACACAACTTCTACATCACATAGCCTGTCAATCATATAACATTGTAAATTAGGATATTTAGACTCCTAATAGGGTACTAATTTATTAGGGTGTTAATAGAAATTTGTGTTATTGAAAAGAAGCAAAGTGAAATGTTTTTGCATCATTGCAGTTAGACTCTCATGGTAAATGCAATTAAAATGTTTGGCAACACTTCGCTGTTTAACATCGACACAACCATGTCATAACGTGTCATAACAGGTCATAACCGTGTCATAACCATGTCATAACCATGTCATAACCATGTCATAACCATGTCATAACTGTGTCATAACCATGTCGGATCATCATAGCAATATATAGAAGTCCTATTACCTTCATGCAACAAGGGCAGCCAGTATCAGTATGGATGGGGGGTTAGTTTGAGGGGTTGTGGGCATTTTGGGAGGGTGTTCATCTACAGTCATATGCAAAAGTTTGAACAACTGTCATTCTTCCATGACTTTTCCTGCAAATTACCATTTCTGGCACTTTTGTTATGCTTTTAAATGTATTTTTACCTGTATTTTAGCTGTCCTGATTTTTTTTTAGAGCAATCAGTATAGCATGAGGGAGGTATGGTGTGGTTGAGGGGGGGGGTCATTATTTTAGAGGCGAAGGAGGCCTGAGAGCCAATTCATCCCAGCTTGTCTTGGGAGGAGAGTGTACAATTCCAGCAAGTGAACGGGACTCTCAACGGCCACAGATGTGCTGATAATGGAGTTCCGACACTCTGAAACACTCGCGGAACACTACACAGAGCAGCCACGATGTTTAGCTAAGTGATTTCCCAGCAGTGTTATCGGCCCGGTGTTTGTGTGTGTGTATGTGTGTGTGTGTGTGTGTGTGTGTGTGTGTGTGTGTGGGTGTGGGTGTGGATGTGTGTCTTTGTGTGTGTGGATTGTGGGGGGGGGGGTTACGTCTCAGTAACAACGTGCCAAAGATCCGGATGATAAAATGTCAAATCTGTTCGCAGCCTGTGATTGTGAATGAGGGATAAAATTAATGCGGCTAAATGAAGGCTCTTATCTGTGGAAGCATTCCTGCCTCCCGGCCAGGAGCCCAGCCGAGCGCGGTGCTGAGGGTTCAGGTGGCCGTCCTGTTATTTTGGCAGAACTCTGAAAAATAAAAGACCCTTGAAAGCGTTCTTTGGTTAGAACCACCTTAAAGAACCTTTTGAACCTTTCCGATTACATGCTCTCTTCCGCATTCTGGCCAACCAGCTGTTTCACATCCATTGGCAGTGAGGCTGCTTGGAAGTACAAGAGATCATACAACAGTGTGCAAAAGTCTTAAAACCCCCCTAATTTTTTTCATATTTTGCCTCTAAAGCTTAAGACTTTTTTTCTATTTTGAGATGGTCACTTCTGTGTTTATTTTCTGTGAAATATAAGCTCTGTTGGACACATTTAGGATCACTTCATGATTTCAGGTTAGTCACTGTATTGTAGCGTCCAACTTGCCACTTTAATTATTAGAAGTGTAAACAAATATAAATGAATATGCCAAAACAATCTGGTGTAGCAAGAAGGTATGACTGGATGGAGGCTATAACCCCTTTTCTCAGAATGAGTTTTCCTCAGGATGATCTGTCCTCAGGATGATCCTCCTCAAGATGAGCTTCCTGAGGATGATTCACCTCAGGATGATCTTCATCAGGATGAACTTTCCTCAGGATGATCTTTCCTCAGGATGATCTTTCCTCAGGATGATCTTCCCCAGGATGATCTTTCCTCAGGATGATCTTTCCTCAGGATGATCTTTCCTCAGGATGATCTTCCTCAGGATGATCTTTCCTCAGGATGATCTTTCCTCAGGATGATCTTCCTCAGGAGGATCTTAGTCCAGGATGCATTACCCTCCAAACCTTTTGTCTGCCTACAACTGTAGGCTCTGCCACATTCAAACCTGTTAGCTCTTCCTTCACCACGAGACACGCAGCAGAAGTGTCACATTAATTCTCTTAAGATGTCCAGAGCTGCAGGTCGGTGCTCCTCAGAGGATCATCTCGCTGGAGGCACTCACAGCACACGTCGTCCACGGCAGCCGATAATCAGAGCGAAGATCACACAGTCCCAAATCCGACGTGAAGAACCGCAAAACGGCAGCAGAGGTGTGTCATCTGATCTGGATGCGATTTTCGCCTCCTGCCTTCATGCGTGGCCAGAACCGCGTCAGCGCAGGAGAATTAATGGATTAGAGCTCCTCTGAAGTTCTGGGCCGCAGCCTGACACCAAACGGCGCCGTTCAAAGAGTGTTCCAGCAAAAGGGGGGGAGAACATTTCTCTCATTCTTAATTCTTACCCTTTTCTTTCCTTTAATCCAGCCCTGGCTTTCCGTCCTCGTCAGCACAGTGTCTGTAATAGCTGTTGTCATAAAACGGCCTAATGGTTCTGGCTGAGGGTGTCCAGGCTGATGCCCAGGACACAGAGGTGCGAGAGGGACACCGATACCTGATATTTATGTTTCTGACACATTTTTGAATGGGAAATTGCTGGAGGAGAGGAGAACGAGGGAAATAATACTGTCACAAGGGTTTACACACAGAAGGTCTCACTCCCAATTTCAGTTCAGACAGTCCATGTCAAAGCCTTTATCATTAAAAGAGTACATTTTCTTAATTGTTTTTAAAAAGAGGGGTTTTTTTCCGACTCTAGGTTTTAAAAATGCCCTGTCCACTCTCTAGTCCATATATGGAAACTAAGCTCTGCCTACAGCAGTTTAGCCCCACCCACACTGAAATGAACTTCAAGGGGGAAAAAAGAAAAAGAAAAAATGTAGCGCATAGACCCTTTAAAACAAACTAGGAAAGCGGTACAATTGCAGACACAGAAAAGCTACTGTGCATAAATGTACCTCTTTACATAAAAATGTACAAACGGCATTCATAAGGCTATATAACACCTACATGAGCCTTTTATGACCCGCGTAAACATACATGCTTTTTCCAACAGCCCTCAGTTGTCCTAAATGCTGCGTAAGTTAATTCTGGTGTCATTTTACTCCAGTGAGTGTTCTAAAAACCGGAATAAGCCTTTATAATGATACATTACATTTTACATTTATTCAACCCATCCTTGTAGCAAAGACTGAAGCACAGCTACTCTTTGTCACTCCGATAGATTCAGTAGCTTAGCTTTTAGTCGTTTTTTTATAGAGAAACATTCAGCAGTTTCACTGGACAGCACTGGACAGTATAGTGGATAAATCAACAAGCAGCAAACTAACAAAGGCTCCAGTTCCACTTGAAACAAGAACCCATGAGATGCACGAATGAGAGCAAGAGACCGACTGTATATATGAAAAAAAAAAAATCTACATAAATTCATTTCCTGTATATATGATTTAAAGGATGCCATGTATTGGATAGAAATGATAGATTCAATATATTCACATCAATCTATTCATAGAAAT
>JBBIGA010000040.1:26577947-26589829 GCA_037576975.1 Alestes dentex | reverse complement strand
CTCTCTGTCTGACTCTCTCTCTCTCTGACTCTGACTGTCACTATCACTGACCTCTCTCTCTGACTGACTCTGACTCTCACTATCACTGACCTCTCCCTCTCACTGACTCTCTCTCTCTGACTCTCTCTGACTATAACTCTGACTATCACTGACTCTCTCTCTGACTATGACTCTCGCTATCACTGACTCTCTCTGACTCTGACTCTCACTATCACTGACCTCTCTCTCTGACTGACTCTCTCTCTGACTCTCTCTCTGACTATCACTGACCTCTCTCTGACTGACTCTCTCTCGCTGACTCTGACTCTCTCTGACTCTAGTTGAGGGAGGCTGAAAGACGGACTGACTTACAAAGTGCATTTAGTTGTTCAGATAAAATGGCTCATGCAAATCAGTGCAGCTGGGTGGAACTAAGCATGTTCTCACGATCACTTGTCTTTTCGCCAGTGGGATTGATCCAGAGTTATAAATCCATTTTTAATATTATTTTGGAGTCTGTCTGATTCATTCAACTTGCAGTAAACCTGGTTCTCATCAGCGGAGCGGCCTGGACCCCCTACGTCACGCCAAGGGACAAATTCCCCGATAAAGCTTTTGACCTTGCAGGCCATCACACCACACGATGAGTCAGATATTCCATTAATATTCCATAAATGTCATTGTTAGTGAAGATTTGCATGCTTTTACTGCACCAAGGAGGTTTTAACTCATGCAGCTTGAACGCCCGTCAGTGGCTCAGATTCTAGAGCTCAACAGAGCTCCGAGCGACAGGTGAGTGTGTGTGTGTGTGTGTGTGTGTGTGTGTGTGTAGAGCAGACCAGACAGACTTCAGGTCAATCATTAGCTGCTGGTCTGGATCAATACTGACAGAATCATCTGCATGAGGCCAGAGGGCACATCTGGAGCTGAACCCAGATGTGATCATTGTTTAATTATCTTTCATGTAAACAAGTAAGAACTTCACACTTTTATTACACACTTTTATCTGTATTATTTTATATTGCTTTATTTACATTTGTTTAACTTATATCCTATTTTTAGACTATATTAATTGAATTGCTTCATATGCTTGTTTTTATCTTCATTTATCTCAGTACAGCACACTGACATCAGTGTGATAATGTTCTATAAATAAATAAATCTGCCTTTAATTTAGAGGGGAATCATGCTTTTCTAACTTCTGTGTGATCCGAGAAGGTCCTGGAGGTTCCTCTTTATGTGATCTGAGAGGGTTCTGGTTGTTCCTCTCTGTGTGATCTGAGAAGGTTCTGGTTGTTCCTCTCTGTTTGATCTGAGAAGGTTCTGGTTGTTCCTCTCTGTTTGATCTGAGAGGGTTCTGGTTGTTCCTTTCTGTTCCGTTCCTTTCGAGAGTCATAGTCAGAGAGAGTCAGAGAGAGAGAGTCAGTGATAGTCAGAGTTATAGTCAGAGAGAGTCAGAGAGAGAGAGTCAGTGAGAGGGAGAGGTCAGGGATAGTGAGAGTCAGAGTCAGTCAGAGAGAGAGGTCAGTGATAGTCAGAGTCAGAGTCAGTCAGAGAGAGAGGTCAGTGATAGTGACAGTCAGAGTCAGAGAGAGAGAGAGTCAGACAGAGAGAGGTCAGTGATAGTGAAAGTCAGAGAGCCAGAGTCAAAGAGAGAGCCAGAGTCAAAGATAGAGTCAGAGAGAGAGTAAAAGAGTCAGAATCAGAAAGAGAGTCAGAGAGCCAGAGTCAGCGAGAGAGTCAGAGAGTCAGAGTCAAAGATAGAGTCAGAGAGAGTCAGAGAGCGAGTCAGTGAGAGAGAGAGGTCAGTGATAGTGACAGTCAGAGTCAGAGTCAGAGAGAGAGGTCAGTGATAATGAGAGTCAGAGAAAGAGTCAGAGAGAGTCAGAGTCAGAGATAGAGTCAGAGTCAGAGTCAAAGATAGAGTCAGAGAGAGAGTCAGAATCAGAGAGAGTCAGAGAGTCAGAGTCAGAAATAGAGTCAGAGAGAATCAGAATCAAAGGGAGAGTCAGAATCAGAGAGAGAGTCAGAGAGCCAGAATCAGAGAGAGAGCCAGAGAGTTGAAGGTGTGAGATGTGGGTGTGGTCAGGAGTGAAGGTGTGAGGTGTGGGGGTGGTCAGGAGTGAAGGTGTGAGGTGTGGGAGTGGTCAGGAGTGAAGGTGTGAGGTGTGGCTGTGGTCAGGAGTGAAGGTGTGAGGTGTAGGTGTGGTCAGGTGTGAAGGTGTGAGGTGTGGGAGTGGTCAGAAGTGAAGGTGTGAGGTGTGGTCAGGAGTGAAGGTGTGAGGTGTGGGAGTGGTCAGGAGTGAGGGTGTGAGGTGTGAGTGTGGTCAGGAGTGAAGGTGTGTGGTGTGGGAGTGGTCAGGAGTGAAGGTGTGAGGTGTGGGGGTGGTCAGGAGTGAAGGTGTGAGATGTGCAAGTGTTTTAGAAGATCAGATCTTAGGTCCTGAATGTGGAGAAAAGCTGATTTAGAGAAGAACAATGTGAAGAACATTCCTCAGAGCTTGAGGTCTCAGAGAACTTGCTCGCACTGTGTGAAGGTTCTCCTCAATGCAGAGGAGATGGAGGTGTTTGGATGTTCCAGGAAGGTTCAACAGGACATGAGGTCCTCACTGATGTATGTGGGCGGAGCTAAGCCCTCATTTGAGGTGTGGAGGTTTGGAGTGGAGGTGAACTGACCAAACACACTGAAAAAAAAAAAACACATTTCTCTAGAGTTTTGATGTGTTTTGGCCATAGTTTAAAAGAATGTTGGAGACTGTTTATCCAAATATCTCACCATAAAGAAGATTAAATGCAGATATAGACTTACGGTAAACTCTTCTTTCGGTTCTATCATTAAATTCTTGCCCTTTTTGCTACTTTATCGTCAAGAAAGTTTCTTGACGATAAAGTAGCAAAAAGGGCAAGAATTTAATTTTTGCAGCCATATGGTATTAATATATATTTTTTCTTCAAATGTAGAGGTTTATTCCATCTTTTTCTCTCAGCATTTTCCGTTCTCAATATGAGGTGGAGGTATAAATAGAGCCATTTCAGATTAAACCATGGAAACAGCTGCATAGGACCATTATAAAGACAGCGGAGGCCAGAGCTCATGGTGCGTTCAGAGGATGAGCTCCATCTGGACGTAGGCAACCAGCTAGGTCCACCTCAGAACCTGATCTGATCATCAGAAAGCCAAGAGGACTCCAGACAAAAGAAAAATTCAGAATAAGACTCTGTCCAGCCTGTTTCACCTAAACAGAACTGAGCTAAGTTTAACATCAGTATGAGATTCAGAGCATTTTCTCCCACTTCTTAATTTCAGCTGCCTTAGAAAGAGCTTCCTCCGATCTCAGCCCGAACCCAGGTTAAGATCTTAAAACTGCTCTTTCTTTTCTCTCACAGGTCTGACCTTTATTTGCTGCACATCATCAGATCTTCAGATAAACTAGAAGATCCAAAAAAAAAAAAACCTTCACATCTGAAATTAAAGTCCGGACTACCAGTCTGTTTCTTTTGCTCCTTTTTTCTCCTAAACGGGGGGTTTATGAGAAACAAGTCAGACTTCAATAATCTCCAAATTAGTAAGTTTTCGCACCATCACTCTACGACGTGACAGATTCATCATGCTGATCTCCTCTTTTTGGAATAAACATCATCAAGGTTTGAATGGGATGACCTCACTCTTCGCTGGGATCAGTGGATTCTGTTTGACAGGAATAACCTCAGGCAGATGTTTGGGCTTCAAACCCTGTGAGGAGAGAATTACAGAAACACATAAAATAAACACAGTGAGTCCGGGTGTAAATACATTTGAAATCCTTTTATTGTGAGATGTAGCTCCACCACACCATGCAGCAGCAACACGTCTGGTCCTTGGCACACCAAAGTTCTCACACACAACTCCACTCCTTCACTGTGTTCCTGTGGTTCTCCATTAGATTGAAAACTCTAATGCTCACCTACACGGCCAATACTAGACTAGCCCATTCTGACCAATCAGCTGATCAGACCACAGGGCAGACCACGCCCTTTAGAGCTTCATGCACAGCCTCCACCCACCTCTTCTCAAAGGTCCAAATCCTGCATCAAGACTCTTCTGCACTAAAGTGGAACGAGCTTCCCCTGAGCATCAGAAGAGCTAAGGAGTCTGAATACCTTCCTCTTCGCTGAGCTTCCAGGAGAAGATCTACATCTTCATATAACTTAACACAAATTTCCTGGTGGTTCCTCTCAGAGAGATCTGAGAAGATCCTGGTGGTTCCTCTCTGTGAGTGATCTCAAAGAGTTCTGGTTGTTCCTCTCTGTGTGATCTGAGAGTGTTCTGGTTGTTCCTCTCTGTTTGATCTGAGAGTGTTCTGGTTGTTCACCTCTGTGTGATCTGAGAGTGTTCTGGTTGTTCCTCTCTGTGTGATCTCAAAGGGTTCTGGCGGTTCCTCTCTGTGTGAT
This sequence comes from Alestes dentex, assembly GCA_037576975.1. NCBI lineage: Eukaryota > Metazoa > Chordata > Actinopteri > Characiformes > Alestidae > Alestes > Alestes dentex. Next base: position 26,585,419 of record JBBIGA010000040.1, on the reverse strand, counting down.
CTGAGAGTGTTATGGTTGTTCCTCTCTGTGTGATCTGAGAAGGTCCTGGTTGTTCCTCTCTGTGTGATCTGAGAAGGTCCTGGTTGTTCCTCTCTGTGTGATGAGAGGGTCCTGGTGGAGGATTACCTTAATTTCTGGTAGAATCTCAGACTCTTAATGTAAGCCTGGGTCACTGGTGTGAGACACATTTTCTTTGTGGACCACAAAGCCGTCGCTGTACAAAAGAGCATCATCTGCCGACTGTTATGAATGTACATGTCCTTATTGTCCCCCCAAAAAAAGTTCTTTAGTGTTTTAGATAATCAACTACATGCTCACATTAACCCCCCCCCACCCCCCCACCCCACTATAAATTAGTCCAGCTCTTTACAGTAAGTGCAATCAACATCGAAGCTTACAACTAAATGGGCTCCCTTTAAAGTGTGTTTTCTTCAGGACCAGGACGGTGCACCACGCTCTTAGTCATGTTTCCATTTAGCCTGATGAAAAAATGAACGAAAAATGAAAGACACATGAGAGCTGGAGCGACGTGCACATTTTTTTTTGGCCTTGTAATTCTGAGCAGATTCCCGGATCAAAGGTAACCTCTCGTATTATCCAATTGGCAGTTGGCGCGTCAATTTGCATAGTAATCTGCTGGCGTGGGGTGTCTGGATTTCTGGGGCATCAGAAAACTGACAAGCTCGCCTGATTAACAGCAGGCGCCCTCGTGGTCCAGCTCACTGAAGGAATCCACCGCGCAGCGAAAAATGACAAGGCATATGTGGACAGCCGAGCGAAAGTAAACATGGTGATTAATGGCCGCGATAGCACATTTTTAGCTCTCGCGCTGCCGTTGCCATGCAAGAACAGTGGGAAAGCATCTCACTTTCTCACATACTGTGGACGCCTGATTGCGAGAGTGTTGTTTACGACTTTCTCGCGTTCAGGTTTCCTGTCTTCTGGGCTGTCAGGGGCCCTAAAATTGCTGCCAGAAAAAGTGACACCTAATGGTTCAGAAATTCCATGTGATGCTGGTTCCCACCATCGAGGACATTGGTTCTCATGGTCACCACTGCGGTGAGAACAATCATGACTCCTGCCAGCTGTGTTTCCAACCTGTGAAATTGGAATTGCTGAGAATTACCCGAGGAAAATGGCCCCCATTTCGTGTTGGCACGTCTTCAGTCGCTCTTGGGCGAGGTGAGGAACGATCAGCCCGTGTGTGGTGCCTTTAAACAGCGAAAAAAGCAACAGAGCAACAAAATCTCTCCTTTACCCAGCCTGTTTCTCCTACACATAACTGAGCTCAGTTTAACTTCAATATGAGATTCTGGCGATTTTCTCACACTTCTTATTGTCAGCTCCTGAGAAAGAGCTTCCTCTAATCTCAGCCTGATCCCAATTTCATTCATGCATTTCCTGTAACCGCTTGATCCTTACTAGGGTCGCGGGTACCCAGAGCCTATCCCGGGGCCAACAGGCGTGAGGCGGGGACTCTGGGCAGCGTGGCAGCCCACCACATACATATCAAAAGAAAACTTAGTTTATCAAAAGAAAACTCACTTATAAATGCGTCTGTCTTAGTGATCAAATTAGAATTTGAACGACCAAAGTCAGACAGTTCTGAGACATCCATAAGGTTGTTACAGAGAATAAACTGAGAAGGCGATGAGAACAGCAGAAGAACCTCTGTCTTAAGTTGAGGTTTTCTTTTGTTCCTTATTTCTCCTAAATGTGTCTTGGGGGGAGGCGGTTAGGAGAAACAAGTTAGACTTTCTTTATCACTAAATAAGAAGATGATTTATTTCTGATCAGACAAAGAAAAGACTGTTGCAAGCAGCAACATTTTTCCCTTGGCCGGCAAGAGGAGAAGCCATCACACCTTGCACGTCTGACGATCATCGTCATGCATAAAGAATCTGTATTTGGATTTTCAGGGCTCATGTTTCCTCTCGTTCATTTGTTCTAATCAGCTTTTACTCCCATTAAACCCGCTGAGACGGTGGAGCTTGCTGTGAGAACAGAGTGGCTGGTTCTAGTAAAGCATGCTGGAAAAATACGTGAAAATCCCTGAAGGCGGCTGCGTGGAGCAGTGCTAAAATCATAACAAACCCAAAGCTTCGCACTGGTTTGGAGATGCACAACATTCGCAGAGTGTTATAATAACCACTACAAAGGCCTAATCAATCTTGATGAAAGGCTCAGAGAGTCAAGGCCTGTTATTTTCCGGCCTGTATGGCCGGAGGAGTGGAAAAGAACATCTAACACACCTTGTTAGGTCTCACGGAGCTTGATATGTGTTCGCTTTGAACAGCTGGAGAGGGTACGAGCGTCTCTGAAATCATCGTGTGAGGCAACGTCTGCCGACGTTCCTATCAGATAGGAGGCGTGACGGTCCCTCGGCGCTCGTGCATCTCGGGAATTTTCCCACATCTCTGACACTGTTGCTTTAAGGGCCGATAATGGTCTTCAGGAGTGGGTCGTGCCAAGCAAAGCAACGGGGAGTTCAGAAATGCAGGCTGAGGGCCAGGGAACTTTGCGGTGGGCGGAGGATGCGGCAGAGACCCACCCCAAATGCATGAGGGGGCAAGAGACACCTTTTTAAAAATGACTTGCAACTCATGCTCCCTAATAGATGACCCTCTTGTTTTTTTCCCCCTGACTCTTAAGAAGACTTATTAGTGCAGATGTTTGCACAGCTGCAGCCGTCAGAGTCAGAGTCGGGAACACTCCCTCTCAGACACGGCGCGTAAAGAATGGGGAATAAAACAAATTAGATCACCCTCAAGTTCTCGCGAAACACGAGAGGCTTCTGTCGGCAGCCTCTTCGATCACATCAGGTGCGATTCGGACCAAAATGACGAGCAGGTTTTGGGACGCTTGGAGTCAGGACGTGTCCATCAACGTTCTTCTGAGCCTGACAAATTGAGCCAGAGTGTTCACATTCTTGCTGATGATGACTTGGTGACCCTGAATTCCATATTTTTTTCCAGTCCCATCTACTCCAATCTCTGGTCACTCAAGAAAAAAATTTATTAGACTGAATCTATGTCAAAATTGACCAGAGGTCACAATATGAGCATTATTCACAGTTGATTAAAACATGACTTGCCAGATATGCAATCTAATGTTTTCACTTTTACGATCTGAAAACAATGAAAATCACGTCACTCGAAGCTCCTCTAAATGCACCTGCATCGTGATTTTAGAGAGATTTGTTGTTTGAAATAACGCTGACAGCTGTTTGTAATGCCATTAACTTGTATTGATATTAAACAAGGCCACATCTGTTCTGTTTCCACATTTTCACATCACACAAATATGATTGGGGTAATTGAAGAGGGGCTGGCCAAAATCCACACTGCGTGGCGTTTGTCCCCTCGAACGGCATTATTATGAACTATTAGCGCCCCGAGGCACCTGCTAGTCAACAGTCCCGCAACGTTATTCGGGGTCACGTAAACAGCTGACAGATGAAATTACGGAAAGAGGTTAAACAGGAAAGCAGCGTAGACGTTCGGCAAAATTGCTTTCAGGTGGACGCGAGCCGTGTGTCGCCTGGAAACCCTCGAGAACATCCCTGTCCGTTCTGCCATGCCTACGGAATGACGGCACGTCTGCGGGGAAGGGCCGCATGCCGTTAAGGTCCGAGTGCGTGTTTGTGTGTGTGTGTGTCAGGAATAAAACCTTCACATTACATTTCGGCCCTTTCCGTATGAGAGTAACCGGCGAGAACCGGGCCCAGACTTCTTGGAATTCCATCTTTCACTTTGGGGGAATGGTATCAGATGGGATTAGATGTGGTGCTGCTCCGCTTTCCCAAGAGAACCCAGCTCAGAGCCGAGGTATCCATGCAATCCGATTAGAGATACCTCCCTCCCCCTCCCCCCCCCCGGCCTACAGAATTAATGCCTGACGTAGAGAGAGATTCCGATGCTCAAAGGAAAAATGTTTGTGCGAAGCCTGTGCGATGCTCTCGGCGTGCCTGAGTTCACTGATGATTTAGTCTGGCTGGTGGGACGCCTGGACGCTTCATCATCCCGCTCCTTTTCGTCCGTGCCAGCGGAGACGGAACAGGGCTCCATCCATCCAGGCAACATTCACACGTCAACAGATCTTGCTGTCCAGCGTCGGGGCGGCCGTCCAGGCGAAACGTCCTGGGGCTCAGAATCCAAAACACACCAATGAACCCACAGGGACATGTGGCAAATCCCTGCAACCCCCCGAGTCAAGTCAGTTTATTTATAAAGTGCATTTTAAAACAACAGAGGGTGACCCAAAATGCAAAAAAGTACACAAAAAAAGAAAAGAAAAGAAATCTTTATACGAGATTTTAAAATGTCAGTGGAGGGAGAAGACCTGACATCAGAGGGAAGAGTTCCAGAGATTGAATTTAAGTCAAGTCAGTTTATTTATTGAACACATTTTTGAAGTGACAGAAGTAAATAAGGTTAAAAATACTCAAAGGCAAGAAAAAAAAAACAAATTAGTCTTTAGACAAGATTAAAAAATGTCAGTGTAGGCCGATCTGATATCAAGAGGCAGACCTTCCAGTGTCTGGATGCTGGAACAGAGAACATTTCGCCGCTCCGGGACTTAATTCCTGATCTTGTGACCACAGGGAGCAGTTTACTGGACGACCTTCTGGAGATCTTGCTGCAGAGCAGGAGGTGAAGGGTGTCATACACTGTGGAGCTTTAAAGACAACAGAATCTTTAAATCTATTCTAAGTCTCGATGGCAACCGGTGGAGAGAAGCCAGAGGTTCCTTTTCCTAGAACCTGTTTCCCACATATAAGGAGCTGCGATAATCAAGTCAAGAGGTGGTAAAAGCATGAACAACCGAGCTCATCCCCAATAATCCGTGCAAACATGCAAATATTTCCACATTTTGCCCCACAAAAGAATCTCACTGTCCAGAGGGCCTTCTTTGATGCGTTCGTTTGTGATTTATGTGCCGGGATTAAAATAAATCCCTACAAAGAGCCTCGCTGGATTCCGAGAGTGGCTCGCATTCTTCCGCAGTCAAATATACAACATCTTCTTCTGCTCATATTCCCTCTTTTCTCATCCCCCATCCTGCACATGACGGATTAATCTCTCTGTCTTTCTCCATTTCTCCATGCCTTCCCTCGATCCTTCTGCCCTTCCACCCGACTCCACTCCTCCCCCACCCGTCACTGGCACCCCTGAACACCCCCCAAACATAAACACCCCCAAAAGCATCAGGGTTTAGGCTGGACACCAAATGCACAACCAGTCAAAAGTGTTTGCATGTCACAGGTTTTTACCACTTATTCACTTATTTCATAAACTGCAGATTTTTATTCTTGTTAAACTCTGGAAAGTTGTTGAGTGAACAACTATACATGAAAACATGTCAATTGAAACAAGTTTCCTTTATAAGATGGAAGAATCTGCAACAGTGCATGTCTGCAGTGAATGTCGGTGCATGTCAAGTAGTGAACATACTGTAAATGTATTTGTTAGCAAAGGGTATTGAGTTTATTTTTTAGAAAATGTTAAGGGAGTAACATGCAATTGCATATGAAAGTAAGGGTTGATGGGGAGGGAAATGTAATAAAGACCTGGCGGTGGTTTTGCTGTTTTTAAGCGTTTGGAGAAAGATTTCTGGGCCGACGTTGCGGCCGAAGCCTTGCTGGAATCAGACGCGGCTGCTTTTTACTGGATGTTAATGAAGATGGCATTCCCAAAAAACTAGGAAAAATAAGAGAAAACTACATTTTAATGCAAAATATCTGCCGCCGGGGTAAAATGACCACTTACTGAATGATATTTCTTCTTCTACTTCTTCCTCAAGCTGAGTTTCAGGTTATAGTTGTAAATCTCTCTGAGACACTCAGAGAGAAACAGTTTCATATAATCCCTGAATGTGATTGTGACTCTCTTTCTTCAGTAAATCTCAACCAGTAAATGCTGCTTTTTTGTTTCTTTCCTTCATACAATGATTCCTGTCTCGTTTTCAATGTATTTTCTTCAGTTTTTGTGAAGGTTTCTAATTTTTTTTTTGGTTTTGTCTGAATAACTTTCCAGTGTCCAGTAATTAGCTGACATGTTTTGCAAACATTCCCCAAGTCCGACGTAAACCGCACTGCAAATAATTATTTCATTATATGATTAAGAAATCTACAGAGTACGACTTGCTGAAATAAGCAAAAATATCAGGATACGAGGAAAACAAGACGTGACCGCTCTCTGTTGCCGAGGTTTGGCTTTGTTTGGTTTCTTTATTTGCCGAATGCAATAAATATCTACATATTTCTGCGATAGTTTCTGCTTATTTTGCTGATTCCAGTAGATCTCATTCAGTAAACACGGCTTTTACCCCACTGGCTGATTTTCCTGCTTGATAGAATCGTTCTGGCTCGTTCTTCAGTTTGTTTCCCTCTTGTTTATTTCTGCTTCACCAGGCTGGCAGTGTAGGCCCCAGGGCCTGTCAATCATCCCTGCTCATCAGAATATTAGGCCACGCCCAGAAAGGTCCAGTCAGTGGAACTGAAGTCATTTTATTTTTAGGTCATTTAGTCATTTCTCTTGTTTTTATTTCTTCTCCTTTTTTTAAACTTTACCGGATGTTCAATATAAGAGTTTTAATGTCATGTGAAGGTTTATAAAAGCACCCTCTGGTTTTAAAGAAGAGAAAACCCCTTTAAGCTGAAAAAAGAAAAGGTTTCAGAATCGGCCGTGGCCGTGTCTATTTTTCTGCCTAGACTGCTGGGAAGAACCCCACGCAGTTTCCTGCTGGTCAGAACTGCTTATGGGAAGCGCAGGTCCGTTTTCCAAACAATCAGAAATCAGTTTACACACGTCTTTATGAAAATCGCTCCACTTGCAGCGCTGCTGAAACCCAGAATCATGTTGTGTTCATCTCTTTCCACTCAATAATGACTGGACAGTCCAGTCACGCCCAGTGAGAGCAGGCCAAGATGGACCACACACACACACACACACACACACACACACACACCACACACACGCGCCTCACTCATCATGTTGCCAAGCCATCTGCTTAGCCTTTGTTCCCGTGTGAGTTGTTTTTTCGGGGGGAAATAAAAATCAACCATCAGTGTGGAGATGCAAAACAGTGATGGCTGCAGGGACTAACAGTGGCCACACGGTGGCGCCTGTGAGCAAAGAAAAAATAGGCAAATCCTCCCTAAACTCAGTGAGGCCTGTGAGGACGACTCCATCTGCAACAGCCTGGGTGAGGATTCGTTAAGAGATTACAAGAGTGAAGAATCATTTTCTCACCCATTTGCACTGATTCATACTTGTAAATAAATGCACACGTTCATTTTAAGCAAATGACCAGCTTCAGGGCCCTAAAAGTATAGATCTGAGAGAGAGGATAGTTATACAGAGTAATGGAGAAGAGAGAGGACCACCCCATCCACCCAGAGAGAGAGAGAGGACAGTTATACTGAGTGATGGGGAGAGGGAGGACCACCCTACCCCCCCCAGAGAGAGAGA
>JBBIGA010000040.1:26542107-26558485 GCA_037576975.1 Alestes dentex | reverse complement strand
GCCCTGTGTCAGTAAAGAGAAGAACCCCCCTGCCCCGTGTCAGTAAAGAGAAGAACCCCCCTGCCCCGTGTCAATAAAGAGAAGAACCCCCCTGCCCCGTGTCAGTAAAGAGAAGAACCCCCCCTGTCCCGTGTCAATAAAGAGAAGAACCCCCCGGCCCGTGTCAATAAAGAGAAGAACCCCCCCGTCCCGTGTCAATAAAGAGAAGAACCCCGCCCGTCCCGTGTCAATAAAGAGAAGAACCCCGCCCGTCCCGTGTCAGTAAAGAGAAGAACCCTGCCCGTCCCATGTCAGTAAAGAGAAGAACCCCCCCGCCCCGTGTCAGTAAAGAAAATGGGCCGCAGACCAAAGCGAAAGGGGGTGGTGTTTAAAAAGTTGATTGGATGATTGGACCAGCCCAGTGTCAGTTGGGCCACCGGTCTAGGAGTCTTATGGGCCGATCAGACCAGTAAATAAATGAATAAGCACTTGCCCCCCCCCCCCCAATAATATTGCATATTGATATTAAAAATATAAACAGAATATATCTCAGTGTTTTGAAATCTCCTCTAAGCACTTGATTTAATCCTTCAATGCCTGCGTTAAAACTTCTTGTACATATTCATTCATGGTGAATATGTACTGTTGATCAGAACGTTAGTAGCGACGCTCCTCCCTTATTATATATAAACAGGTAACTTGGGAAACAATTTAGATCCTTATTTCTCCAGTAAAATCACAGTAAAGTAATTTCTCAATCTTATCACAGCTTGTCGTGTGACGTTATTTTCTGCACCAAATTAACAATCAGTAAGAGTATTGATAAGTATCGGTAACGATAAACAGTGTCAGTTTCAGTATCGGTACAATCCTAACAGTACCAGTCCCTACTTAGAAACTCTAGAAATGAGAAACAAGTTGCGACAGTGATCATCTCCACAAGCACCTCTGTGTGATTTCTATTGTAATGAAAAAGTCCCGCATATTTGTTCTCCCCCAATTTATTTAGAGCCAGTCTACCAAAAGCGTGGAATTTTGAAGCATTGAAGACCTGAAGTAAAATACCTGTCACTCTATCTTTGTAGTTTTTCAATAGACACTTCAGTTCAAATCCCAATCCTGAATATTAACAGAAGAACCTGCAACCCTGCCAGCTGTTTGCCAAGCCCAGTTCTGGTTCTGTCTCACTGGGCCTGGTCCAGCTGAGGGTCCGCGTGTTCCTGCTCCTCCCTCGTTTATCCTCCCCACTCACGTTGGACAGTATTGAAACGGAAGTAAAGTCTGCATGTGAACGTAAGGAGCACACGCAGCGTCATGTATGGGGTGTGTGTGTATGTGTGTGTGTGTGTGTGTGTGTGTGTGTGTGTGTGTGAGAGTGTGTAGTTATCTAACCCTGGTTTGTAGGCCTTCTTTGGGTTTTTCTCACATGAAAGATGGAAGCGGACTGCCGTAGTTATGTTCCTGGATATGTTCCTGGTGGTTCTGTTAAAGGAGAGAGTGAGGGGTCCTAGTGTAGATGGGTCTGATACATATGAGAACAGAGCTCTTGGGTTCTGAGCTGCTAATGTCTTGACATGAGATGAAGCCACGGTCAGCAGCAGCCTGCAAGCTCAGACTTGCCTGAGGCGAGTCGACTTCTTAATTCTGTGGTTTTGGTACTTGCTCTCCTCCCCTGATTTCACGTTCAGTAGTTAAAAATACTGTGTGTGTTTTAGACGTCTTAAAGGGCCCATATCTCGCACTTTTCCTTGGTTTTTTTTTAGGTCCACTTATGGCATTTGTGTTGTTTTATGCACCAGTTACAGTTACAATCACCCTCTTCTATCCTCTCTGTAGCCTTTAGAATTTTTATAACACTGATATATGTAAATGAGCTCTGTTCTGATTGGCTGCCCTGTATTGGCTGCCCTGTATTGACTTGAGTGCATGAATAGGTGGTGTAGGCTAAATAGGTGCATATATGAAAATGTATTTTCAAACCTTTCTTAAGCCCTTAAACAGGCTTTTTTGTCCTGACATGTAAATGAGCTCTATTCTGACTGGCTGGCCTATATTGGGAGCAGCCCAGCCTGAAACACATGAGTGTCAGCTGAATAGATGTGTGTGTAAATGTGTTATTGTGACATCACAAAACAGCAGGCTGTTTTACAGCCTAATTCCCATTTATAGTTTCAATGAAACTTTACTACGACATAAAAATGAATTTTTCATGATATGGGTCCTTTAAGCTTCTGGAAACGTGAAAGTCCATAAGGTTTGTGGTATTATCAGATTTAGGGCTGTCACGATTGATTATATAAGTAATCAAGAAATCTACTAATTGTGTAGCCGATTATTTGAGTCGTTTTTAAGTGGAAGAATAATAAAAATTGATTTGAAAAAAATATAAATGATGCAGAGCCTTTCGGAGACATGCAAAATGCACATTAATTTCTTAGGCTGTTTTTCACCATAAGAGAGAGTTAAGGAGGAACCAGAACTGTTTGCAGTCGTCAGGCAACAGTTCACCAAGAGGTGTTCAGGGGCGGAGCTGCGATTCTTGAACGGCTGTGGCTATTTGTCGAATACGCGTTCTCCACAATGACTCTCTCTCTCTGTCTGTTCCAGCCGCTCCAGGTCCCCCAGCCAGAAAAACAGCCCCACCCCTGGAGAAGAGCGACTGGAGAAGAACCCCTAACCCAAATCACTTTAGCTTCCTTATCCTCTTGTCTTGCCTAGTTTTCCTCCCTACATCGAGCTCCATCTTGTGTCATGTATGAAGCTGAGATGAGCTCCTTATTTTCCAGTTTCTTATTTGAATTTACCATTCCACCTCAAACGGCACATGTAATTAAATGCGCCATTTAAGACCGAACGGTAAATTCGAATAAGGAGCCGGCGAATAGAAAGCCGACTTCAGCTGTTGTGATTTTTTTTTTTCTCTTTTGTTTGTGTTTACCTTAATGTCTTTAAACTATAAATGATAGTTCAGTACCAGTTTCTTTTTTGCCCTTTTATTCTGCAATTTTGTATTTTTGTTTCTTATATATCGTAATTGGAAGGAAATGATAGCAGGCTTAAAAGGGCTGTTTTTGTTGTTTTCCCCTTTTTTTACCACCCCGATTGGTTTGTAGGTGTACACTGGAAATGATTGAGAAACAAATAAAGAGTTCAAGGCATGACATGAAGGATCCTGATGAACGAATAAAGGTGCAGGAGGGTCTCCGACGGGAAGAAGTGGAAAATAAATAAAAAATATTATACAAGTGACATGCACGTCTCATTATGAACAATTTGGGTATTTCCAATAAAGCATAATAAAACTGATGAATGTAGACTTGGTCTCAAACCCTGAGTTACAACAGTGTTATCAGCCCAGGAGATTTGTTTGTTTAGTAATGTTAAATAATTAAATTTGACCATAAATTTGGATTACAGCTTTGAAAAGGTTCACATTAGTTCAGTTAACCTAAACAAACTGCTACTGTTAGTCATTTTCACAGTCAATTCTTAACCTTCCACCAAATCCATTCAGTGTCAATATTAAGCTGTTCAGAGGGAATTTAGTATATACAGTAATACAGTTTACAATGTCAACAGAGTGGGTTGGTGTGAAACACTCCTTGCTGAAGAAACCGAGTCTGGTCACAGTGGAGGTGAGTGGAACCAGATGTCTGCCTGTAAAAGGTCCTCACAAGAAGTTATTCAATGAAATGGTTATGGTTGCACCACCTGACACCTGACATGTTGTTCTATCAGTATTTTGAGACAGTTTTGGTCCTAAAACCAAACCCATTCAGGGTGGAGGGATACATGCAGGGCATTGTAAAGGTCAAATAAAGAAAAGTGATATAGTTCAGATTCACTGTTTTACCATCATCAACATCCATATAAACTCTCAGAGACAGTGGAGCTTCACCTGGGAGTAGGTGGTGAATAAAAGGGCTGTATTTGTGTTGGAGATGCCTGGTCCCATTCACCTCCACTGTAAGGAAATTGACTAATACTATCAGGTGTCAGTTCAGAACCTGTTCAAATAATATTCTGAATACATTCATAATATACACTGATAAAGCCACCGCAGGTGAAGTGAAGAACACAGGTGATCTGGTCCCAGTGTGTCTGTCGAGGAGGGCATATTGTATTAGTGAAGTTCTTGGAGTTGATGATGGAAGCAGAAAAATGGATGACCAAAAGCTCTTACATTGGACGTCAGAACTGGACCATGGAGTGATGGAAGAAGGTGGGCTGGTCTGATGGACCAGTTATATTCAAATTTTAGTTTCACAACTTTAAGACTAATACTCGTTTCTGTAAGTCTGTATACATTATTGTTATTATTTACATGTATTTTTATTTACATCGTATTATTAATATTATTTACATTTCTGCTGTTTAGATGGTATGTGTGTTAGTATAATATTCTTTAATCAAAATTACTTAAATTTTAGTGTAGTGCAATTTTCAGCAAAACTGACTAATACTCATTTCTGTCATTCTCACTATTAACTATTGATTATTTTTTTTACATCATTTATTTTTGTGTTTAGTCGGATTGCATGTTAATATAGTGTACTTTAATCAACAGTATATTACGTTTTAGTTTAGTGCAATTTTCAGCAAAACTGATTTTAACCAATTTCTGTAATTTTAAGAACTTGATGCCTAGTGTGTGTTTGCAGTGTGTATTGAGAGAGAGAGAGTGACATTTTTAGCAGCCAATCACACAGTGTCCGGCGGGGTTGGATGCCAGCTATTGGCTGTCCGAGTCGACCGTGTCCTCCAGTGGGAGCCCGCGGTGGGCAGGATCAGGCTGTCTGGTATATTCCGTCCATTTTCAGTGGGAGCAGAAGCTAACGGGACATCATGGCCACGCAGGCGGCGCGGTACTACAGCGAGGGCGGCCGGGCCACCAAACGGCAGAAAACCGACAATGACGGAGGGATGGCGAGCGTAAGAGCCGTATTTAGTCGGAGGAGACGTTTCTGAGTCTCTCCGGTCGTTGGTTTTGGCTAAAAAATGGCCGTTAGCACGTCGGCTAGCCGAACCCGCTTTACTCTCCCCGGCGGGCTGTTAGCATTAGCTTTAGCTTTAGCTTTAGCTTTCTTTGTTTCGCTTGACCAAAATCGAGCGGATTTTTTTGATACTAAAATTACAAACCGAGACCGAATTAATCGCATTAAAGTCGCAAAACGTGCATAGAAGCACCTTTATTTACATTTTAGCTAGTTACCGTGCAACTACGAAGCCTGGAGATGAATGAATTAGCCTAGCCGCCACTAGCAAGGCCCATTTTAGAAATTTACTGATGAAAAACTAATGATAAAATGAGGTCTTTTTAGTCTTTACTGATCAGTAGATTTGATCAGAAATACCATGCATTAACCAGTAAACCTATGCAGTTTTCTTTTTCCCATTTTGCTTTCTTTGTTTAATGATGAGTCCTACTTGTATTATATATTAATATTATGGTATTGCCTTTTTAATGGTTAATTTGTTGCTGTAAAGCACATTGAATGACCTGTGGGCGACAGTGTTCTTTACAAATAAATTAAGTTGGTCTTTTGGGTTTTTTTTCTTATTGATCGCACTAATGGAAATTCTGATTTCTATTGTAGAGATTGCTGTTTTACAAACTGATTTGTTTACTATCGACCCCCAGTGAAGCGCCACCTGTCTTTATAGGGACAGTTGACGGTATCGTGTGGATTTGTATGAAAAATGCGGTTTACAGAAATTAATGTTGGTCAAACACTGGCCACACTGAAGGTCGTGGTCAGAACCCACCAAAAGTGCTTCAAGGGCAGAGGTCTGGCGACAGGGTCCCGGGCACTTGAGGGCAGCTGGTGGTTAGGGAGTTACCCCTGCGATCAGATAGGCATGGGTTCGAAATCCCACGACTTCCTGATAGTAGCACCATTGAAGTATCTTTGAGTAAGGTACCGTCCCCACACACTGCTGCCCGTGCACTGCGTTCCTGGCTTCACTTGGTGAATGGAGTAAACGCAGAGAAAGAACTTCATGCTTTTCACAGGTTATGCTATGGCGTGTTCACATATGGCAAGATGGAGACTGTACAGATTGTCACAGTGCATCGAGCAGGGTATTTGTAGGTGTTTTGCAAAAACTGAGCATTTGGAGGCAGCATATGAAGTGAAAGTGACCATTGTGACATACGTGAACAGCACGAAGTTCTTCCTCTGCGTTTCCATTTCCATTCACCAAATGAAACAGCGGGCAGCCAGGAACACAGCGTCCGGGGAGCAGAGTGTGGGGACGATACCTTGCTAAGGGTACCTCAGAGGTGCTTAGCAGTCTTGGGAATTGAACCCAAGGCTTCCTGATCGCAGGGCAAATGTCCTATGCTTCTGATGTGAATCGTTTTCTTCTCTTTGACAATATAATTGTGCAAAACTGTCACACATTATTCAGCATGAAAGCGAAGTCCTAATTCTTCGTCCTGCCGTACCTGTGAATGTAAAACAGTGTCAGGGAGGGTCTCAGGTAGCTGAGCTCTTTGTCCATAATGGGTGAAGGAGGGGGAGGTGAAACCTGATAGAATTGGTTCAAATGAGTTTGTTCCACCCACTGGTGTACAGTGACATCACTAAAAGAAATTAGAGGGCATTTCAGAGGCAGGGCACTAGTTTCATTTTGATATGAGATTACAGGAAGGAAAAGGATTGTCTTTTCAGTGATGCAATGTGTTTAATCTGACCATGGACTCAGACCAACAAGGTAAACGAAGGTCAGTTATTATTTATTGACTATGATTGAAAATTTCTGTTTTGCAGGAAGGCTACGAAGACCCTCACAAGCCACTTCCATCCCTTGTGGTGCATGTAAGAGGGCTGGTGGATGGTGTTTTGGAAGCAGACCTCGTGGAAGCCCTGCAGGAGTTTGGAACCATCAGGTAACTCGCATGCTTCAGCCGGGAACCACCTCGTGAGTGTTTAATATGTGACTTTTGAGGGATGGTTGTTTTCTGTTTCTACAGTTACGTAGTGCTGATGCCCAAAAAGCGCCAAGCGCTGGTGGAATATGAGGACATGAGTGGTTCTTGCAATGCTGTGACTTACGCCAACGACAACCAGATCTATATCGCTGGAAACCCTGCGTTTGTGAATTACTCGACCAGTCAGAAGATATCCCGGCCCGGCGATCCCGACGACTCACGCAGTGTTAATAATGTTTTGCTTTTCACAATCATGAATCCCATTTACCCCATCACCACGGTAATGCCCACTAGAGCTCTGTCTCACACACTCATTTCTCCTCCTGTGTCTGTCTGACGATCCTTCATACCTGTGGTTAAACATGTTCTGTTTTTGTCCTACAGGACGTGCTTTATACCATTTGCAACAACTGTGGTCCAGTTCAAAGAATTGTCATCTTCAGGAAAAATGGTGTCCAGGCCATGGTAGAATATCCTTTACTGCTTGAGAGGAGCAGATGTGTGGTGATACCATCTTGTGTCTCTGTAAACCAGAATGCATGAAAGTTTAGCACAAGAACATTCTTGAGAAGGATCTTATAGTGGTAGTTTTAGGGTATTTGAACCGAAAATATTCATACAAATTAAAGGCTTCTTTTAACGCTTTTTAACGCTTCAATGTTATCGTTATTTGGGAACATTTAACATGTTAAAATTGAATTCACATTAGTAAAAAAATAAAAAGTAATAAAGGCCACAAATTCTTCGAAGTAAGAACTGACATGTGTCAAAATTATAATTTGTATATATCAAAGTCGAATGTTTGCTTTTAAATAGCTAAAACTTCTTGCTGTATATATCTATGGTCATTTTTGCTTGTTAGTTTTAGACCCAATTGCTTTTTCCTTAACCACCTCCACGTTTGATTCAGTCCAGAGTGCTCAGAGGGCCAAGGCCTCTCTCAATGGCGCTGATATTTACTCAGGCTGCTGCACGCTCAAGATTGAGTATGCAAAGGTAAGGCTTATTTTAACTAAATTAGATGCAAAGAAATTAAAAATATTTGATCAGGGTAAAGTAGGCGAGAATTATGCGATGGGTATACCTGTTAAAATCCTGTCTTTTCCTGTAGCGTGTATAAATTCTAGGGGTTGTGATATTTGAGGTTTGTTCACATACAGCCCTAAAAAAGTTATATTCTAGTATTTTGAGGCTCTCATCAGTCTCATCAGTAGAAGCAAGAGCGTTTAAACCCTTTAACGGGTTGCATCACACTGTCGACGAATCACACCAGCACTGCGGTGAATGTCGTCTTACTGACGAGCCTTAACATCTTTAACATCTTTATTTTGTAGAATAGATACATTTACAACATGAAACAGTCATCAGACAATCGCTGTCTATATGCACACCAGCCTAAAACTGTGGTTCTGCAGTCAGACAGTGCAACCGGAGCAAATACGAGAACAATTCACAACACAAAGTTACAGATTTTTGAATTGTAATGTGTGAAAACACACACCAAAAGGTGAAGGGTTGCTGAGGGGTTCTTGCCTGTCCGAATCGAGAATCATGTTCACTCGTAATATACAATGCCCACTTGGTATAGATCGGATTGTAACGATTCTTTTTCCCCCTCCCATCAGCCCACACGCCTCAATGTGTTCAAGAACGATCAGGACACGTGGGACTACACTAATCCAAACCTGAGCAGCCAAGGTACAGTGAGAAAACATCCGTCTTTTCTGACACTACTCAGCACCCTTACTGCCACTGTGGGGTACAGATAAGCGGGTGGGAAAGGGGCCGTGCTGGACGTCCAGGAGCAGTGTCCCTTACCTTCACCTTCCTGCAGAGACTGCGGTCCTGCTCTGAAGAGTGGTGGCGCTGTGGCACTGTTCGTGAGACGTCCTCGGTTTGTGAAATAACATTTGAGCTCCCTCTCTCCACAAAGCAAGGATGTCAGGAGCAACTGGACCACCGGGTCTGGGTCATTCAGGGACAGAGTCTCTTCTGCTTCCCCCTTTGAATGTTTGCCTTCTGCCGCATGAGGAATTGCTCATGTCTGGTATCTTCTTAATGGTACCAGTTTCCAGTAAAAGTGGTCAGTGTTGCCTGCTCGTGGCCAGTTGCTCCTCAGCATCCACACTCAGCATTCCCCCTTCCAAACCAAAAAAAAAAAAAATAAAGCACAGAAACTGCCTCAGAACATCAGCTGCTACAACAGAACACACCTGGACACTGGAGAACAGTTTCCATACTCGCATTGAAGACATTTCAGCAACACAGTTTTTCAGCCACCACCGGTCCTACACCTGCAAGAGCACTGAGCTTTTTCCACGCAGAAGGAAAGCAGCCACCCTGCTTCAAACATTCTGATACCCCACATCTGAGCATACAACACCGCACTCATCCTCCTACCGAACCAGCCGCCACGAGGACGCCACCCCGACACACTTCCCAAGAACAAGACACACGCCACTGTGACACAGCACCACTTCACTGCTGATGGGAATCTCTTCAGGGGGGATAAAAAAAAAACACAGTGCATTCACACCAGGCAGATGACGTCCAGACACACAACCTTCTCTGAGCCCTGCCTGTCTTTGGTCGAGCCCTCCCCCCCTCTTCCTCACAGTCTCCTGCTGATCGACACAAAAACATGCTCACACACCACATTTAGAGCCCTGTGGTGAGGAAGACGCACTGACATGCAGACAGACACGCCATACTGAAGTGTGTTCCGGAATATAGTCCCGACTTTACTGATCTTCCAACATACCACCTCCCTGCCCGTAGGCCGCCCTACTTCTCCTAAAATGTGTGACTTGATCTTTTTTTTTTTTTCCTTTCTATTCTTAGTCCCATGACTACTTTGTAACGCCTTCCAATATGATGCAGGTTTGGCATTGTCTCTAATGGGAACTGTCTGAAAATGTGCAAAAAGCCAATGCAGCCCACACGCCATGAAGAACAATGTATTCAAATGAGCGTACGGAGCGCAAGGACCTCAGCGGAGCTTTAATCTCGGGCAGAGGGGCTGTGAAACTGAGCAGTTTGGAGAAAAATGGAGAATGTGTTAAAGTGGCAGAGACGAAGAGGTGGCTAATTTACAGCACCTGCCTCACCCTCTACCCCCCACCCCCAACTTGAGTTTTGGCTGTAAGTAACCCCAAGCTTATGTTGTCTTGGAGTGATGCTCTCATGTGTTTTGGTTTTTTTTGTTTTGTTTTGTTTGTTTTTTGTTTCTTTTATTGGTTTTTTTTGTTTGTTTGTTTCAAGAGGTTCTCTGATACAAAATGTTGTGACTAACTTGCTTTTGTTCCCCTCCCAAAGAATGAATATTCATCCATTGGACCCATCAGTCTCCTGTTGCTGTACTGCAATGTGGAGCTCTTTTCATTAGACAAAGGAATTTCCACCAAAATCCCCCCATAATTCAGCATTAAATGTGTGAAAAGAGGAGGTTCAGTGTGGGTTCGGTGTGAAACACTCCGTTCTGGAGAGCCTCACCGGGTCAGCACTGTTCGCAGTGGAGGTGAATGGAACCAGATGTCAGACGTCTGGTTATGGTTGAGCAGCCTGACGCCAGATATGTTGTTCTAACTAGGATTTTAAAGAAGCTTTTGCTCCCTAAACTAAACCCATTCCTTCATGGTGGAGGGATATGTGCAGGGCATCATGAAGCAAAAATAGTCCCCAAAGAAAAGCGATTTAGTTCAGATTCTCCACTGTTTTAACGTCAGCATCCATATAAACACTCAGACGCATGGGGCTTCACTTGGGGGAGGGGCGGCATAGTGAATAAACCAGCTGTATTTGTGTTGGAGACGTCTGGTTCCATTCACTCCCCCTTTCATTAAAGCTCAGACTCAGTTTAGCCACTTGTTGTGCTTCTGTGCTCAGTCACAGTGCATTAATTCATGTTCAGTAGCAGCCTGTCGATGTGTGCGTTGAAACGAATGCACCTAGTTTGGGATTTGATTGTTTGCAATATGTGTACCTGAACAGGTGCAGACGCTGATGGCAATGGGGACGATCAAGGTGTGTGCATCAGGCCTTTTTTCTTGTTTTCCCCTAACCATATCCTTAATAAATAAATAAATAAATGGCCCAGATAGTTCTGTTTGTGAGTTGCTAGTACACTGCTACCACTCATGCCTCCATAGCATCCTTTTTTTTTTTTTAATTCCACATTCAAAAATAGAATCAATGTAGTGTTAGAGATGGTACGATACCGCCCTTTATTTGATACCGATATTGAGTATACCGATCTCATCTTTTAAAAATATCTCCACTACAAGATGACCATGCAGAAATGTCCTTGCTCAAACACTCCACCGCCATACATCACAATGTGAGTGTGTGTGCACTATTTGTAAAGGATTCTACAGGATCAGGTTTGCTTGGCCCGATGCTGATACCTGGTATTGGATCGGTGCCATCTCTTTAAAAAAAAAAAAAAAAATCTAGTCTTTATTTATTTATTTATTTTTCCCCCTTCTCTTTCCTGTCCGTTTCTTTTAAGCCCACCTCACTGAATTTGTGAAATTATACACAGAAATACTCCTATCCTGCTTCGTCTCAGCAAATTCATCTTCCACGCTCTCTCTCTCTTTCATTCTCTCTCTGTATTGTTCCCCCCCTTTTTTTTCCTTTCTTGGCCTCCCTCCCTCTCTCGCCTCTCAGATTTGATTGCCAACCCCAACAAGCGCCGGAGGCAGCCGGCTCTGCTGGGAGACCACCCTCCAGAGTACGGTAAGGCTCGTGGCGGACACCTTCAGACACCACAAGAGAGAAAAAAAAAAAAAAAGAAAGAAAAAGAAATGGGGAGTGACTGGTTGTTAGTTGTTTTGGGTGCTTAGTTCCACAGTGGCAGTAAGACGGTGCTGTGTTGAGTCACTCAGAACTAAAATGAAATCCGGGGGGAAAAATGCGAACTTCTGGTTAACGTCCGTTTCTTGTTTCGTTTTTTAAACGCTCAGGTGGTTACCATGGATACCAGGACGATGGCTACGGCGGTTACGAGAGCCGGCGCATGGGCGCGTCCATGGGCCCGCGGCGCGGCGGGAGCCAGCGCTACGGCGGCCAGTACGGCGCGCCCCCGCCGCCTCCCGGGGAGTACAGCGCCCACGCAGAGTCTCCCGTCATGATGGTCTACGGCCTGGAGCCCACCAAAATAAACGCAGACAGGGTCTTCAACATCTTCTGTCTCTACGGAAATGTCGAGAGGGTAAGCGGGGACGGATGGGATCCAAAAAGGGCACTTAAACCTGGCTTAACTGGAGTAAACTGATCTCCTTTTTATGGTTCAGGTGAAGTTTATGAAGAGTAAGCCAGGAGCTGCCATGGTGGAGATGGGAGACTGTTACGCAGTGGACCGGGCCATCTGCCATCTCAACAACCATTTCCTGTTCAACCAGAAACTCAATGTCTGGTACGTGTGCACTTGAGTGACCCTGCTTTTTCTGGCACACCGACTCTTAGGCTTGTTTATTCATTTAACAACGTATGGCTTATTTGACAAATAAGGGAAACCTCATTTTAATCAAGGGCAGTTCTGATCCTGCTTCCTCAGAAACCTGCTTACAACTTTAAAGTTGCATGTGTTATAAAGTCCTTCATGAGTTGAATTTTTAATCCTTTCTGTGCACAAAGGGAAGAACTAGACAGATTCTCTTTTGCTGAATAGTTAAAAAAAAAAAAAAAACATGTGAGCAAGATTTTAGTGGGGTTTGTTGTATCTGACTAAGGAGATGGTTTCAGTGTGTTAAAAATCTAAAAACGCAATAAAATTCAGCTCTCTGGTGTTTGAACCAAACAAATACATAAATATCTGCACAAAAATGAATATAGTTAATGAAGGGACTAATAAAAACAGGCAGATGTCGAACACAGGATGAAGCAGCACAGTGAAAGTGGACTTTAGAGGCCTGTAAATACATCGTCTGTCTAAATTGACATATTCCGTAGTCAAACTTTACACATTGTATTACATATTCAGTAGTCAAAGACAGTAGTTCTGTCCAACTTCTGTCAAACTCCTCAGATAATGTTGCTACGGGGATACAAAAAGATGACCTAAAGCATGTTCTTCTGGAACCCGTTTAACCGCGTGAAAAACCCTGATCTCAGTGAAAAGGGGAATCTAAGGTCCATTAGATGCCGGGTGTTTGTGTGTTGAGGGTTTTCTCTCCTCTTCCTCACAGTGTGTCTAAGCAGCAGGCCATCATGCCAGGCCAGTCGTATGAACTGGAGGACGGCTCCAGCAGCTTCAAGGACTTCCATGGCAGCCGAAACAACCGCTTCACCTCCCCAGAGCAGGCAGCCAAGAATCGCATCCAGCATCCCAGCAACGTTCTGCATTTCTTCAACGCCGCCCCAGAGGCCTCGGTGGAGATCTTCTCTGAGGTCAGCACATCAGGAGCTTCCCACTGAGGAGTAGGGAGTTTTGGTTGGGTGTGGTCTGCTATTGTAGGAATTGGGGAGAAATTGATTCTTTGGTGATACCCAGCCGTAGTAGTCAGGGATTTTAGTATTTACTTGAACTGTGCTTAAGTTCAATTTTTCTCTCACTTCAGATCTGCGAGGAACTTGGTGTGAAGAGCCCGTCTAATGTAAAACTCTTTGCAGCAAAAGGTGAGTGCAACTGTTCTGCTGGGATCTGGTTGTGGCTTAGATGAATGTGAGTTAGAGGTTGTTGGAGATTCACATATACATAAAGAAGCCACTTTGTTAGGTACACCTAACTTGGATCTACACACATTGTCCTCTGTACCACCTTTAGCAAAGGTATATACACAAACACACACACACACACCACACACACTGCTCACACTTAAGGAAGGGTGTGCTAAAATTAATAGCTGTAGCTCCAGCAGTCATAAACTCTTCAGAGGCAAAACGGATTGGACATTTGCCATCTGCCACCTTCTGGTTATTAGTGGACTACCTAGATCATGTATTACCTAGAACAAACATCTGGATTATCCTTACAGGACTGAGCTAACAGATTAGATTTAATGCTTTAATTTAAAATAAAGCCTGAAATTGCAGATATGCTCTGTTATCTGAATGTCTGAAGAGTCCAAATGACACTCACAGTCCTGCACTGTGAATGAGTTGGACACTCCTCACTCAGACCATCTGCTTGTCTTCTCAGGTGGTGCCTCGTCAGAGAGGAGCTCGTCAGGACTGTTAGAGTGGGAGTCAGTTAACGATGCCATGGAGGCGCTCTCTATGATGAATCATTATCAGATGAAGAACCCTAGTAAGTATTGAGGGCAGGAGCCCAGCACTTAATCGCACCCGAACACAGGTAGAACCATGTTTGACCGCTATATTATTGAATTCGGTTTTAAAAACTGGTGCGCAGTTCTTGGAATAACGATTAATTTTTCTGCTGGCTAATCATAGTGTACTTACAGTGGACTATATTGATTGGTGGAAGAATTTGTATTAATAAATTGAACCTTGGTGTATTGCCTTTAGAGATGCCATTTTAAGCAAAAACAACATTTCCAGGGAAGTAAATGAATTTTCTTCCAAGATAGCCACTTTAGCTCGTTTTTTAAAATTAATTAAACAGGCAAACAGTTTTAGGTGCATTACTTCCATATTCTGGCAGCAGTAACGCATTACTTAAATCAAAGTGCCAGGAAACAGTTTAAGAAAAGACAGTAGCCATATAAACTTTTTTTTTTTTTCCTAAATTTAATAACTATTTCTGTGTTCTAAGGTCACAATCAGTCCCCAACTGGCTGTGTTTAGTCACCGTTTTATTACAGCATGGTTGATGTAGCTGTGTGATATGAGGGGCTGTGTGTGGAAGGTGATTTTGCACCAGTTTGGTTGGCAGGTTGTGAAACAGAATAGCGCACTCGTCCTCTTTCTGCTATTAAATATCAAAATCCAAACTGACAAAATAAATCCACGGTTCAGTTTATTGGTAGGGCTCAGTCATTAATTAGCTGTTAACTTAAGCACACTGTTTTGTACAGAATTGGTATCAGAAAACTTTATTGATCCAAGAGTAATTGACTAAGGTTTTGTCTGCACAGACCCAAAGACAAGAACGATATGTTCAACTCAAAATAAAATAAAATCTCCAGAAAATACTCAACACTAAATACACTGTACTGTACGCACAAAATGCTGTGTTCAGTAAGAGAGGTGGGTATAAATACTATAGATAAAAAAATACTGCTGTTTAGTTATAAGTAAATTCCTTATAGTTTAACACATAGTGATTTGGAGTTTACAAGATTACAAGATACAAGATTCTTTATTTGTCACATGCATAGTCATACAAGTACAAGACAGTGAAATGATTTCTCTGCATTTAACCCATTCACCAAGTGAAGCAGGAGGCTGCCGACAATGATATACTGAGTGTTATTGCATGTAACAGTGACACAAGTAGTGAAACGTATGATACATGAATGATTTGGCACAAAATAAGAAATTACACATTTGTGGGGCAGCAGGTTTTTGCACAGATTATTGTGTGGATGTGTGACAGGGGCGGGAAATAATCTCAATTGTCTTATCAAATCAGATTCAGCCCTAAAGTGTGACTTGTTGAAATAGCCTGTGGCCTGACTGTGGCATTGTGTTGCAGATGGTCCGTATCCCTACACGCTGAAGCTGTGCTTCTCCACCGCTCAGCACGCCAACTGAGACCCGTCAGCACAGAGTTCCAGCATTCCCACCTTACCGACACGACTCTCCCCCAGGACTCCCCCTGCCCCGCTGCGTTTATCGTCCCTAATAGGTCCTACATATGAGCGTATGTGTGCAGTAACGTCGAACACGTCTTTCTTCGGAGCGAGCCGCGCCACACGCTGAGAGAGAGAAACTGGCAAAACTGTCAATGTTTTTATAGAGGAGGAGAAAGGAAATGCTTTTGTACCAGTATTTTTTTTTTTCTGTTTAATGTATTTCTTTTTTTAAATTGCTTTCGATTATTGACTGTTAGCTGTGTGCTCAGCACCTCACTTTTGGAAACATCAGCCTGTAAAGGTGAATGCATTTTTTTTTTTTCTTTTTCTTTTTGTTCTCTCTTAATTGTAAAATAAACAGTGATACTAGAACGTCTGTTGCCCTGCCTGTTTAATGCACCACGAGAGGCCATGATTTTAGCGCTAATACTCTGAATATCATTCATTTCCTTAAGAGGAACTTTGTAAATATTATGGGGCTCTAGCCCTGAGTCATCCTGACTTTAGGAAAAACCCACTGCGGGCTGAGGTCCAAGCCCAGCTGGTATAAGCCAGGACCTTTTACCTACTTTTGTTTATGCTCTGACCTGCTACGCACTACGGAAAAATGCCAAAGGAATTGCAGATGAATTACTGAACAATCATTTAACATTAAAACTTCACTTCAGGTCAGCTGAGGTCATGCAGAGGTGTCTTCTTCTTCTTTCTCTTTCGGCTTTACCCTTCAGGGGTCGCCACAGCGAATCATCTGTCTCCATTTAGTCCT
>JBBIGA010000040.1:26471768-26496496 GCA_037576975.1 Alestes dentex | reverse complement strand
CTTGTCCTACACTCTCCCTCATTTTTTTTTTGGGTGGGGGGGAAGGAGAAGTGTTTGGGAGAAGTGTGAAAACACGTTACCATCCTAAATGCCTTGCATAAAATAATTTTCATGGAATGTTTTTATATATCTTTATCTAGTAGTGTGATGACTACTTTGCATAGTCCAGAACCAGTGCAAACAATGCTTTAACCTTATGAATATTTTTCAGGCTAGCATTTTGGTCACCACCAGGCTGTCTGCTGTAGATCAAATCCCTAGGAAGTACGTGGGCCGCTATGCTCAAATCTGTGGTTTCAACGATCCTGACCGCCAGAGAGCCTACTTCACAAGCAGACTGTTACTACAAAGTGGGGAGAGGCCAGGCAAGGAAGCAGAATCTTTGATAGAGATGCTCTACCTCAACTTGCAGCGGGAGAGCCAATTAGCAGCAGCTTGCTTTTTACCCTCATACTGCTGGCTCACCTGTGCCACTCTTCACTTCCTGCACTTTACTGATGCTAAGGCACCAATTCGCACTCTTACTGGTATTTATACCAGCTTCCTGAGGCTCAACTTTGGAGGAGAGGTGCTGGCCACAGGAGACGTAATCTCACAGGAGCAAAAGACTTCATTAATGCTTTACGTGGTCCGCACCGTAGGGAAACTGGCCTTTGATGGAGTGACCAGTAAGCGTACGTCCTTTTCTGAGACTGACCTAGAACAGTGGATAGGTGGAAAGACCAAAACCGATGAAGAGCTTCGGCAGCTGGCAGTATTTCGCACAGACGTGCTAGACTTCTTCCTGGTGCCTTGTGTTGAGTATAGCAGAACGATTGGTGAATCAGATGAGAAACGCTATGTCTTTGCTGTGCCTGCTGTCCAGGAGTATCTGGCTGCCCTTTACGTTGTTCTTGGTGAGAACAAGAGTGCTCTGGAGAAGGTAACTAATCAGGTGACTGAGGTTGTTGGTCAGGCTAGCGAAGACATCACCAGCATAATGAGCATCCTGTCAAAGCTCATACCTTTCAGGATCTTCGCCATTTTCAACTTACTGAAATTGTTCCCCAAACTTTTCGAGCGGGTAAGCAACCTCAGCAAGGGCCGCATCGCTAACACCATGGCTGCGGAAATGTTCCGCTCAGAAGACAGTTTCAACGAAGATGTTTTGGATCAGGTGGAGCAAAGCCTACTGGGAGTGCAAGGCCCGCAGCCAGAGCAGGAAGCTGACACAAGGTCTTTTGAGTTGTATCCGATTTTCATGGGAGGGCTCCTTCATTATGGAAATAGAAGGTTGCTGAAGCTGCTTGGATGCGACATTAAGAGCACCACAGTGGCCCAGATCACCCGGACACTCAAGAAGCAGCTAATCAAAGAGAGCCGCAAGCAGCAGCCTCCTGCAGAACTGATGGATCTGCTAGTTCTGCTCTATGAGTTCCAGAACCCTCGGCTCACGGCCGAAGTCCTGCAGTCCGTCAAGGTCATCGACCTGTCCACTGTGCGCATGACCCCACTCAAGTGCTTTGTACTGAGCTCAGTGCTGGACTGCACACCCGCCAGCTTCTTGCTGGACGAGCTCAACTTATCCTCCTGCCACATCACCCCAGAGCTATTGCATATGCTATGGCCTGCCTTCCACAACACCCGTTGCCTCAAGTAAGAGCAAGTTATCTGTAAAAGTAAACTGTTTTGGCAAGCTTGGCACATTTGAGGTTATTCAGAAAATGTGAAGCCTACCGTTGAACAGACAGTTTTAGGGTAATTAAGTGAGAATTTAGACATATTTGGTAGTGATCTGCAATCCGTGTGTTTGTACACCTGCTCATTTTGTGAATAGCCCAAATGTTTTTGTGTGTTCTCTGTATAATGCAGTTTGTTAGAATGCTTTGTGTGCATTCAGTTATGGATAGCTTAATCTAACAATTGCTTGTGGTCGGGCATAGTGATTGCATTTGAAGCTTCTCAACAGTGTTGGGATAGTACTGCTGCCCTTATATTTTAGTACAATTACTTTACTCATTACTTCCTAGACAAAAAGTAATCTCACTACTTAATTCTTTATTTATATGTTAAATCAGAACACACGTGTACCAGCTGAAAAGTACAATAGACAAAACTTGCTTCACTTTATTTAGTTCTGTTCTGCTCTCGTGTTGCACCATGGTCCTGGAGGCACATTGTTTCGTTTCACTATGCAGTGTGTGTATATGGTAGAAATTACAGTAAAACCTACTTGACTTGACTTGAAATAATACTATAAATATAATTTAAAAGTCGTATCTCTCCCAGTGCCTTTATGCAAAATGAGCAAAGTTATGTATTATTAAGAGTTTTTTTTCCCAAAATGTGGTATATGCATTTGTTACAGTTTTTATATAGTTTTTAAAAAAGCAGCTGGTGTGTAATGGATACAAATTTTGGAAAAAGTACTGTAACACTGGATTTCCCCTGACAGTGCAGTCACTTGAAATCAAATAGAGGTAAAGTTCTAAGCTGTATGTTGTACGAGAACCCACTGAATCTTGTGTAAGCACTGACATATAATGCTTTGATATTTGAATGTAGTCATGCATTCTCCATGCCTGCAGTGTTACTACAACTAATGTACATTCTGCTGTGGCTCAAGGTTTTACTGGATGGTAAAATTCTTTAGCAAACATAGTATAATGTTATTGACATTGGCATATTATTGACGTTTTTTCTCTGATTAAGTTAACAAACTAATTGCATGTGTGTGGATTTTTGAAAGCTGTGTGTGTATCCTCTCATACATCTTCAGCCTGCAGTTTAACAGCTTGGGTTCTGAGTCCTGTACACTCCTGCGTGATCTGCTGCTTGAGCCCAACTGTACAATTAAAACATTACAGTAAGATGGATTTAATCTGCATTTTGTCTGTTTTGAAATTTGGCTGTGGAAGTAGATCATAAGGTGTAACACAGCCTTCAGCTGTCATTTAAATTAAAGTAGTGTAATTTATATATTTGCCTGCTCCAGTGCAAACTCTGCTTAATGTAAACCTCGTCAGACATTGTAATAGTAGTTAAGAACACTGTAGCTCACGTCTGTAGGGGTAAGAGAGCCAATTGCCCCTTGCTGTCTAAGGACTGAGACCTATATAACAGGCTTTATTGTTCAGTGTTTTTAATCTTTAATCCCATTTCTCTGGCTGCAGGTTGTGTGACAACTCCTTGTTGGACAGAGGTGCTTCTCATCTGCTAGATGCTCTGCCTGGTAACCACTCCTTGCAGAAGCTGTCTTTGATGCATACTGGCCTTGGGGACAGTGCTGCCCTCGAGTTAGCCGCAAGGCTGAGCCAGCACAGTGGGTTACAGGAGCTGAATGTGGCCTATAACAACATTGGAGATAACGCAGCGCTTGCACTGGTTGACGCTTGCAGAGAGCACACAACTATTCACACAGTTCAGTGAGTACAATTACACTAATTTCTAAACTTTGTCAGCTTAAATAAACTTTGCCAGCTTTAGTAAGATTACCCATGTTTCTTTAAGGAACCCATTTAAAGTCCATTTAAAACATTTGTGTGGCTTTGTCTACCATAAACAATCATTTACATGACCATTTCTAAGCTTTTATTTTTATCCCATGAATTTAGACATGCTTTAAAACTGACTTCTGTTTGGTTCCAGGAGCAGTTCAGACTGAAACACTGTATACAGAACGCACAGTTAAGACTAAAATCAAAATCAAGACACAGAGACACAAGAATAATGTAAATAAAATAAAATATGTCTAAAAAAATCTGTAGAAAGACAGCAACCAATTAAGTACACCCATTCTTTGAATGGCTATTTCCTTTGGAAGGTAGTGGTGATACATTTGCTCCAGTTGGGACACCTGGGAGCATCCCACTTGGAAATTCTAAATGGACTGTTTTTGCAGTTTCTATATGTGTACGCTATGGATTGTTGAGTGAATAGCAAATGTGGATGGTTTGGTGGGTTGGGGGAAAAAATTCCTCTCAACGGGTTCCGGAAAGTTATAGAAGTGTGATGGTGATCTGACCAATCATTTTTTTTTATCTCTCTGTTTCACCAGCCTCTACTTGAACCAGCTGACAGACGTGGGGAAGCAGTCGCTACATGTCCGTGAGGTTTCTCAGCCGAAAAGCGGAAGACGGGTAAAGGCGCTAGCTTCAGTGACTGAGGGTTCAGACATCTCAGAGGACTGGCACCCCATCTTGAGCGTAATAACAAAGAACTCGCTCTCCTGGGAGAGGGATCGCGTACGGGAGCAGCTGCTGGTCTTTCTGAAGGATCTGGAGTGGGGCCGCCAGCAGCACCAGAGCTTTTGGAAGAAGCTGCACTTCCGCAGGGTGGAGAGTGTGGTGAGGCAGACCTTGCGCATGCTGGAGAAAGGCACCACATCTGCCGCTAAGTAACTTTGTTCTGCTTTTCACTGGTGCTCATAAGAGAAATACTATGCAAGACCACCATGTACTGATCTGGTGCTTAACAACAATGGAGAGAGCATGCACTTCCACAACTCATTTGGAGGCTGTAATTATCTATGGTGGATGGCTTCAGTGTTATTGCAGAGCGGAATGGATTCTTGAAAAGCATAACCATCTGCATACATTCATATGCAAAAAGAGTGCCTGTTAGTCTATATAGATGTTTTTAATATATTGTCTTTGAAGGTACATCTGTGAAAATAGAAACAATATTGTTACGTAGCATTATGTTCTGGACTCGTCGACTAATCACTGTCAAGCAATACTGAGCATGTTTCCTTATAAGCCATAGCTCTGACTTTGTTGACTTTGTTTTCAGTGGATGTAGTGTAACTGTTACAGGTTAAAATTAGCTTAATGATCCCCAAATGCTTTTGTATTACCAGATGCAGCTAAATGGATTTTATAAAGGTTTCAATTGTGTCTGGTCCTAATTGTACTTTATTTTAACATGGACTGTGTGCAGCAAATGATCCAAATAGCTGGCAACATGAAATGAAATGAAATAAAACAGTAATGAGCTTCTGTCTGTCTGATCATTTGGTTTTACATACATGCCAAGATGTGGCCCCACAGTGGCGCCGTGGGTAGCGCTGTTGCCTCACACCTCCGGGTTTGAATCTGGGTCCTGCCCTTGTGTGTGTGTGTGTGTGGAGTTTGCATGTTCTCCTCCGGCGTCTCCGAGTTTCTCCCACAGTCCAAAGACATGCATGTCAGGTGAATTGGGGATTCTAAATTGACCGTAGGTGTGAGTGTGTGCACCCTGCACTGGGCTGGCACCCGCCCAGGGTGAGTACTCGCCTGGCGCCCGTAGACCCCTGGATAGGTTATGGCTACCCCTGACTCTAGTAAGGATAAAGATGTTCCAAGATGTTCCAACTCAGATTTTCACTCACTTCAATAATATAGATTAGGTAATATGTAATCAACATATTCATTTACATTTATGGCATTTGTCAGATGCTTTTATCCAAAGCAACTAGGCCACCACAGCCCCATATTCCAATTTGGTTCTTCACAATTGACCCTCAGTTAGGTGACGTTATGTAATAAAAGCAGCTGGGCCTACTGTCTGGGATATTGCCTCATAAACCTAAGCTTACACATTAAACTCCCTTGAGTGGAGGAGTAAGGAGGAGTCCTGCCGACTGCACAGTTTTTGTGCTCTGATGTGCACCTTGAACCCTCTCACTGTCTCCAGCCAGGACACAGGCAAGCAGCACCATGAGATACAACGCAGGTAACCCCAGCTAAAAAGAGTCTGATCTGGTCTCGTTTTGCTGATCTTATAACTGAATTATTTGTAAAAAATGTTTTAAATCATATCGTGTATATACATATAGTACTTTGTAATCAGATTCTGACAAATAGGGATTGTGTGAATGCTTTACTGTATATTTACTATAAAGGTGTTTCTTATTGTCATTATTGTCTGGCTACTGTTTGCTCTCATTACATATAACGTGTTAATTCTTCAGAAAACCGTTTCGTGTTGTAACAGACATACTCATGCGGTAAATGTGGGGTGGAAAATCTCGATGGTTAACATTCAAATACCAGTAATTATTAAACCTTTCAAAGAAGACAAAGTGTTTTTATGGTTTGTTGTTTTTTTTTTAATTATAAGTGTAGCAGCAATCTGGCAATTGAGAGCATTCTTCCTTTCTGTTGTTGATAGACGGTAGGCATCTCAGATAACTGCCAGGTCAGTGCCTCTCCACCACAGTGAAAAAAAGTAATCAAATGTGCAGAGGACGCCCTGTGATAATGATCGGAGCTGTCAGCTTTTG
This sequence comes from Alestes dentex, assembly GCA_037576975.1. Classification (NCBI taxonomy): domain Eukaryota; kingdom Metazoa; phylum Chordata; class Actinopteri; order Characiformes; family Alestidae; genus Alestes; species Alestes dentex. The sequence goes on along the minus strand of JBBIGA010000040.1, from coordinate 26,490,255 downwards.
GCGCAGGCTATAACTGCTTCACAGATATACTTGGCAAACCGCAAGAACCAGACCTTGCCCTGCGGCTATAAGAAAAGAAAGCACATCAAAATGGCATGCACTGGCATGGTCTATGTACTGTGCTATAAATACTGAACAGTCATCAACATTTCATCCTTCTTTTTCAGGCCAAAATCTTCTCATATTTCATATTTCTTCAATCATTCTTACTCTCTTTCATTATTAAGTGCATTCTAGGCGGTTTCCAAAACAGTGAGTGTTTTCAAGTTAATGTTAAACCTCAGCCACCCCTCGGGGGCAGCATTGAACTGTAAAGTGAAGAGAAAAGAATGTTGATGAAAGTGTGTTAAGTAATATAAATAAAATAAGATATATATATTTTTATATATTTGCAGGGCCAGGGGAAGCAGCAGAATCACCACAGTAAGTGTCTTTTAAGAGTTACAGAGCAAATAAATGAAGTGCCAGTTGACTTACAACATAGAGCATGTCAGTGTTTTTTATCCCCTGCAGATCCATTAATATAGGATATGGTTAATAAACTGTACATTTCATTAGGAATGGAAAGTTTGTTGTTCATTTGTGATTATTATCATTTGAACTTGTGCCTTTTTTACACATCTGTCTATTTTGATGTTCTTAGAAAGTTCACATTCAACCCAAAAGTGGGGATCGACAATCCAGCCCTGGTTATCTCAGATGATACAGGTAGCCCCATGTTTCTGCTGTAAAAGCAATAAAGACACTATATATCCAAAAATATATATTCTGATGAGAGGATTTAATACGTTATGGTGCAACTATTCCTGACTATTGCTGACTATAGGGGTCTAAAATGAATCACCCAACATCAGTACCTGATTCCACTAATGGATCTTGCAGTTGAATGCAATCAGATCCTCATACTCTCACAGCAATGTTCCATTTAGATTAAAGCCTCCCCAGCAGAGTAGAAGCTGTTGCTGCTACAAAAAGCTGTGGGGTGGTGACTCCCCATTAATACTCTTGATTTTGGAGGAGACTTTGGATAAACAGAGAGCAACAAACTTTTGGACATACTGTGTTCAGATTGCTTTACTGGTATAGATTATAGATACATTTCTACTAATTATTCCAAGGTCAGACTGGATGAGTATGTGTTTAATTGTCCACAGAGCCAGCCGTGAGAGTACGGTTATGCTTGCTAAAGCGAGCGGAGGGTGAAGGCTTTGGTTTCTATCTGAGGAAGGAGAGAGGCTGCAGGGGCCATGTGGTGCAGCAGGTGGCCCCGTGGAGTCCAGCGGAGCGCGGCGGCCTGAGGGATGGAGACCGCGTCCTGGAGGTCAATGAGGACTTTGTGGACAATCAAGAGTATGAAAAGGTAGAGACCTACTTCCTAACAGAGCCGTGTAGGAAAATGAACATTATAACCTCTGCTCTCAGTGTTCTCAAGGTGGCCTACTTTTCCTCATCACTGCATCCTACCCAGCAAAGTCACACGCGTTAAAGTAACAGCAGTCTCTGAGGTAAACTGTAGCTGAAAATTGCGGCATTTTTCTTGGAAAACACCAGATCTGTGCCTTTTAATTAAATACATTTTCATTAAATCTTAAATTAGGTTTTGATTACATCTTGAACCAGTAGGTCAATTTGATTTGATTTGGAGAATTTTTTATGTTGTGCAAAGACTAATATACTGTACACACTCGAATGCATGCAGTACAGTACAGTTCAGTTACATGCATACATCCTATACAGTTCAATTCTGTTCATACATACACACACATACCTGCACCCTATGAGGGTGTTTTATGTTGGAGGTGCTGAAAAATAAAACAGCCATAACATTAAAACCATAACATTAATATTGTGTAGATGCCCCTCGTGACACCAAAATAACCCTGACCCGTCGAGGCATGAACTCTACAAGACTTCTGAAGGTGTGCTGTGGTATCCAAGACTAGCAGTGGATCCTTTGAGTCCTGTAGTCTAAGCCAAGTCAGCATCTGAAACTCTTCATGTTCCTCAAACCAGTGTGGCAGGGTGCATTGTCCTACTGAAAGAGGTCAGTGCCATTAGGGGAATACTTTTGGCATGAAGGGATGAACTTGGTCTGCAACAGTGTTTAGGTAGGTGCAGGGGTGGACTGGCTGTGCGTTCTCAGCGTGTCTTTCTCAGCCGAGATGCAGACCTCTGCAGATGCTTGCATGCCCATAGTAGCATTTTGAAGTGAACTGAAGGAACACAGCACCCGGGGAGCAGTGTGTGGGGACAGTACCTTACTCAAGGGTACCTCAATGGTGCCACTAGCAGTCCTGGGATTCGTATCCATGACTTTCTGATTGCAGGGCAAACGCCCTAACCACTAGGCCACCAGCTGCCCCAGGGTGATGGATAGGGGTCAGCCGGGGTACTCTGACTGGTCTGCAAGCTGTGATGCACTGTGTGTTTTGACAGCGGTCTATCATAGCCAGCATCAGCATTTTCAGAAATGTGTGCTACAGTAGCTCTTCTGTGGGATCTGACCGGACGGTCTACCCTTCACTCCCCTTGCACATCAGTGAACAATGGGTGCCCACAACCCGATCACCAGATCCTGTCCTTCCTTTTTTTTGATCGTTTTTGGTAGATAGTAACCACTGCATACTGGGAACACCCCACAAGACCTACTGTTTTGGAGATGCTCTGACCCAGTCATCTAGCCGTCACAGGTTTGTCCTTGTCAACGTCACTCCGGATCCTTACACATGCCAATATTAGTTGCTGCTCATGGTTATTTCCAGTACATGTGTATGGGTTTATGCACCATTCTCCTGTATGTCATGCGCTGATACGGTTAGGCGCTTTGTTGCCCATTTTTCCGTACAGTTTATTTGTATTTGTTACATATATTTTTACTGTCCATTTAAGTTTATTTACATATTCTCAGATAATTCTCAGAGATCTGTACTGTATTGTACATTTAGATTTCAGTTACAGAAGTTTTTTTTTTTCTTGATTGTTTCTATTGTTATTTCAGAAGGTTTTTACAATAGTGTTGAAATATGCATCAAAAATTCATAGTGCAACCAACTTGGCTTCAGCTCCTCTTTGTGTTTCTTTGCTGTTTTGTGTTTTGCTGGTCGTGAGCTTGTCTCTGTGGTGTGGTCCGATTGGCAGGTGGTGCTGAAGGTGCAGGCATCTGGGCTGCAGCTGTGTCTGCTGGTGCTGAGGGCTGAGGACTACGAGCTGGCTGTGGCGGAGGGAATGGACCTCATGGCTTTGGCTGGGGCTCACAGAGGAGAGGGGTGTGCTCGCCCACGTTTGTGCCACATCAGCAGAGAGCCCGGCGTCGGCCTGGGACTCAGCATCATCCCCATTGAAGGTAAGCCCCATTTTTTGCTTTTAGCAGTGCATGCAGGAAGGTCAGCAGAAGGAATGAGTAATGACTGGATATAGGTTGGTGGAAGACCCCATATGCTAGTGAAAGAATTGCTACTTCACTGAGATAATAAATCAAGTAGGAGTAACCGTACAGATGCATCATCAAAAATCTCCTTTTTTCCTTTTTTTGTGATATTTTATTTTGGTCCAGTTATGATGTTTGTGTATTTTCATGTACCAAAGACAGTTATAATGTTTACACGATTCTTTTCTAACTTATAAGAAGGTGTTTTTGTTACAGTGCTATCAAAGCCGAGATATAAGTACTGTCACAGTAAAATCTTGTGTCTCACAAAATGTTACTTTAGAGGAAAAAAATCTCCACTTTCGGTATAAGTTCATTAAAAAAACAAGATTTTATGTCATTTTGAACCATTTCTCTTGGCCCATTCACCATGAAATTTGAACATAGTGTGAACAGCCACTAGCATTTCCTATTGATGTAAAATAATAATAATAATAAAAAAATACCAAAAATCAAATAGCGATTATATGTAAACCTGAGCTCTGATTACCTGCTGTGTGTTGTACCTTATTCAAAAAGAAGTTTGGACTGAAATGCTCCTGATATCAGTGTGAGTGGGCGGGGCTAACTTGCTGTAGGCAGAATAGGCACATATATGTAAATCAGTTGGTTTTTGTGACATCACAAACCTGGTGAATTCAAAATTGGCTGTTATTTGCACCTTAATTTCCCTATGTGGACCGGGAGGACTGGGGAATGAATGGTATGTTTTGAAACCATAACAGTGTTTATGCACTACATTTATTTTACTCTCTTAGTGAGAAATTTTTTTTTTTTTCTCTGATATGGGCCCATTAAGTACTGAGTAACTTACGGAACTGCCATGTGTGTAGACACTGGATGTACTGGGGTACACTCTAAATTAAGGTACATCCAAACTCTATGCTCACAGCTGTAGGTGCAGAATATTCTTTCATTCGTTCATTTTCTGTAACCACTTAATCCTTACCAGGGTAGCGGGTAACAGGTGCCTGTCCTGGGGTTTTGGGTGGGGATGCACCCTGTGCGGAGAACAAGCCCACCGCAGGGCACACACACACACACACACACACACACACACACACACACACACACACACACCATTCCCTCACACACTCACACCTACGGTCAATTTAGAGTATGGGGCGGCAAAGCAGGCTGCATTAAAATTACGTCCAAACGGGCACAATCGAAATCTCTCTTATTTGTGCTAAGGTTCGAACATTTTGAGGGTGTCAATTTTGAATCACTACTTAGTATGCTTGCAAAACTAGGCATTATTAACTGCACAATGTCCCTTTTTAATCAAAAATAAAATAAAATAAAATAAAATAAAAAAATAAAATTGCCAATTTCACCCATGCCTTTGATTTAGTCTAATTTGAGCATTAGTATTATTCTGGCTGCCCTGTGGCTCACTTGCTCTTAAACATAGACAAATATTTATTTGGTTTTAAGTGCCGTGTCCTTCTACGGCCTGGCTGAAAGCCTTTCCAAAGAGAATAAGTAAAGTACAAATCAACAGAGCTGCAGAGTGAATGAACTGGGTATGAGCCACGCTTGCCAAAGATGTGAAAGAAAGGAAGAGAACATCAGCATGTTCATATCTTTGCAGACTGAGGGCACATCAATTCATTTTCCTTTATGTGTTTGTGCAGGTGAGAGAGGAAAGTATTACGTGAATCCAGGAAGTGAAGGCCCGGCAGAGAGAGCTGGTGTTCAGCCAGGAGATCGTCTGCTCTGGGTCAATGGGACCATGGTCTCCACACTCACACATTCGGCGCTGGCTAAAATGGTTGGTTGGCACTGAAGGTACACAACACTTTTCTCAGGGCTTCTGCTTTTCTCTGACCTTCTCGGTTTGCGCGTTTTGCTGTCAGGTTAAGAAGACGGGAGAACATCTGACCATCATGGTGATAGACCGCAGAAGCGAGGAGAGCTACGCCCGCCGAAGGCTCCCCATCCTCCCCGCGTTTGTCAGTGTTCACAACTTGCCTCACAGGCCAAAAACTCTGCACCTCGTCCAAGGACCGCAGGGCTACGGCTTCCTGCTGAGGCAAGAGAAGCTCTTCACAGGACAAATTGGTGAGAGAGCTGTGGCGCCAACAAGTACACTCTAAAAAAATATAAAGGTGCAAAAATTGTGGGGAACCACACAAGAGCCACCTCCCTAAAGAGCCTTTGAACAGATAGTTCTCATGAGAAAATGAGACGTGTGGAGACCCCTTTCTGAAGCTCCGCGTCTCGAACAGGTTAAATTGTTTTTAGATTTTCACAGTGCCCATTATGAGACATATTAGTGATTTAAATCTATTCAAGGGCAAACAAGGCTTCCAGAATGAGATGCTGACACTACAGTGTTGCTATTGTCAAGAGCACCCATGTTAAAAACATGTTAAAGAACTTTCATTAGAAAACCTTTGCCTTTAGCGCACTCAAGCTGGATCCTCAGGGCATTTAGTGCGTATTGTTTTATCTCTTTTTAGATCTTTTTAAAAAGTATGATACAATTTTTAGGAAATTATTAAATGCGTGTTAAAACCTAAAATGTCAAGACAATTCAGAATGATTCTGATTCATAATTATTTAATGAATTAAAAAATGCTACTGGCGAAACTCCCAGGTGTGGAATATAGTCATTACTGGGTTTCTAGGTTTGATAATCTGATTTTGGATTAAAAAGTACACGTTTTCATGTTCAATTCCAACATTTCACAGTCAGTTCATTTAAACTGCCTTCTTGGGACTGATTCATTGTGGGTTTCCTTACATTACCCACAAGAGTGTATTCATTCTCAGACAGGATTCGGGTCAGTACAGTGATCTCAAAATCAAAGCCTGAACATGTTAAGGTTTATCACACTAAGCGGATTAGAGATTTGAGACTGCCAGGTGTGAATCCTATTTCAGCTTTACTTTCATATTGTGTGATGAAGTGTGTTCTGTTCTGTAGCTCACCTTCTGCGTGAAGTGGACCCCTGCAGCCCGGCGGAGGTGGCAGGGATGGAGGATGGGGATCTGCTGCTGGCAGTCAATGGAGAGCTGGTGGAGAACTCGGAGCATGAGGACATCGTCAGCAGAATACGGCAAAGCGGGCAGCAGGTCACACTGACCTCCATCTCCATTGAAGGCAGAGACTACTACAGACAGGTGTGCATGTAAATGTACACTCACACTCGTTTTTGCACAGTTAGGTACATTTGGTACACCTATCTTGTATCCACACCCAATGTCCAATTTATCAATGGTCAGGACCCCCAAAGGACCGCCAGTGAGCAGGTATTATTTTGGTGGTGGGCCATTTTCAGCACAGCAGTGACACTGACGTAGTAGTAGAAGATTCTGTAGAATCTTTTAAAAGACAGCTGAAAACTGTTTTATTCAACCATGCTTTTGTTTAATTTACTGAATGTTTTAAGCATTCTTATCTTTGTTGTTATATATTTTATTACATTTTATTTGGTGAAATTATTTTGCATTGTTTTATTTATAAGTATTAATTTATTTTTATGATTACTATTATTATCATTTTTATGTATAGTGCTTTGTGACTTCCCTGTCTGTGAAAAGCGCTTTATAAATAAACTTTTCTTACTACGTACTTACTAGAATATTAGTGTGTGTGTATTTGCAGATCATACACAGCAGTGCTGAAGTTTTTAAACACCTCTGTGTCATTTTTGTGCTCAGGATGGTCCATGAGACAAAAATATTCAACCAACTGTGTCCTGTGGGAAGAAACTGGCCACTGATGAAACACTAAATCAGGGGTGTCTAGACCTAAATGGGTCTAAATTCAAGTCTCACGGGCCAGATCAAAAATAATTTTTTCAGCATGCACAACATCAACACCAATTACTTTTGTTATGGAAAAAGTATGCAAACACACACACAGACTCACATATATGCACATACACCCCAATGCTCTTGGTCAACACCTATTTGGTAGCAACCTCTATTCATAAATTTCTAATCCAAGAAAGACACTCCAGCCTTAATTAGATGAACCGAATGTACTTCAGTTGAAACTAAACATCTGCAGTATAAGGAATATCCACGTTTTGTCATCTAGATTTGGCTGTACTGTACTACGTTTTGATTAATCACAGTATTGTTCTGGATCTGTCCTCTGCAGCTTGGTTTCTCGCCACTGATGTTTTATGACCAGACCATTCCGAAAAGGGAACGTTTCCCTGAGCTCACGCTGCCACGCAAAGATGTGCATGCAAACCTGCCACGGCCTCGACTGTGTGTCCTTCACAAGGAGGGCACAGCATTTGGCTTCAACTTGGCCAGCATCCAGAACAGGGCTGGCACCTACATCAGCCAGGTTTCCCTCTGTTTAAGCAGTGCACTGGAATCTGTAGCTAAAACAAGAGAATATTACATCATATAATACCATCATCTTTAATTTATGAAACAAATCCCTCATTGTACAGACTGAGATGTCCTACTTGTGTCTGCAGGTGTCAGAGGGGTGTGCTGGAGAGAGAGCAGGCCTGTGGGAAGGGGACGTGATTGTGGAGGTGAACGGGGAGAATGTGGAGGAGGAGCACTTTGAGGAGGTGCTGAGACGGATCAAGAAGGGAGACACGCCTCTCAGACTGCTGGTTATAGAGAGAGCAGGCTATGAAAAACTCAGAAAGAGCGGACTACCAATCAGTTCAGGCATGATCTCAGACAGCGTACAGGTGAGGTTACAACACACATGACCCATTATTTTTCTTTCTATCTATCTATTTATATATATATATATATATATATACTTTTGAATTACAGTCAACCCCCACTTTAACGCGGATCAGCTGTCATAGTTTCAGCCTCTCGACAATTTTTTCTGAGAATCAAACTAATAATTGTTTGCTGAAACCCCCCGCACATGCACAGAAACCACAGGTATCCTCCGCATTTTTTTTGCTTTTGTGATGTCCGGGCTTCGTCCGCCATGCCCCGTCGTCCTCGTGCTGGTTGTTTATGTTTGGAAGTAGCCAAGCCGAGAACTTTGTTTATATTTCCTTGCCGCTGATTGTCTGCTGCCCTGTGACGCATGTGTGGCAACTGCAGTCCAGAATTTCCCCCGTGGAGCGTCTCGAGTGTTCTCGTGTTTTTTGTTTTGTTTTTCTTAAAGCCCTGTATTTTTATTACTGTAAATTTAATTACTGTATTTACCTGCCTACACCAAAGAAAACGCGCTGCATGAATTACAGCCTGTAAAAAAATGTCTTGAGCAACCCCTCATTACTTTATATTTTGCCTCCAAAGATCCAGACTCTCTTGTATTTTTAATGTGGTCTTGAGAAACAGTTTTCCAGGCTTACTGAAGGACTTTCAAAGACTCTCATTTCCAGTCCAGTCCCTGAACCTGACCAGTTTCAGAGGACTGTTTTTGTTGGTTAAGACACACAGTGACCTACGTATGAATCATTCAAGCAGAACAAAGAGCATCTAACTGAAGTCCTGAACCAGTGAAGAACCAGGAGCAGAGGATTCCAGATGATCAGGCGGTGATCAGTATACTGGTGGTGCTGAATGCTGAGTGGTTGGAACTCCTTTTTCCATTTCTTTTATTGAATCTACTCCATGTGCCAAAGATAAGACAGACATAATGTTATTCAAAGCAAAATAGAAAGAAATGTGGGGAGCTCAAGACTTTGCACGGACTGTATGTAAATGAACTCCACCCTGACAGGCTTCCCTATGTTGTGTCATGTTTAAAAAGCAGTCTGGAGGTAAACAGTGTTAGAATACACTTTTGCACGGACTGTATGTAAGGCATTACGTCACAGCTACAGAGTCCAAGACAAATTTCCCTGAGCGTGACAATAAAGTTTATTGTATTGTATCGTATTGTAACTGATGGGAACATACAAATGTGTTTGTTTCTGTGACATCACAAAAACAGTGAGTACAAACCAGGCACCTTTGCTGCTTGTGGTGCCACTTTAATGGATTGAAAGGAGACAGAGTGTGTTACTTAATTCTTGATCGTGTGATATAAACCCTAAAGATGTTTGTGTCTCTTCCTCAGAACCACAGTTTGCCAAAGACCATGAGCTGTTCTCCAGCATCAACTCCACGCGGGTGGAGCTCAACCTGATTGGCTGGAACAACGGCGGCTGTCCGATCAACTCCTTCACTCTGGAGTACCGGCCGGTTGACGCGTCTGCCTGGACCACGGTGACGCGCGCCTCCCTCACCAAGAGCCACATCCTGTACGACCTGCAGGAGGCCACCTGGTACGAGCTGCAGATGAGGGTGGGCAACAGCGCAGGCACGGCCGAGAAGAGGGTCCTGTTCGCCACGCTGAACGTGGACGGCAGTGAGTGTTTCTACACATTAAACATGAAAAAGCTCTGAGCTCCAAGACCAAGCAGACTTTTGGACCAGATTGTAAATGAAGGCTTCACTCCTCGGCCACTTTATCAGAAATGCCCCCTGCTGATGTGCCCTTGGAGTCTGGTGACGCTCAGTGTGTTTTCCCCTCTGGACCTTCGTCAGGGTCACAGAGCTGCTCTCGGATCTATATTTTTAACTGGTGAACCAAGTTCAACCTACCAATGTGTGTAAAAATGACACTGATGTACCTGATACGCTCATGCTCACACCATGTCAGTGTCACTGCTGTGCTGAGAGCATTCCCTCCAAATAATGTCTGGTCATTGGGTTCCTTTGGGGTCCTGAGGGGGTCCTTTGAGGTCATGTGGGGTTCTGTGGGTTCCAGTGGGTTCCTGTGGGGTTCTGTGGGGTCCTGTGGGGTTTTGTGGGGTCCTGTGGGGTTTTGTGGGGTCCTGTGGGGGTCTGTGGGTTCCAGTGATTTCCTGTGGGGTCCTGTGGGTTCCAGTGGGGTCCTGTTGGGTCTTCTGGGTTCCTGTGGGGTTCTGTGGGTTCCTGTGGGGTTCTGTGGGGTCCTGTGGGGCTCTGTGGGTTCCTATGGGGTCCTGTGGGTTCCTGTGGGGTTCCGTGGGTTCCTGTGGGGTCCTGTAGGTTCCTATGGGGTCCTGTGGTTTCCAGTGGGTTCCTGTGGGGTTCTGTGGGTTTCTGTGGGTTCCTGTGGGTTCCTGTTGGGTCCTGTGGGTTCCTGTTGGGTCCTGTGGGGTCCTGTGGGTTTACTACAGTCTGTACACAGTGCACCTCTATAAGAGATGTTTCTGATAGTGTAGGTTTAAAGTGGGCGTTCCCAATAAACTGTCAACTGTATGTTAATAATAAGGTCATTAACTCAGTCGTCTCTTCACTTCTCCAGGTACTATTGCACCACTGCCAAAGACAGTGGACCCCAGCCAGGAGAACATGCAGGGGAACGAGGGTCTGAAAATGATGGTGACCATCATCTCCATCCTGGTGGCCATCGCCATGGTCTTCATCGTGCTGCTGGTGATGAGGAGGAGGAGGAGGGAGCAGAGGCTCAAGAGACTGCGGGGTTTGTATATGCATGGCAATTTTTTACGGAAAAGACTCCATTTTGATGTCCGTGATGTTCTCGGCCACTCTAGATCTAACGTCTCCTGTTCTCACAGTTGGTGCTCCCTCTCTGTCCAATGAGTAGTTGTTTATGTACTATGTAATGTAAACAAAAAATTAAGTGCCTGTGTTTCTTACCTTATTTGTTACATTTGTAAATGATACAAGGATTGTCATAAATGGCACTAATGGTTCAGTAAACTGTTACATGAAAGCCTTTTACGGAGCTCAACTGCTTCATGCCTCTCTCACACCTCTCTCCACGTCCCACAGACGCCAAGAGCCTGGCCGAGATGCTTATGAGGTAAAACACATTCTTTTAACCACACTCTTTAAATCACACTCTTTTTAACCTCACTCTTTTAACTTGTCTTTTAACCTCACAATTTTAACTACACTCTCTTTAACCCCACTCTTTTTAACCCCACTCTTTATAACCCCATTGTTTTAACCTCACTCTTTTTAACCTCACTCTTTTAACCCCACTCTTTTAAACCTCACTCTTTTAACCACACTCTTTTAATCCCACTCTTTTTAACCCCACTCTTTTAACCTCACTCTTTTTAACCTCACTCTTTTACCCCACCATTTTAACCCCACTCTTTTAACCTCACTCTTTAACCTCACTCTTTTTAACCTCACTCTTTTAACCTCACTCTTTAACCTCACTCTTTTTAACCTCACTCTTTTTAACCTCACTCTTTTAACCCCACTCTTTTTATTCTCACCCTTTTAACCCCACTCTTTTAACCTCACTCTTTAACCTCACTCTTTTTAACTTCACTCTTTTAACCCCACTCTTTTTATTCTCACCCTTTTAACCCCACTCTTTTAACCTCACTCTTTTAACCACACTCTTTCAACCCCACTCTTTTTAACCTCACCCTTTTATCCACACTCTTTTAACCACACTCTTTAACCTCACTCTTTTTAACCTCACTCTTTTGACTAGTCTTTTTAACCTCACTCTTTTTAACCTCAATCTTTAAACCCCACTCTTTTAACCTCACTCTTTTAACTACACTCTTTTCAACCTCCCTCTTTTAACCACACTCTTTAACCTCACTCTTTTAACCACACTATTTTAACCTCAATCTTTTAACCCCACTCTTTTTAACCTCACTCTTTTAACCACACTCTTTATAACATCACTCTTTTAACTACACTCTTTAACCTCAATCTTTTAACCGCATTCTTTTAAACCTCAGCCTTTTCAACCACACTCTTGTAACCTCACTCTTTTTAACCTCACTCTTTTAACCTCACTCTTTTAAACTCCTCTGCAGTTTGTGTTGTGACTGATGGGATTTGTGGTGTGTTTGCAGTAAAAACACTCGTACGCCGGATGCTGTGAACAAACAGCAGCAGACCCTCCGGATGCACATCGATATCCCGCGAGCTCAGCTACTCATCGAGGAGAGAGACACGATGGAGACCATAGGTCAGAAAACACAACGTATTTTCCTTTTATGCACATATGCACTCTCTGCCCTGCTGTATATAAAAACTGGTCTTACATATCACTACCTGTGTGTGTTTTTCATTCTCAGATGACCGATCCACGGTGCTGCTGACGGATAACGATTTTGGAGAGACATCTAAGCAAAAGTCCTCAACAGTCACACACACAGTCCACTATCAGTCTCTGTCCCAGGCAACCGGGCCGCTGGTGGACGTCTCAGACGCTCGACCTGGTACAAGTGAGCACTGAGGGGTTCAACTGCTGTAGGCTGAATGGGTGGGGCTAAACTACTAGGGACCGAATGGGTGGGGCCAAACTGCTGTAGGCTGAATGGGTGGGGCTAAACTACTGGGCTAAATCATTGCGTGCTGAGTGGGTGGGGCTAAACTGGTTTGGTTTGAAAGGGCGGGACTAAACTGCTCTAGACTGAATAGGCGGGGCTAAGCTGTTATAGGCTGAATAGGCAGGGCTATACTACTGTAGGCTGAATGGGCGAGGCTATACTTGTAGGCTGAATATGTAGAAGTGTTCATGGTTGTGACATCACAACCACATTTAATATAAAACCAGCTGCTTAGACCCGTGTTGCTTTGACAGTATGTCAAACGTTTTTGTTTGAAGAGTGTAAGGAAATGATGCGGGCTCTATTCAGGATTACTGGACACGCAACACCGTACACAATCTCTCGCCTTGCTCCTTTTCACTCCTGCGTTATGTGGACGTGTATCACGTTTACTCTAAGGTGAATGTAAGAGCGTGCAGGGGATCGGTTACGGAGTCAGTACTACATCCCACATCCCGTATCCCAGAGATGCACGCCGGGTGGGTACAGGGTGGGTTTCCCGCTCTGGTCAGGCTCTGAGGGGAAGCTGCTCAGCAAAGCAAACTGATTAGAAGGAGGAAGGTCTCTCAGTCTACCTGATACACACGCACTCACACACAGTCACTCAGGCTGTGTGTATGTGTGGCTGCTGATTTTGGTAAATTTGCTGGCGTTAAATAGTCTGCTGATGCAGTTCAGAGGTGCCCAGTGGTGGACGCTTGATGATGTTGTATCTAATTAGTCCAGTTAAACTGATCATTAAAGAGCTGGTGGTAAAATTGACTGGAAGTGCAAGGTTAGCTCTTCACAGGAAGTTTGACTGTAATCTGTTTAGTCTGAATGGAGAGGAGATTCTCCCATTAAAGCCGGAGTCACATTACACATTATTGCCTGGCGAAGTGATCGCGGCCAGCAAAGAAAAAACTCTTCCCATTAACATGTTAAGCATAAACAGCAACCACACCAAAGTGAACAGAACTCTCTCTATATATATATATATATTTCTGGTGAGAGCACCATGCTGCACACTGATCTGTTTTAAAACACGTAGATAACTGGTGTGGTTGTATGTGGGGCTGTTAATATGTAGGTAACTTATTACTGATTAATGATGATTTAATATGCGATTTAATAACAGTGCAACACAATGCCAGCATTTTGTCCAGTTCGTCCTGTCCTGACGCTGTCTCTCTGTCCCACTGTCCCTCTCTCACTCTGTCTCTCTGTCTCTCTGTCCCACTGTCCCTCTCTCCCTCTGTCTCTCTGTCTCTCTGTCCCACTGTGCCTCTCTCCCTCTGTCTCTCTGTCTCTCTATCTCTCTGTCCCTCTCTCCCTCTGTCTCTCTGTCCCTCTGTCTCTCTGTCTCCCGGTCCCTCTGTCTGTCTGTCTCACTGTCTCTCTGTCCCTCTATCTCTCTGTCCCTCTATCTCTCTTTCCCTCTGTCTCTCTGTCTCTCTTTCCCTCTATCTCTCTGTCCCTCTGTCTCTCTGTCTCTCTTTCCCTCTATCTCTCTGTCCCTCTGTCCCTCCATCTCTCTGTCCCTCTATCTCTCTGTCTCTCTGTCTCTCTGTCCCCCTGTCTCTCTGTCCCTCTGTATCTCTTTCCATCTGTATCTCTGTCCCTCTGTATCTCTTTCCTTCTGTCTCTCTGTCTCTCTATCTCTCTGTCCCTCTATCTCTCTACCTCTCTGTCCCTCTGTCTCTCTCAGACCCCACTGCCCGCCGCACAGCGAAAGCAGGTCCTGCCACACGCAGCCGCTATGCCAGTCAGTGGACGCTGAACAGGCCCCACCCCCCCATGTCCTCCCACACTCTCACCACGGACTGGAGGCTGCCCACCCCCCGCGCCACCGGCTCTGTTGACAAGGAGAGCGACAGCTACAGCGTCAGCCCCTCCCAGGACACAGGTACAGTTTAACACAGTTTAACACTTTAACTTTCTGCACGTTCTCCATCCACTCCGGTTCTCACTCTTCAGGTTATCTACCCGCACAGGTTTAAATAAACCAGGTGGAGGTTTTACAGTAACTGAGTTTCTAATTTTGGGAGATATCTAACAATCACTAAATAAATAGTTTTACAATAAGCAAATACAGTGACAGACAGATGGTGTCAATAAACGTGTGTCCACAGTAAAATGTTCTACTCAAAATTCTGCTCAGAATCTTCTATACAGCTTCGTAATAATACATACGGGAAACTAACTAACGTGTAGGAGCTTTTATATAATTGTATATATTATACATTTTGCAACAAAATGTTATTTTAGTGAAAACACTGAACAGCAAACTGTTGAATAGTAGTGTATCTGGCTCTAGTGCTGGAGTCACTCATCGGTCTCTCGATAATTACCGATAACAGCCCCGAAAATAGAATGTATCATTTTTTATCATTGATAGCAACAATTTTATAATTTACCCAGATCGCAGAGACAGCTGCTAAAAAGTTCATGAGCTCTGATGAGAAACATAAGACCGCATTAGTATTACCGTGTATGTCCGAAATACTCTTATACTCTCAAATGTGTTCCCCTTTTCATCAGAAGGGGGCAACAAATCCCAAGGCCTTTTCAGATTTTATATATATACACACCACCGGTCAAAAGTTTTAGAACACCCCAGTGTTTCAAGCTTTTTTTATTAAAATTCAAACAGTTCAAGTCCAGTGAATAGCATAAAATTGTACAAAGGCCAGTGCTGAACTGCGAGAGGTTTAAAAATGGTGAGGTTACCCAGAAGTGGGAAATAATTCTGTAGCTCCATGCAGTACCTCTGGTATGTGCCAAGCTCTGCCAGAACTACCTCAGAAAAAAGAACAAGATGGTGAGCTGGAAAACATGGAGTGGCCAGAAGTCTCCAGACTTAAACCCCACCGAGCTGCTTTAGGATGAACTGGACAGAAGAGTGGAAGCAGAGCAGCCTATAAGTGCCGCAACTTATGGGAACTTCTGCAACATAGTTGGGAAGAACTTTCTGCGAAATGAACAATGAGACACTGAACCGCTTGAATTTCAATAAAAAAAAAACAGAACAATTGGAGTGTTCTATTTATGAATAATTATGAATCATTTTGTCCCAGCCCCACCCGGCTCACAATCTTTGCAGTTTGCCTCATGTGCCAGATTTCTAAACTTTTTTCAGAAAAAGTGTGTGGCTAAAACCTGATGTGAAGGGTTTTACAGCATGAAAGTGAATAGTGAAAGTGTCCGTTCTGTCATACAGGAACACACCACAGCACACAGTGTGAACAGCATGAAATTGTTCCTCTATATTTAACCCATTTAACCCATTCACCAAGTGAAGCAGCGGGCAGCCAGGTACACAGCGCCCAGGGAGCAGTGTGTGGGGACGGTACCTTACTCAAGGGGACCTCAGAGGTGCTTATCAGTCTTGGGATTTGAACCCACAACTTCCTGATCGAAGGGCAAACACCCAAACCACTAGGCCGCCAGCTGCCGGCCTCTGGCCCAGACTCTTCACTGTTCAGCCGAAGAGTCAGGGAAGACCATTGTCACACATGTAACAAAATTCAGTGACTGTTTCTCTGGTCTAAGTCCTACAGCCATGAAGGTGCTGCTGGATGAGACATAACTACGTCCAGAAACTCGGTGGAACCTCTGGGTTTGATGTTAGATGTGTTATTTACAGCTAACTGCAGTATTGTAAGATTCGGGAACTGCAGTCTTTCGGAGTCATGAGTCACTGAACGCCTGTGTGTGTGTGTGTGTGAATGTGTGTGTTCTCCTCCAGACCGTGCTCGCAGCAGCATGGTGTCCACGGAGAGCGCGTCCTCCACATACGAGGAGCTCGCCCGTGCCTACGAACACGCCAAGATGGAGGAGCAGCTGCGGCACGCCAAGTTCACCATCACCGAGTGCTTCATCTCCGACACCTCCTCCGAGCAGATGACGGCCGGAACCAATGACTACACGGACAGCCTGACCTCCAGCACGCCCTCCGAGTCCGGAATCTGCAGATTCACCGCCTCCCCCCCCAAACCACAGGACGCCAGCCGGGTCATGAACATGGCCGTGCCCAAAGCACACAGACCCGGTGAGTTTAGAACCACATCTAAGGTTCTGTAGGCATTAAAGCTAAGGTTTCCTCGCAAGACGTGCCTTTTATTTTAGTTTATTCTGTGCTGGTTTGGTTTGGTTTGTCTCGTACCTCCACGTGTCTTGACTTCATTTGGCGCAAGGATGCAGATCACTCAACCTCACTAATGCTCTCGGGGCTGCAATCAAATCCTCACAGCAGTGTTCCAGCATTGGTACCTGACCTTAGTGACGCTCTCGGGGCTGCACTCAGAGCCTCACAGCAATGTTCCATAATCTACTGGCCTCCCCAGGACAGTTACTACGATACAGGGGGTCCCACTATTAACACGGACAGAACCTTCAGGGCCTTCTAAACCTTTACAGAAGTCATAATGATTGCTGGGAACTAAAAAATGATATTCAGGTCAGTTTTGTTTAACAGAATGATGTGTGTGTTTAAGCTGTTTAGGGTTCAGTTCACCCAACAGTTTCTCTCTGTGGAATCTAGGTGGTTGTATCTAAGCAAGCTGTCCCATTGGCCAGGTCTAACCAGGTTTAACCAGTGGATGTGTGTCAGGTGGTCTAACCAGTGTGTGTATCAGATGGTGTAGCCAGTGTGTTTGTGTGTGTATGTGTGTGTGTGTGTGTGTGTTAGGTGTTGAACAGTTCTATTCCAGGACGCTGTACTGAAGGAGTCACTGTAGAAATGTTGCTCATATATCTTTTCATATGCTGTTACAAAGTCCACAACCACTTTTACACATGTCGGACGCCCAGGTTTAATCTAGAACCGGCAAAACATGTTCATGTGCAATGATGTTAGTTTAGCGCTACATACTACCAGAATCCCATGAGGGCACTAGTGTGATTAGTGCAATAGTAGACGTGTGTTTTGTTTCCTCATTTATTGACCCAGTTTTTATATTTATGGGCCGAACTAAAAGATGAACTGTAGATGCCACGGTTCACTACTGATATTAAAACTCTCGACTCCATCTAGTGGCTGAACAGTGAGATTTAAAGCAGCACAGGACAACAGGTGGAGGTGTGTGGAAAGCCAACCTGTAGATCGTTTCTTATGTCAGTGTGTTGGTGGATTAAACATTCAGCATCTTCAGCTTCCGCAGACAGAGACCCGGTCCTGTAATACAGCACACAGTGTCCAGACGTCATGACCGCAGTAAAGCACGCAGCAATAAGTTTCTGGTGACTCGCTAAGTCCCTTGTGGCGAAGCCTCTCGGGTTCTCTGATACGACGTCACCGAGCGGAGAACTCCGTGAGGCTTTAGGTCATTTTCTTTCCTCTTGACCTCTTGTGAGATGAGGTTAACGTGATCCAGCGAGTGGCCGCGGTGTCCACTATCAGAAAGCGTGTGTGGTTTGATCCACAGATGTGGCTCATTTCACCATCGCTCACCATGTCAGTTAGAAGCTGCTCTGTCATGAGTTTTTGATTAGGATTCTTTGAGTTTAACTGCTTACAGGACGGGCTGAAAAATAAACCAGGTGTACACAGCACTACTAACCATATTTCAGCTCGAATCAACTACTTTCATGTTTATTAATGCCCACAGATGATTTATTAGTGCCAGATTATTTATTATGACTTTTTATGCCAAGGCACAAAATAAATGTTATTATTAGGGCTGGGATGCAACAGTAGTGGGAGTACAGCACACAGACAAATGTGTGTGTGTGTGTGTGTGTGTATGTATGTGTGTGTATGTGTGTGTATGTGTGTGTGTGTGTTTGTGTGTGTGTATGTGTGTGTGTGTGTGTGTGTGTGTGTGTGTGTGTGTGT
>JBBIGA010000040.1:26412790-26433053 GCA_037576975.1 Alestes dentex | reverse complement strand
ATATAATGTGTGTGTATATGTTTGTATGTGTATATTTATCTCACTCCTTTCATGTTTTGATGATGTCTTTACAAGCAGTGTCAGTCGTTACAGCTCATTTTTTAGGGGAGGGTGGCGAAATTCTCTTGCCGGGCAAAGCATGAGAAAGGGGAGCTAACCTAATTCCAGATCGGGCCATCTGAGCTGTCGTTCTCTCAACGGTGGAGCAGGATGATCAAGGCACTCTTTATACATATCGATATTTCTAGCCACTGCAAGACCTTAGGCGGGCTAGGGGAACTCGTATTAATGTTAAAAAATCTCATATAGTGAATTTTTCATGTCATGGAACCTTTAAAAAATATCAAATTCCAGTTCTGTTTCTACGTATCATTTGTCTTGCAATTAAAAACACATTTATAACTTCTTGATGTGACACTGTTTAATATTGGCTTGAATTTTGTGATTGCTTATTTGCATATCAGATTTCGCAAAAGCCACTAGTGAGATAATGATTAACCTAAAATATAGGTTATATATCGACTGGAGAAAGTTTAGAACGCACGCTGACTTCTGAAGGGAGGCGGTGTTAATTTGTTAACAAGTCCAACTGTGAGGAAATAAGCTGCCCACATAGTTGACCAACATGGCAGGTCGGGGAAAATAAAGACAGTAATAAACAGTTAATTGCGTTTTTGCACATAGAACTAGTCTTCTGGAACAGTGTGTTTTTGTATAGAAGGTTCAAAGGTTGGTTGGCAATGGCAGCGTTGTGAGGGAGAAGACCAAAAACATTCTGGTTGATGACGGATACTGCTAGAAAGTTTTAAAAAGGGGGGAAAGGTGTACATGAAAGGGGCAATGCCACATTTTGAAATCACTGGCACACTCTTTTGCATAGTCAGTACATTTAAATAAGATTTTCTTTGGTTCTGTTTCTGTGTTTTTGATTAGGATGTATATTTCCCACTCAGATTATGACCATTATGTACAAGTGATTTAATTTGATTGCAGTAGTTAATAATGACGGTTCTTTAGTATTCATCAATATCAGATTTTAGTCTGTTTTTAACAAAGTATTCGTCATGAAATCTCAAGGTTCATAATTTGATCCATTAGTATTTTTAACAAGAGACTGAACATACAGCTGTGAATATAAGAGCTATTACACAGACGATAATGTGGCATGTACTTATAGTATATAACTTAGAGAGAGACAGAATCTATTTGAATATTTTAATAGTCAAATACAGAGTCAGTGCAGGTGTATCTCAACCTAAAGACGACATACAATACACTGATGAATTTTTACATCCCTCTAATGTTCCTCTAATCAGTTCTAAGCTGTTTATATACTTTGTTTCTTATCTTTTGCAGACATGGCAAGTACATTACCTAAAAAATCTGCTGACGATGGAATTGGGGCTGCCAATAGCAAATCCTCTCAGCAAACAGAGGAACCCGGTACAAAACCTTCACAACCCATGGAAGGTAGGACTCACAATTGTTGTATACGACAATAGTTTTTAGAGCCAGTCTCTGAGACACAGATTAAGTTGTTTTTTTAAATAGTATTGGCACTGCAGTTTAAGATGGACATTAATAAACCTGTGCTAAACTGTTTTTGTTGGGGGGTTTTTTTTTTTGTTTTTTTTTTTACTTCGTAACTTACAGAAAAGCACGAGAATGAGGTGGATCATGCTGGAGTATTGCAAAAGGAAAATGAAACTGAACAAGAAGAGGAGAAAGAGGGAGATGAGCAGGAGGTGGAGGAAGGTGGAGAGGACGAAGAGGAGTCCACTGCTGACTGCACTGAAATGAAAACTTGCCAAATGAATGGAGGAGCAGAGCCGGTTACCTCAAATGCGTCCCTCAAAACCCCCAGCAGGTCACCTTCTGCTAATCGGACCGGAAGGAAGAATCAGGTATTTTAAGCATTTTTAAGTATTGTAAAGAAATTGAAGTATTTGATCACTGATCAGTGACCTCCCCACATCACTGAACATTACAATAACTGTTTTAATTATGTTCTGACTGTTCGATGCGAATTTGCCCACTTTTATTTATATTTCCCTTTGAGCAGTATAATTTGGAAAGCTTTTTGCTGAAGTTCCGACAACAGCCTGTAAATAACTTTGTAGCTCTTTTCAGATTGAGCTTGTAGAAATCTCCTTGGCTTTTGTCATTTTGTTGGCTTGATTGAAGGTCAGATTATAGTAGGCATGATATGTTTTTAGGATCAAGAAAAAAAATCTCTTTTACGCTTTGATATTTAACAGATACGTGGTCATATATGTTTTTCTGGGTTTGGGTTATGCAGGAAGGCCTGTTGAGTGCACAAGGCGAAGCAATCAGTCAGAGAGTCAGCGCCGTTTGCTGCGCTCAACGAGAAGCAGCAAATGGTCCATACGCCCTCTCAATCCCCCCTTTGTCAGTGACCATGCGCGTCTTACGCCGCCAATTAAAGCTCAGGACTGTGCTGAAATGCTCCTCTGTGGAGGAAAAAAACAGGTGTTTCTATCCCCAACAACCCAACAGCTTTCATTCAGCAGCTCTAAGCATGTTTCCATATGTTGAGCTGCCATGGTGCTAGACTGTCCCTCTCCATTATTGATGCTCTTTCCCAGCTGGAGCCGCTGCTTTCCTGGAGACAGATGCAGAGCACTTGTTGTTGCAGCGCCCGACTGTTTCCACAAGGACTCCAAACACAGCGTCTTTATCAGTGGGGTCCACTCAATCTGCCCTCCCTCAAACTGCCCTCCATGTCTGTTTCACCTATTGAATTTCACACCAGGGGGTTAAACTGGACTTTCCGTGGGCTTCTTAGTCAAAGAAGGTCTCCTCCTGTATGATTAAAACAAATATTGGATAATGCTGACAATATATTTTGTCATATGTTTCTTTTTTGTTTGCATTTTTCCAAACCCAGAGCAAGTGAATGACTTCACATAAAGAAGGCCACACTATGTGTACTGATGTGAGCATTTAAGGAAACATGAACAAGATAATAAAGTGCTTATAATTTTTCATTAATTTATTGAAAAAAACAACAAATATGCATAACATATATATTCACAGGGCACATTTGGGTCAATTAAATGAAATTGGTTTATTCAAATGAACAATTAATAATCGAAGTAGTTGTTTTCCTGTGATACACTAAGAAATAAAATTGTACTCTTTTGCTCCAGTTGAGCATTTTGACACCCTTATTTTATGGAGTGCAGAAGAGCTCAGCGTTATATTTGATCATTCCTCTCTTGGTAAACATCTGAAAGAATTATTTATCTTCTACATAAGAAAAAAATGCATTATTTATTGAATTAACTAATGTTTCTACAGCATATTTTCCATCTCTCTTAAGCCTCCATGTTACACAATAGGATTTTCATGTTATACATTGAACAACATTAGGTGGAAGTACCACTTTGTTATTGCTGATTGTATTTCGTGTATGGTGTAATACAGACTGATGGATCCTGCTGGTGCTGCAGCGGTCAGCTGTTGCTGCCAGTCTGAGGAGATGCTTGTGTCAAACTTGGACATCCCTGTTTTCTGACCCCTGCCAAGCTGTGTTAAGAACAGGTTTCGAGGTTACGGGGCTCGTTGTGTCTGAATGCTCTGTCTCTAAGAGATGACTTATGTCTTTGTCACAGGAACTGAAAGAACGCTCGAACTTCATTTGCCCTCTGTGTAAAAAGAACTGCCTGACCCAGCACCAGCTCACTATGCACATAAGACAGGTACAGACTGAAAGTCCCCATGAAAGAAATGACTCCAGATCAGTGTTTGGTGATGACCTGCATGCAGAAGTAGTCACATAAAATGTCAAATCCCTGTATAGGTCAATGATATACCAGTGAATAATAACACAGTCATGTCTGTTGGCAGGTTTTGTTAATGCATTAGTGTGAAATGAATTGGAACAGGACTATTATTATTTATTACTAGAGATGCATGGTCATGAATTTTTATGGCCGGTTCAGATTTCTTTACACCCTAATTGGCCCTTGTGCAGTTTTTGGGGTTGATTTGTCTTTGCCTTTTTTATCCGAAGCTCGTGAACACATGAAACATTTTTTCCAGTACTTTTTACTACTCAAAAGTTGCAATAATCAGGCCAAACTGGCATTTTAAATTCTTAAATGAAAAATCAGCTGCCTATTCAAATGACATCAGTTAAATAAAGCACAAAATTAACTGGATGTTTAGCACATTGAGTGATGCATAATTATTCTGTGAAATTTTGGTACAGGTGTATCAGTAGCATTTCAATACAACATGAGTGCTTTTACCTGGCTCATATTTTTTTATGTACTAAAATAATTTATTATATGTCAAATTTGAAAACTGCAGTAACTGCAAATCATAGATTACCTTGGAGGTAAACACTTTAATTACAGAATGTCCTGGAGTAAAACTTAATCGATCTTGGACAGGGATTAAGAGTGGGGTTTGGTTTAAAAAACATAGAAATAAATAAATAATAGGTTTGGGTTTCTTGGTACTATAAAATGTTTGGCAGCAGCCAATTTTTATAGCTTGCTGATTAAAATATCAGTTGTATTATTTCCCACAATGCAAGAACTCATATTTTTTGTAGCATAAACCATGTGAGATTTTTAAGCTTGTGTTTTGGCTTGTCTTCAGCACAATACGGAGAATGGAAGTACTGACCACTCCTGCAGCATCTGTGGAAAAGCCCTGAGCTCGGCCAGCTCTCTGGACCGGCACATGCTGGTACACAGTGGGGAGAGGCCTTACAAATGCAGCGTGTGCGGCCAGACCTTCACCACCAACGGCAACATGCACAGGTACTGCACCTTCTTACAGATGCTGTTCAGTTGTAGAGTGCTGCTACGATAGACACAACTCCACTTTTTTACCAGGTATAGGTAATGCTGCCTGGGAAAGTTTAATTTATTCCTCTCCCAAAACAACTGTATGAGAACACTGGTCCAACACTGAACACTGGACTAATTGGGTATTTGACATAGTTTGACAGACTCCATCATTTCCATGAGACAGTATCTTTTTTTTTTTTCTTTTTTTTTTACTTTTTACTGTCCAAATAAGTTTCCCACTCCTCCAGATTGCTAGCAAGCTTCTTCCTGGTTACAATTATTATGGATAATATAAGGGAGCGTGCTGGCTACATAGCTGCCTGGAACTCTGGGAAAATGATTTAGATCGCATGCTCTACCATACAGTGGCTTTCAGTTTCTAAAAACATAACATTGTTTTCATTTTTAAAATGACTGTTCCTCTCCTTTCACTGCTGTTTGAATGTTCGGTCAGGGTGGAAACAGTTATGATTCATCAGTGCTATTTTCACAGTACAGTTTTTAAAGAACAAATATATTCAATAGTCAATAGTGCAAATTATGAATGTTGATAATGACAGTGAAATATTAATAACAGCGACACTACCAAAACTGTTTTTACATTCACTTTTTAAAGTGAAACATGTTCTTAAAGCATATTTGAATATACAGTATAATATTCAAAAGAATGAACATGTTCTATATGTAAACATAGGTTCCTGTGCATGTGTGTATATTCTGTAGGTTCTATGTGTTTATGTTCTGTGTGAGATATTTCTGTTTGCGTGCTGCACTTCAGTGTGTGTTTATGGTTGTGTGCCCTGGTCTGTTTGTGGTGGTGAGTCTATGGGATGAGTATAGAGGCTTTCTCTGTGTGGCTGAGACATGCAGGCATTCCAGATGGGGGTGGGAGAAGAAAGACAGTCTGAGTCTGTGTGCAAATGGGTGAGAAGGAGGGAGGGGGTGGGGTTAGTAAAGGGATGTTCAGAGTATCTTCAAGATGCTTGAACCAAGCTTGGGTTTAGATGTTACTAATACGCTCTTAGGGCAGGTAATGCACAAAGGGCAAAAGGCCTGAAGGACAAGAGTTGGGAAGCACTTCTCTTGAACACAGAACAATTTTATGTTTCATAAACAAACGATTTAGCTGGTTTTACTGTATGTCCAAAAGTTTTTAGACGCCTGCTCATCCAGCATTTAAAGTTTAAAAACATTATTAGGGACTTTGTCCCACTTCTACTCAGCTGGAAAGGCTTTTTTAAGTAGCTGTTGGACCTTCTGCTATTTGTGAGGTCAGGTACTGATGTTGGATGATTACTGCTAGATCACAAACACCACTCCAACTCATCCTAAGATATTAGATGGAGCTTCACTGCTCCATTGCCCAATGCTGGGTAGCTTTATACCTCTCTAGTCAACACTTGGCACTGGGCTTGGTGACCTTAGGCTCATGTGCTGCAACCCCAGAGCATCCCACTCAGTTGGCAACACTTTTCTTTGGTAATTACACAAGTAGTGTGTGTGCAGTCAACACATTTCATCTGCAAGGAGGCCACCCGAGAGTATCCACATTTAGAGGTAGTGTAGTGTAAACATGTAGAGGATGGAGTCAATGTAAACAAGGCCCAATTCACAGTAAGAGCATAAACTGCATAGTACAAAGTAGCTGTCAGCCCATAAGCCATCTTATTTTTAGAACTGGCCCAAATAGCACTTCTTAGTACCTAGCGTTTCCAAGCGAGTATTCAAAACAAACATTTTCAAACATCACTTTAGCTTACGCTTTATATTTAACCACAACAGCTTATTTGCTTATTTTGTAGTTTTATATATTTTTTTAGTAGTTTTACACATGTATACAGCCCTTTTCACAAAGATGCCCAAAGAAATATTATGTTTTGCTGTAAGATAACGTTCAGATAAAGAGACACATGAGTCTGACTGGACAGGTGCTGACCTAAATAACAGCAATCATAAAGAAGTAAATTTAAAACTTAATCTTAAGATCTTTGTTTATCGCCATATTTCCCGTGTTTTACAGAGACCTTAAATGGTGCAGTCAGAACTGAACAATGTAGTTTAAGGCAGAAACGGAAAGTATGGTTCCATTTAAATTTATTTAGATATATATTTGTCTATAACTGAGATCCAGATTCTCATTCATAACTAATGTTTCTACTGAATTTTAGTTTTAACTGTTACAAACATAAACAGATCTAAAAAATATGTTGCCTTATAACTTGTCTGTAGAGAGCCTTACAGCTTTACAGGATATACACTTAATATGTATGTGTGTGAGTGAGTGAGTGTGTGCGTGCATGCAAGTATGTGTGTAATTGTGAGTGTGTGTATGTGTGAGTGTTTCCATGAGAATGTGTGCAAGTGATTAGTAAAGTACAAAACTTGTTTTACTGTCAAATTTTCAACACCAGGATGGTGCTGGGGGGTGTGTTTAATACAACATCACAATTAACAAAGAATGTGTCTCTTGGCATGAGGCTAACTCAGTTAACTTTAGTTAGTCTGCCACCCACTCTGAATAATCAACAAGACTAAAGAGGCCAGTGTCAGCTTGTTAATACCAAAGACCACAGTAGCAATTGCTTTTTAGACAATTTTACATGTATCTACTAACACACAGATTGTAGAAAACCTGAATCTTGGAGCAGTGCATTCTTTGTATCGTTCACGCGACACGGATACGGAAAGTTTTTTGCTTGTGGCTGGTGGGGAAACTTCGTGGTTACCACTTCTACTCTAAAATCATCTTTATTTGGCTGTGTTCTCACATGAGCATCACGGTCGGCTGTGTAGCGAGTGTTCCAGCCTGCAATATAATCTGACTTTAATAATCGCATCCTGACTTTATTACAATTTTTGTGCAAGCCTACATGGTACTACATTTTTCCAATTGTTTTGCTGGTGCACTTAGTCTGTCCCTTTTCACAACTAAAGTTACATATTGTGTACCCTGAAACTGACCTCAAGTTTGTGCAGAGCCTCCATTGTGCAGAGGATCATTTGCACGGTTGGACTACACTTACACTGTTTATTGGGCAAATGTAGGGAGTCAGAATTTACAGCCATGTGACAGGGTTTCTTCTATCACCTGTGATATACTCAACCAGTCGGAGTCTCACTAGCCTGTACCACAGTGAAATTCAATTGTACCCTCATTCCGAAACACATGGCTGCTGGAATCAAGACTATGCAGAGCACAGCATCCTATTTCCCACTGACATCTGTAAATTACAGCACCCTCTGGTATTATTGCTGAGCAACTGCAGGAGAGCACAGAGCAGCTCAGTAGCCCCAGGTTCATTCCTCTTACAGCTAAACACAAAAAATGATCAATGTCCTCTGCACTTTTATTTGCTTATATTCTCAACCTACCTTGTTAAAATGCGGCTATTAGCTCTTTTAGGTGCTTGTTTTGAGGTGAAGAGTTTGTGAGTGAAGCCAGATGGCCCAAGATGTGAAATAGAACAGGATTCAGGCTGTCAGGGTTGGGTCCACATATGGACGGCCCTCACTCCATCTCTGCTATTAATATCTCTGACTACAGAATGTAAAACAAGCTTCTCAGCACTGTGCCCACTGACATTTATCCTCCCTCTGCCGTCAAACGTGTTCAATCTCAGAGGCAGAAATACATCAGGCCCATCAAATCTTCCCAACAATGCCATTTGAATTTTCAAACTTCATTCAACTGTTTTTAATGAGGTTCTGATTAAAAATAACTCTTTAAGCCTTAAATACACATCTATGATGGCCGTTTTAACAAGATCACGCTTCGCAAAACTTTGTTTTGTTCATTCTTTTCTGTTCAAGTGTTTAAGTGGATGTATGTCATATTAAAATTTCATCACAATGTGATTCATTCAGTACTAATGCACACTGTTACTGACCTTGGCTCAGTGATGTGGGGTTAAGTAAATAGGCCTCACTTTAGATATAACCTCATTGGCATTTAGAAACAGTATAGTTTAACAGTCTAACACAGAGGATCATTTCTGTCTTATTATTTAACCCACGTCTAAACCTAAGCATCAGGAGCCTCATATCTGGTGGAACCTGAAAGGTGGGTTTGTTTTTGCGAGCCGCTGTAGGGAGGGGGCTGCACACGTTCTAGCATGTCGTAATGCGACTCTCCGTCCACTCGCTGCGTTCTGGCATCTTGAAGAGAAAGCCCTCTGCTGTCTGCATGTAGGTCATGCATTTCCTCCAGCCCACTAATTTTACTGAACTTTTTGACTGAGGAAAGCAACGCATTTTATTTAAAGATTTACTAATTGTGTGAAATAACAGCAGAATACTAAGGTCATCTATTTATATGCCAAGGTGTTTCCTCAAAACTTGCTCATTTAAGAAGAGCTAAGCCATAGGCCGACACATACCTCTTGCATACAGATGGCATTTTGTGAGCCTGAAATCTTTTACTAACTTGAGATAAATTCATAACCTGAAGAGGGATTCTTAGTTCATCCATCTCGCTGATAAGCTAGTTAGCAGGCTTTAAACATAATATTAAACATAATAATATTGATTCTGGTTAACAATGAAAGCTTTATAATGCAGCCAGAATGACATGCAGCCCTTTTTATAACTTCAAAAAGCTTACTAATCTATGAATGTCGCTACAGTAATCCAATAGCTGAATATTGTTTGCTCTGTACTGATCATGGGCATTGTCATTGTCATTGCTTTAGTGTTGATCATCTCGACAAGGATCCTCTGACTCATTTTGAGTATTGGTATGATCATTTTTGTAGTTGTTCTTTGGACAATATACTTATGTGCTTTTTGATTTCTACAGACACATGAAAATTCATGACAAGGATCCAAACAGTATTCCTGCCTCCAGTCCTGCTTCCCAACCCAAGCGCCGCAGGCCCAGTGTCAAGAGGAAGCCAAGTATAGAGGAGGATAAGGATAGAATCGATGAACCACCAAATAAAAAGGCATGATTCTGCATTTTTTTTATTGAGCTTTTGATTCTAAATACTGTATTTATCTCAAAATGCTAATGTGAATATTAAAAAGCCTTTTCACTAAGCAACACCAGTTTTGATATGTCTATACTGGCAGTATTTGTTTTGAACATTATACTTGTTATTCATAGTCTATTTTCCCTGTTTAGGTATTACTGGTGCCTCGGTCAGGAGATCGAGGTCCTGTCAAACGTGAGGAAGAACTGTTGCACTGTCCGATCTGTTTTAAGACATTTATCTGTAAATATGGCTTGGAGTCGCACATGGAAACACACCCAGACACTACACTCAGGTGGGGGCAAAACCTCATGTGTGTATATTTACACTTGCAAAAATAATTTATGGTTTACACTTATTTCATTACCTCTGCAATGCAACAAGTTTAGTTTAACAAGATTTATTTCTCATTCTAGGTGTAACCTGTGTTGTATTACCTTCCGCACTCACCGAGGCCTTCTTCGTCATAATTCGGTCATTCATAAGCAGCTGCCCACAGATCCCAGTGGAAAACCTTTTATCCAGAGCAACCCTTCAATTCCGCTGGGCTTCAGTGATCTGTCCTTCATTGACTTTTCCTGCCACAAGTTTCCCCAAATTGCACAGGTTGGACTTGAATGAAATGCATACTTGAACCAGAAACCAGGGAGATACAACATATACTTGATATTATGATTACTTGTCTTGATTGACTCTGAAATTAAATTTGGAACTTTTTTTTCAGGTTTGGTGTGAAACAAACTTGCGACGCTGCTCCAGCAAGTTCCATAGGTTTGTTTGTGAAGTTTGCAACAAGGCCTTTCCACTTCAGGGATCCCTGGATCTACACAACCTCTCACACAAAGGCAGTGCAGATTCCTGTGCTGAGCCCCAGAAAGGAGAAACTGACTGTATTGAAAATGCATCTGAAACCCCCAATTCTGTGGATTCCAAAGAGGCAACTGAACCAACACCACATAAGGACATGCATGCTGTAAACGGACAGAAAGATTTCATGGAGTCCCTTGGTCTTCAGCTCTCATCGCTGACCAAGCCTGAGCGCTCTGAGGAAGAGATGCAGCTAGAACTTTTAGACAGCATCCGTTTTATTCATGTTGAGACCCCTGCAACAAATCTACCTCAAGAGACCAACAGCAGTCTTGGCGTCTGTCTTGTAGACTCTATCCCTATTCAAGGCTTAAACAAGAGCACTGGACTCAGCATCCTGTCGTTGCAACCACTTCCAGGGGGACATGTCAATAGTAGTTTGGTTGTTCGACCTGTGGCTAGTCAAACGGGAGTGGAACTGGCTGACATCCAGCAGATCCTGAAGATGGCTGCTTCTCAGGTGTCTTTACCTCTGCTTCCAAAAGGTCCTGGAAGTCCTCTGCAGGCAGATCCCAAACAGATTACCCCTCTAAAACCCAAGCCACTGGTGACTCCTCGATCCAGCATGGGCACCTCCACAACACCCCCGCCGGTCATGAATGCCCAGCAAGCCTCTTCAGGTTGTATCAGCCCTGGCTTACCACCCCCTGCAAGCCAGCACCTCCTTACTTCCAAGCAGTCATCAAACTCCTCATCATCCTCATCCTCTTCCTCTCCTACTAACTGGGAGAACAACCATCTGGGGGCAGATGGAACTGGGGCAACAATTTTGACATACAGCCCACCTGCAACTATCAAACAGGAAGAGAATGGGAGTAAAGAGAAAGAAATAAGAGCTTCAGGTGGCAAGAAGATCCCAAAGACAGAATACCCTTGTCGCTTTTGTACCCAAGTCTTCTCCTTTCCAGGTGGTCTCCAGGCACATATGCGGCATCATTTAGGAACCTCTCCATACCAGTGTAGCATCTGCACCTACACTGCTCCAGACAACGCCACATTAATTCGGCATTTACGAACACACAGCGGCGAGCGGCCATATGTCTGCCGCCTCTGTCACTACCCTTTCACTGTCAAGGCCAACTGTGAGCGCCATTTGCGCAAGAAGCACATGAAGAATACTCGAAAAGAGATAGAGAAAAATATTGAGTATGTTACCTCCTCAACTGCAAATGGTTTGTCTGGTGGTACCACACTGGACCTCCTAGATTCAGCTGGCACTGGTAACACATCCTGCCGCTACTGTGGAGAGGACTTGAAGACCTACAGGGCTCTCCAGATTCATCTGAGAACTCACAACGGCTGCCAGAAGAAGCCGTTTGAATGTCGCCAATGTGGAGCGGCCTTCCTTGCCAAAAGAAACTGTATTCATCACTTGCTTAAGCAGCACCCTGATGTTCCAGAGAAGGAAATAGAGGAACACATAAACACTTCCGTTCCTGCCACTGTTGTCTCTTCTGTCCTGGCTAGCTCTCCTGCCACAGCTTCAAATGGGCTTCCACATATTGTTCATCCTAAACCTGGCAAACAGGACCTTAACACCTTCTCTGGAGCTACTGATCAAGAGCAGCCTTTGGATTTCTCCAGTAAGTCTCTGAAAACTGTTGGCTCAGATATAAAACCTGAGGCTACTTCTTTCTCTCTGTCGTTATCAAATGATTGCTCCATGGAGCCCATTGACCTCTCCATTCCTAAGCATCCTGAAGGGAAGAAAATAAAGAAAGAATTAGTCGATACCACATCACCCTGTCAACTGGAGGTCAAGAAGGAGGTTCTTTCTCCAACCATAGACAGATCTTTAGGAAAAATCTCTGGTGTTCATGCACTCTCTATCCCTACCCTTGCCTCCACTTTCATAAGTGACTTGGCCAAGCCCACCACACGCCTAAAGCCACTGCTGCCCAAACCAGTTGCTGCCTCCAACACATCAGAGATGCCCCCTTTGGCTTCCATTGCCCAGATCATCTCCTCCGTTTCTGCTGCCCCAGTGCTGCTCAAAACGGGGATAAACACTGAGAAAAATGATGGACTAATGGGTGGTGAAACACTAAATGATAAAAAATGTTCCAGTGGCACTGGTAGTCCTGAGTCCTCCTCTTTCAGTGCATCTGCATTTGATTCTTCAAAGAAGAGAGGAAAGAAAAGGCTGTTCAAGGAAGTGATGAGAAGTCCTAACACTTCAGCTGTTACTGGGATCGACTTAGAGTCCAGTGGAGAGTTTCCAAGTGTGGAGAAAATGCTGGCCACTACTGATGCAAATAAGTTTAGCCCATATTTACAGCCCAGTCAAGTGGAGCCACTGAAGGAGGAGCTAGAGAAAGAGAAACAGTCTGCCAGTGAGGAAGAGAGGGAGGGAAAAGAGGACAAACAGAAGGTCCAGCCACAGAACAGAGGGAAGAAGAATGCCTATTCAAACTCAGTGCAGAAGATGAAGTGTCCCTACTGCCCTCGGGTGTTCCCTTGGACCAGTTCATTACAGAGGCATATGCTTACACACACAGGTCAGATATCACTTTTATAGGAGTTTGATGGCTTAAAGGGAAGTTCCACCATAATTTAATCAATAAGATGTAAACAGACTTGTTCACACTGGTTTATTGTTCACATAAGCATAATTGCATTCATGCTTTATTGCCTATTTTTTCTCTTAATAAAGTATTCCTTTTCTTGGGTAAGCCACAGCAGAAAAGATTTAGACAAATCATTCAAATCATCAAATGTGCACTGAAGTAAAAATACACATAGTACATCGGTGTCTTACGTTATTTCTGAAAACGTTATGGAGTTGGATGTTTGAGTAATGTGAGGTACTTTTAAATGCTTTGCTATTTTTTTACCTTCTATAGTACTGCATGTTATATGTATCTGAAACATCATTTTAGTGTTTACATTCCAGAAACCTCTATACCACTTCGTAAACAACCATTGTATAGACAATTGGATTGTACTTTCTTTATTCTGATTCAGTGATACATAAGATGAATGACACTGTAAAGATTAGATAATCCTTTATTAGTCCCACAGGTGGGAAATTTGCACCATAGTTAAACACCATACAATATAACCCTATACAATATAACACTATAATATAAGAGGAACTGTGCACTATGCAAAAAATTATATAGCTATGTAAGTTTGTGTGAATACATATATTAGAATCGTAAATATGTATCTATACAGTAACGTTGTACAATGGTTTTTCTTAGGCCAAAAGCCATTTCCTTGTCCTCAGTGTGATGCATTCTTCTCCACCAAATCCAACTGTGAGCGCCACCTTCTTCGTAAGCATGGCGTATCCAGTCGCAACATGGCGCAGAACACTGGATCACATTTCAGATCCAAAGCTGATGAGGGATCACAGGGGAGTACAGGTATGACCTTCTTCATTCTTTCTACACCCTTGGACAGACTTGACAAACACTCTTCTGTTTGTCATGTTATGTTGTTCATTCCAAAGTGAGCACTAGATGTGTTATACTTTGAGACTGAATTAACAAATTAATCTATATTGATCTATATTTAATCTATATTAATTAAGGAAATAAATCTATATTGTAGAGGGTATTTCTGATGCGGAGCCTGCTGTGGTTGGAGAAGCTGGCATTGCTATAAAGGAGGAGGAAAGCACTGCTGCTGACGTTTTGACAGAACAACCTGGGCACCTAGTCACAGAACAGCCAGAGTGCAAGAAAGAGGTGGAGAGCTCACAGTCTGCCGAGTGCAGTCACATTAATGAGGATAGCAGTGAGAATGATGATTCTCACAGCAACATGAGTCTTGATATGAGCTTTGGTACCAAGCTCATAGAATTCAAACTGTCCGCTGAGGAGGAGCAGGAGTCTGGGGCTACAGAACCTACAGTGGAACCTGAGAATGCTGCATCAGAGGAATTTCCTCACACTTGTAGTACCTGCAAAAAGACCTACCGCCAGGCAGCTACCCTCAGCCGGCACCAGAAGATTCATCTGCAGGAGAATCAGCTGGAGGATGGTGATAAGAAAGGGAGGTCTGAGCCTGCAGAGTCTAATCAGCTCACCAATGCCAGCACCTCCCCTGCAAACACAGTGGAGCAGCAGATAAGAACTCCTGAGAAAGAAGAGAACGGCAGTGTTATGGAGACTGGAGCAGAAGACGAAGGGAAGGAGGGACAGAGAGAGGAGAGAAGCGATGAGGAGGAAGAGAGTGGCTCCTCAGACCTGAGATGTTTGGAGGAGGAGAATGAGTCTCCAGGAGGTAAAACCGACAAGAGGAAGAAGATATGTAGTGTGTGCACCAAACGCTTTTGGAGCCTGCAAGACTTGACCAGACATATGCGTTCACATACTGGTAAGAGCAAATATCAACCAACAGTGTTTGATTTGCTACCAGTTAATAGTCTCAGGGCAGCTTAGTAGGACTGACCTCATACATGAAAATGAAGAGCATGTATGTTTAACAACATGCCAAAAATTAGATTCAAGATTCTTTATATGTCACATACATGTAGTGAAATGAGCCCATGAGTCCACCCATAAGACAATTAAGCAATTGAGTGATTAAGTCATTTTAATTACATTAAAGAGAAACTAAGGTGATAAACAGAAAAAAGAACCCAGAAAAAAGTATATTCCAACTAAACAAATCAGAAAAATGACCAAAAAAAAGCAAGATCTGTACAGTGTGCAAAATGGAACACAATAGAATATCTGTGCAGTGTGCTGGTTTGCTGGTTGATACATAGTTTAAAACATGACTTATTAATTTAGTTTTTTGACTAATGATTGCATCCTTATATATTTATATGTAGGTATGGGGTGGCTGGTGGCCTTGTGGTTAGGGAGTTGCCCCTGCAATCAGAAGGTCGTGGCTAAAAGGGGCCACTTTACTAAGATTATACAGATATGATTTAATGTAGAGCCTTTTGTCATTGTTTGACACTTTTTTGCAGGAGAGAGGCCTTATAAGTGCCAAACATGTGAACGGACCTTCACGTTGAAGCACAGCCTGGTGAGACATCAACGTATCCACAAGAAAACCTCAGACAACAGAGGGGCAGAGGGGGCAGATGACTCTGAGGAGGTCATTTGTGCTGCAGATGGAGACGAGCTCCAGTGTTCTTCTGGAAGTGAGAGCGAGGCAGCTGCTCCTACCGAGAATGCAATTGAGGGTAATGAGTCCGTGCCCCAGGCAGAAGAAAGTAAAGGACAAGCAGCAGAGGAATCCATTGAAAAACACGAGAAGCTGGGCGATGATACTGGCATCAAGAATAAGAACGATTCCACAGTTGAGCCTCCAATAGATTCTCAAACGGGGCCCCAAGAGGGGGAATGTAAAGCAGAGGGGCCTCACATGGACCCCCAACCACCTGGTCACCCGAAACCCAAAGAGATGGGTGACTCCAGTCTTACAGATAACCACAAAGCTGCAGACAAGCCTGTTCTGTAAGGAGGCCAAGCAGGCGTATGGATTTGACTCTTAATGAATCTGTGCCATACTTCAGTGATCTTCCACAAACACTAAAAAAATGACTGGTATCCACCAATAATTGATTCATGCAGGTTTTGTCATGCATGAAATATCCAAAACTGGAGCCTTTTGTTTTTGCAACTTGATGATTTTTCTCTCAATGCCTTAATGATTTTTTGTTTGTTTGTTTCAGAGATTTGGATCAATATGTAACTGGACAGTATAATTTTTAATCAAATGTATATGCTTGTG
Source organism: Alestes dentex (assembly GCA_037576975.1). Classification (NCBI taxonomy): domain Eukaryota; kingdom Metazoa; phylum Chordata; class Actinopteri; order Characiformes; family Alestidae; genus Alestes; species Alestes dentex. The sequence goes on along the minus strand of JBBIGA010000040.1, from coordinate 26,416,702 downwards.
TTTTTTAATTAATCATATATAAGTCTTTATATCAAATTAGTAAGTTTTGTATGATAAGCCGATGGTTTATATTAGCACCATTTATAACGTATCATTCTTAAGTAAATTCCAGTTTGTTTTTAGTCTTCATGAGTTCCGCTCGGATGGCATTCTACAGACGAAGTGCCTGAGACCTTCTCTCTTTGGAAATCTGAGACTAGGCCTCTGTAGGTTTTGGAGAAATTGTTATGTAAATCAGTGGCCTAGTGTACTTTTTTGTTTTCACTTGGGGTGATCGTTGGTCAGTTGTTTATTGGCAATATTTGCCTGTTGTGTACATTTTCTTCTCTCTTGAATTTCACTGATAAATGAGGCTCTCCGGGTTGATCATAGATGGCAGTTGAGACAGCTCCCCCTGGTGGTTTGGGGTGTAAAGCCTGAATTTAAGATAGTAGCTGTGGGCAAAAACTTGTACTGCCATACTGGGAAACTGGTGAGTTTGCAGGCCTTAAAAATGAATATATTGACAGTGCCCATAAAACCCCACTCGTTCTGCCTGGCCCATTACAGCCTACATGCATATTCAACTGAACACAGCATTGCTGCAGTTTAGCAGTACTGGTTAAGCTCAGTGTACTGACTTTGTTGACCATTGTCTCTCCCACCAAGTGGTCAGTAAACTTCAAGATGCACTGTGTTAAATTAGTAGGCCGTACAAGCACTTACCCACGGCGCTTTATGCCACATTTTGTATTTAATTACAATGTGAATCAAAGACAATTTTATGTATGTTAGTACTGTTTGCGCTTCATCCATGGGTTTTATACTTGAAATCGCCCTGCTGTCGTTTGCCTCTTCTACTACAACAGTGCTGTTGTCACTGCCGCCTACACGTCACCTGTTAGTACCTCAGCAATTAGCAAATCTAGCCTTGTTGACCACAGGTTTAGACTTAGGCCACTTTTTAAGATGCAACTGAACACGCTTTGCCCCAATCAACGATGGAATGCTGTACCTCAGAGCCAAACACAACTATGCAATGCTACAGATGAGCAGTAACTAGATCGGAGAGCCCGTCACGGTTTATCTCGATTGGTAACAGGTCTCCCAAGGCCAAAACCGTCTGCTGGTTTTCACTGATTCTTTAAAGGTTTCTCCAGCTGGGCTTCCAGAAAACAGTGTATGGAAACACAACAAACAGTTAAGTCACTATATTTTTGGAAACAAAAATTATATTTCCTACAGTGGTGTGTTATAGAGAAATGTGTGCTTGCCTACGGTTTGTCATGTATATCAACAATAGAGGACACACTGTATATTTTATGTATTTATTGATGATTTTGGAGACTGCGGTCAGAGCTCAGTGCGAGAAGCCATGTGGACTCCCATGTGTGCTACAAGGAGAATCAGCGAAAAGACGACTGTAGCACTGAACAATCTTGAACTTCTTTCTATTATCATTTATTTTATGGATCAACATTCTGATACCTGAGCTGTTTGCTATATTTTTTTTTTTGTTTGTTTGCATTCATGCAGCCCCTACCAACACACGTGCATTAACTAAATACATCATTGTTACTGCACCTTGAGCAGTTTTGGTCGAGTTTGAATTAGTAGAGTAGTGGTTTCCTTTTCTTTCTTTTTTTTTTTGCATGTCTAATTAACTTGGTGGTTACCAATTATTCTCTTTCTCAGGGCCTTTTCAAATTATGCATACGTGAAAAAATCAGTGCTTTGTGGGCAGAATATTCGTTCTCATTTCTACAGCAAACAAAGCAATCACTACAGTTACTACGTGTATATGAATGTGAATCTCTTCAGGAAACCAGCTGCCTTTGGCTTCATCTCAATGCTGTACTTATTTTCATCAACTCTGTTTTTCATCCTGCATGTTTTAACCATTTAGCTGTTTCTGTTTTATCACTGTCGAATGACTGCATTTGTCAAAGGGATTGCACAAGTTTGTCTTTCACATATTTGTTCAGTTTTAGAAAGCTAGTTTTTTTCCCCCAGCCCTGTTATCTGATTAAAATTATTCAAAAAATAAATACACACTAAGAAAGAGTGAGAAATTAAGCACATCTCGGTTTTTGTTTGAAATGGTCGTTGTCAAAGCTCCCCTGTTTGTAAAAAGTACTTTCGTGAGCTGGTTAGGAGAAGGTTCCAGAGTTCACCTCCAGCTTTTGCTTGGATTTGTGAAACTTTTAATTTTATTTAATGAAGTATTGATTGAGCTGAACCAGGTATTTGAGGTATTTGATGCAATATTGGGCTTCCATGAGGAGAGATCTGGAAACACATAGACACACATAAAATAACTATTTTCTGTATTAATACTATACTATATACATAGCTTTTCAAAGCGTATATGGCTCAGATAAACAGGTTTTAAATATGATTTTCTCAGCACTTCTGAGAAAATCTGTATGTGTGTATATCTACTCTACTCTTCTGGGAAGGAACATGCTGTAAAGACATTCAGTTTTGTGAGCTTCAGTGAAGTCAGGTACTGATGTTGGCTGATCAGTTCTCGATCACAAACTTGACTCCAGCCGAGGCCAAAGTTATTGGATGGTTTTCCATCTCTCCTCAACATCCTCCTCCCAACACGCTCGGAGTCTCTCCTCAGCATCCTCCTCCCAACATGATTGGAGTCTCTCCTCAGTATCCTTCTCCCAACACACTCAGAGTCTCTCCTCAGCATCCTCCTCCCGACACACTCCGAGTCTCTCCTCAGCATCCTTCTCCCGACACACTCAAGAGTCTCTCCTCAACATCCTTCTCCCAACACGCTCGGAGTCTCTCCCCAGCATCCTTCTCCCAACACACTCAGAGTCTCTCCTCAGCACATGTCCAAACCAAAAACATCTCACCTCTCTGACTTTTCCTCCAAAATGTCCAACTCCAGCTGTCCCTCTAATAAACTAATTCCTGATCCTGTCCTTCCTCGTCTCTCCCACATTTTTGGCTCTGCCACCTCCAGCTCTGTTTCTTGTCTTTTGTGAGTGCCTGTTCCACCACACAAACCACTCCTGCCACTCTTCTCCACCCATTCCACCACACAAACGACTCCTGCTACTCTTCTCCACCCATTCCACCACACAAATCACTCCTGCCACTCTTCTCCACCCATTCCACCACACAAATCACTCCTGCCACTCTTCTCCACCCATTCCACCACACAAACCACTCCAGCTACTTATCTCCACCCATTCCACCCTGCCTGCACACTCTTCTTCACCTCTCTTTCACGCTTCCTGTTACTCTGGACTGTTGTATTTGAACTCCACTTCTACTTTTGCCAGTTCTACTCCCTGGACCCTCAACATTCCACTGTTTTCTGTCTCATGCACAGGTATTCTGTCTTTACGGGCTTCAAATATTACAAATAAATAATACATTTGAATGTTAAACATTTTCAAATCCATGTAGCGGCTGGAGAGCACTGAGATGATCATGAAACCAACATATTTATTAGTATTTAAAAGTAAGTCTTGATGCAGTTATCTGTAATGTATTTGTTTTTACACAAATTCTGTCGAGATTAATAATTTTAAATAGTTTTCTCAGTACAAATGTGTTATCACTGTTGGAACAACAGCTTAAGTTTACATAAGAAAAAAAACTAAAATTATATAATTGAATGTAGAGTTAATATTAAATACAAATGTTCATTTTCAGTTTTGCTCCGCATTTCTGTTGGTACATTCAACATGAAATGTTCAGGCAATATAAATCATTGTTTTTATATGTATATAATAATTTTAAGACACCTAAGTAGAGGTGAGATTTTGATATGTCATTGATGTACAGTAAAATACAAAAATGTTTTTTTCAGCTACATACAATTTCAGCTCATTACATGTGTAGCTGAAAGAGTGTGTGTGTGTGTATATATATATATATATATATATATATATATATATATCTATA